>CM034531.1:33957498-34557498 GCA_020002185.1 Paraescarpia echinospica
TAGAAAGAGTGCAGAGGAGAGCAACTGAAATGATAACAAAACTGAGGGATCATAGTTATGAAATACGCCTAAAAAATGCGGATTAACGACACTAGAGACCAGGAGATTGAGAGGAGATCAGATAGAAGTGTTTAAAATATTGAAGGGTTATAAAAATATTGATAGAAATATTTTTTTCTCAGTTAAGAAAGATAGAAGGACTAGAGGACATGAACTTACATTGGCAAAGGAGCAGAGTAGATTGGATATAAGAAAGTTTTCATTTTCATAAAGGACTGTAAATGAATGGAACAGATTACCTGCTGATTGTGTGGGTGCTAGTAGCGTGAATATGTTTAAAAATAAAATCGACACATACCTCAGACGGGCGGGATACACATAGATAAAAGGGTCGGACTCTCGATAAGCCAAAGGGCTTCCTTGTCCACCTGCCACCTAGAGTTAATTCTCTGGGTGGCAATCTTGTTAAATCTTGTTAAATCTAGTGCGGGAACTGAAAATGACCATGTAGCACGAATGCAGTCATTCTTATCTGGACGGGACAGTTTCCTGTACGGAGCTAGAATGCACAACCAAAGAACAGAAAGCTTTTGGTGCATCTTGAGAAAGGAATGTACCCAGTTTTTGATGGAAACCCTCAGATCATTGAAAGACCAACGTGATGTCATTGACGCGAATCTGATGCAGTTCTGTTTCTCCAATGTGGGGCAAGTATGATAACCGTTACACATTTAACGCGGTTGCGAGGCTGCTTCGCCAATGTATAGGATGTCCCACAAGTTATATTGGCATGGGGGTGGGGTATGCGTCAAGGTCATTGCTTCCTGCGACGTGTGATTTGATAAATATTGATAATTTAATTCCAGTGATCTGAAAAAAATAACTAAAATTGTCCACATCGCAAATTACTGTTGAATGTGATCAAGACCTATGTGACGGGAATTAATGCTCTACTAAGGACACTGCTAGGGTGTGGGGGCAACATTGTGCTTTACAAATCGTACAGAAAATCACTAGTGCCGTGTATTTGGACGTCAACAATGATATGACGTTAAAATGCTTCCGCCATTGTCGTCACTGTCGTCGCGTTCACCGGCTAATTTCCGGAAGCCAAAATAAATGTCACACAGAAGGGGTAGACATGTTCTGTATATTGTGGACATGTCAGGCGTCAGTAACAATGAAAATGTTTTATCTTTCTCATTCTTACCAAAATAATGGTTGCATTGAGAATATATGACCCTAATATATATATATATATATATATATATACACACATATATATATATATATATACATATATATATATATATACAATCTGGTTTCAAATAAGTTCTTTATCGAACTATGAATGTGAAATATATATACATATATATATATATATATACATATATATATATATATATGTATATGTATGTATATATATATATATATATATATGTACGTATATATATGTATATATGTGCAGAACATGATATATATATATATATATTTCACATTCATATGTGAATGTGAAATATATATATATACATATATGTATATGTATGTATATATATATATGTATATATGTGCAGAAAATGATATATATATATATATATATATTCAGACAAACACTGAAACAAGACAATTTAGTGCTATAGAGACGCAGTATACTCATCTTGGTTCTGTGTTTGCCAGAATGCAGTTATTTGCCCTTATTTCATTTCTCTTCAATAAAGTCTCCGAATAATTGTGTGAGATGCCAACAGCGGTACTAAGACAGACGTTTATATATGTAACAGTGAATACGTGTTTTCTGGAAAAATGCCCTTGTGAAAAGGATGTGTTTGACCTCTGGTTCATAAAACAATAGAAGACGGCGCATATAATTTATAACTTCAGGGTTCCATATCTTTGAAACCCATATCCCCGTAGGTTTACCAAAGTACAATAGTTCAGCATTAATTTCCAACATTATTCATCGTGTTCTTGGCGATCAATTGTCAAAGTTAAAATCAGATCATCGACGACTACTAAAAATAACTACTCATTATTCAGGAAACGACTTAAAATCAGAGTAATGTAGTCATGCCAATACAAAGACATGCAGACGGTATGAATATCAAAGTGAACTCCAACACACAATCATTGAGTCTCCATTCTTCGCACATGATTCACACCAACTCACAATGAAAGCGTCAACCATAGTCACCAGACGGCGCTCAGTAATATTTATTGACACTCTTTAACAAAGCAATTTCAAAATCATTAAGTTATTTCTAAACTACTAGTTCTCCACCTGATTGTAGGTTTTCTATGATATTCAGAGAATTATAATAAAAGTCAGCGCACATAATCAACACAGCGAGCGTTACCATCGTTTGAACTGTTGGAAAGCTTTGTAAACCACCCTAATATTTGAGGTAGGAATTATTATTAATCTGGGAATAATTTCTTTGGCCATACTTTTATAATTTATGCATAAAAATACACAATTCTAACCAAACAAATGATCACTGACGACCATCACTTTCCTCGGTACAGCCATGTAGCTAACCTGCGGTTATTCGGATTAATGGTTGCTCGCCAGCACAAATACCACCATAGTATTTACATGTGGACACTGATAAGAAAATGTGATGACAAAAGAAGTTATTCCCAACTTGAAATTATTCCCACTTAAAACAATAGAGTGTTCCAACTTCCTGAAATCATGTATATTATTAACTGTTTTTATTATCTGTTTCTATAATAATCAACCTTATCTTAATCAGCATTCCTGACTGTGCTTCTTGGGTATTCATGGCGGTGGTTCGCAACGGGGAAGAATGACATAGTTTACCAACTATTTCTTCGGGTTCTGAATGGGCTAATCTCTCGTCCACTGCCGGTAAACTTAGGCTAGAACAACCAAATAATTACTAACTGGAGAATTACCCAACACGCAAGACTGGATTGAATCGTCACCAATTAGGAATCAATCCACAACATACACCTTAAAACACGTTATACACGGAAATAAAACAACTTACTATTTGGCATTATGTATTAGGTACAACAAGTACATTGTTTTTTCTTATCCAGCTTAACGCATTATGCATTACATTATTTGAACTAACTGTTGATCCCAACTGAAATTTGCCATAATTTTCAATTTATGCAAATGTTGTGGGGAAACAAATTGTCATATCATTCCCGTCTGAAGCATATGTGTTCTACTGAATCTAGACGAGATGTGTAGCTGCATTTTATACATAAAGTCAATGCCTTCCACATATGTGAATTCACATCGAAAACAAGAGTAAATAGAATATCACTATCCACTGAAATGCTCAAAGGAAATGCATCCAATGACTCAAATGTAGTTCACACCCCGGAGTAAAATTTGCCGAAATTGAATTGCCTAGTTACCTAGACCACGTCCATGACCCAGATATTGCTTTCTGGCACCCAACCCTAATTGTTGGAACTGAGATCAGATCAGAGCCAGTGCAATAACCATATCCATGTTGTCGTCTTTTTTGGTTCCTTTTGGAATTACTTTTCTTCGAATGCTCCCTCCTCGCCTCTTGCACACTTGTTTGAACGTTTGGCTCGACGAATCGAAGTTTAACCATCCGATTTACTTTTTTCTTGTATTCTTTTTAGCGTTATCATTACCTACCAAATTAATTCAGTAAGCGTTCCTTTGTTGATTTGTTTTGGTTCTGCCCAAGCATAATACCTTTGCAAAAATTTTTCACAGCAAACCTGTCTCCAGCACTTGGCAGATAATTAGACAGCGTGACATCATCAGCAATCTCAAGTATGAATCGGTCAATCTGAATAAAGAAAACAAAAACAGACAACGATGTGAATAATAATTACTTGTATGTAGTTTAAGTGGCATTGCTTTATTGTAGATATTTCAATTGAGTACTAATCATACCAACGTTCCATACTTAATGAGATATTTAATTTTCCTTCAAAGATTTTCCAATCGTCAACACTCTTGTTTCATAATTAGACATTTTCCTAAGTGTTTTCCAAGGGGTTATTTTACTATTGCGACAATATTGCGATAACTTAAGACCATAGGCAAATTTTGCTTATCATGATCTGACAGGGTCATTTACTGTAAAAGCACTCTTATAAAGGTTAAAAATGATATCTTCCACCGTGACGTGGAGCAAGGGGTGCACCCCCTGGATCGGCCCCGGTGGACACTTTTGGCATCGAAAATGGACACCTTCAGTCATAAGCGGTGCAAGACATTAATTGATTTCAGTAAAATTTCCTGGCACTTCCAAGATAATCTATTAATGTTACAAAAACTTAAGAATTAATGCCATTGCGGTAATGCACTCACCTTATCCTCCTCTATTCTCTGTATTTGTTCTTCGATGACACATTGATTTCTAAAGAATTTTCGAGGCCCTGCTACCATTTCTGAAAATAAGCCTTTTAAAAAAAAATTATTGTAGTAAATAAGGACACGGATAATGATGTCCATCGATATTTCTGAGATATGATTTGTTTTCTTATACCTCAAATCCTGTTACAAGACTTTCTGCTTTACAAACTGTCAACCAGTCATACAGCTGTTAATATATATATATATATATATATATATAATTGCACATTGCAACGTTTGCAATAACTGGATAGAACACTAAATACAAGTCATTTATTGGTGATGAGCTACCAAACCTAACTATTAGAGCTACTTACACGTGGACATATTTTTATATATTTGTAATTAATGTTATGTGAGAAATCTAGGAACACTCTTATATAATTATTAAAGATGCTACACCGTAATGCCCCTGCTATTGATGTATTTAAAATAATAATGCAACAATGGTAGAATACACGATCCTACAGTCTGAGCAGCCATTTTGTCACGTGATTGAATTTGATTGTAAGCAGGGACATTACATTATATAAAAATACATAAAACATTGCAAAGTAAACAGTTGTAAAACAGAAAATTAATATATGTATGTATTATAACATACTATGATAAAATGCCTTCATGATCATTAAAATTTAGTAAGTATTAAAATGAAATATAAATTCAGTTTATTACTTACGCGGGATAATCAATACCTAACATTACATTTCTGATAACCTTATTTAATTAACTACAGATTATGCCAATGACTGCATGAAAATGTTAACGAAAAGCCAATTGTGGTCTAACCCCACATTGACTTCAGCTTAACGTTAACCTTAGGGTGGAGCCACGAAACGGATTTATTGTGAAACTTATGTTTCGAATAGCATTTGTACTTTTTGATCGTAATAAGACAGCAATTATACGTTTCTATCACGTGTGTGTAAAACATATGTAGTAGATATATGATGAGCAGTTTGGAGACTGTAAATGACCGTTTTCATGGTTGTTTTGGGGTGCGGCCGGGCTAAACTGTAAAAGTATACCCTGGAAATTATAAATTATACATTCCGCACACTCGTATGCACATGTATCTACTGTATATAGCGGATGGATGTTCCCGCACGTCAGCGCTGTCTACACCAACAACTATACAGCCACAACACACGATTATATGAGTTTGGCCTACACTTACCGACTGGTTCTTAGTAGAACATCTCAGACCATGCTGATAGCAATAGACAGCAACAATTATTTACCATCAACTTTTTTTCTATCTCGAACAGCCAGTTCGAGATAGACAGCAACAATTATTTACCATCAACTTTTTTTCTATCTCGAACAGCCAGTTCGAGATAGAAAATTTTATTCTGGTGGCACTAACAGGCTTCCGTGTATTGCTGCCAATATTATGCTTATAATAACACCATTAACCAGGCCAGTTTATGTTAAAATATGTACGTTGCGGTTATTTATTTATAACAAGAGTAAACGAATGGACAAAATTGAATCTGTTAAAACGTGAATTGTTTAATTTTAACAATCTAACATTTCCGTCGAATGTGTGGTATATAAGTATATTTTGAATGTGGTGCGTCGATCACTACCAAAATGTGCCCGATAGTATTACTGGCTTAAGGACTTCAAAAAGAAGTAAGACTAGGGTATATCATTGTATTATAGTTTAGGATACAACATTCGGTATAACAGTCTATAAAAGTGGATCAGTGAAGTATGAATAATCCTGTATGCCCTACCATTTACCATTTAGCATAGATGTGACACCAGACTGTGGAGGGTGGTGCCGTATTTGATTACAACATTATTAAAAAATTTGGTGTTAGATTGATAAACAATGATGTTTCTCTGAAGGTTTTTGTAAGCTGCATAAAGATTCCATCAAGGTTTTGTAAATTGCTGAAGGTTCCCCCAAAAAGTAATACGAACGTTTGGTAACAATGTTTGGATAACGTAAGTTTTAAGTATTTCCAATGGATCTTCCCCGAATTGTCCATCCAAACATTTCCATAACCAGTGACGACGGGTACATTGATGGCATTGCGTGCAGCAGAAACATGAACAATTTAAACTGATGTCCTCTCATGATATGGTGGGCGTCATGTAGAATGTCCTCCTGTGACATGATGAGTTCTTCAAGACATGTGTCCTATCAGGTAGTGACGGGTGCACTAAAGACTCGTGTTCTATCATGATGTGACGGGTGTGACGGGTGCCCTAAAGATGTGTGTCGTATCATGATGTGACGGGTGTGACGGGTGCCCTAAAGATTTGTGTCGTATCATGATGTGACGGGTGTGACGGGTGCCCTAAAGATTTGTGTCGTATCATCATGTGACGAGTGCACTAAAGGCTCGTGTCTTATCGTGATGTGACGGGTGTGAGTCGGGTGTCCTAAAGATTTGTGTCCTATCATGATTTGACGGGTGCCCTAAAGACTTGTGGCCTATCTTAATGTGATGGGTGCCATAGAAACGTGTGTCCTATCATGAAGTGATGGGTTCCCTTTTGACTTGTGTCCTAACATAATGTGACGGATGCTCTAGAGACTGGATTCGTCTCATGATGTATTATAAAAGGGTGTCGTTCTGATGACGTCATGGCTGTGTAATCATCGTTTTACAATGTACTGATATGGAGACAAACATTGTATCTTAAATCGTTCTGAGTTTGCCAGTTGTAGTTTATGTTTCAGTGCTGCGCAGTGGTTTCCTAGATGCTGAAAAGATGTCGGTGAGTCCGGTCACTTTACATGCAATTGCTATAATCTCAGGCACTTGTCAACGTGTAATGCCGCGTTTTGGACTGGTGGTTAATCAAGACTATAAATTATGACGACGATGGTCCACTAGTAAGCCTATTTACGGCCCCAAGTTGTTTCAGAGCACCTGAGTAGGTAAGAAAAAATTGAGAAGCGCATTTAGCAATTCTCAGAAATCGTCCATTACACCGAAGTAATTCCCGCTCATCTCGCTTCGTGTCGCCTACTCAGCATAGCGCGATTTACTCGGAACCGGTGGCGGATTTTTTTTTGGGGGACATTGGACCATGACCCCTCTTTTGGCATTTCTTTTTTGCCTTCTATAACGTACAACACGGACACTAATGGGTGAATAAGCTTCACCATCCTTTGGCTCCCCTTTGTCCGAGATTCTAGATACGCCACTGTTCGAGACAACTAGAAAATAAAGCTACCGGCATAGCACCACAATCGGTACAGTCTTCAGTAGTTCGCTCACAGTATATAAGTTGTTTGTTAGACGTAATATATTTCGTGGCTAAGTCAGATTCAATGTAACTCAAAAGAAAAGAAAATATAGGACCCCAACAAAATCGTTCCACTCATTAAACTGTTCAACTTGAAACGTATTCTACTGAATAAAAATACTCAAACAGTAGTAACTTATTAAAACAAGACTTCGAAAAAGAAATCGTATAATTACATATCAAAGCGTTTGAGCTAATTGGTTTGTTAATTATTAGAAACGTAAATTAGATGCCATAAGGTAGAATACCTTTTTGCGCATAAATTAATAAATTCATGTCAATAAAGGTGATAAAAAACGACGTTATAATAAGTGGATAGATACTGGATATTATCTTATTTTTTCAGATACTTTCGATTAACTTTTGTATCGAAGTCTGCTACATGTATGGCATATAATGATATAACTAACTGGATATAAAAATGGCTGAAACAGTAATGACTACTAAGAGTTGCAGTTTATTATTATTGTTGCACAGACATGCAGTTCTTGTATCATGCGGGCTATGGTGACATGCTACACAGCATGGAGATTACTAACTTCCTATTGCCATGATAACATAAGGCTTTTTGTTGACAGTGGACAGTCGGCCGTTACTGCATATGTTTCAATCATAATTATTAATTTAAATGATGTCAGCTAACGAATCGTTTCCATGGTTTCAAGGAGGTGCTAAAGTGAATTCTTTATTTAATTTATTACAGCTAAATGAGGCAGCTGATGACGACTTTCAACCAATACGTCATTCCACATACTATGATCTTGACCATTTTAAACTACTAGCAGAAACACAGAACACTAAGTTCTAACATAGAATCTATAAATGTAAAATATAATGAAATTGAAGCTTTCTTAGAGGAACTTAACTAGCTAAAATTTTAATTTAGTTTAATATGTTTTCAGGAAAGCTGGCTTTCCGATAACGGTGATTTATCACACCTACAAATTGAGGGATACCATTGCATCAAACAAGGCAAACAAGTAACAATAAAGGCGGTCTAGTCATTTATTTAAACAACAAATTCAACTTCAATGTAATCCTGTGTTTCAACACTAGGAAGGACAATTTATCAAAATAACTGGAGGTGAGCTCTTAAAAGATATTATAATTGGAAATATTTATTGAATTCCAAGATACCACTTTGACAAAACAAAATCCGACATCATTATTGCTGGTGATTTAATATTAACCTTCTTAGCATAAACGAAAAGGAGGTTTTTAGTGATTTTTTTGATTGGTAATATCTTATAGCTTTTATCCCCATATTACACTCCCCACAAGATTTTCAAATAATAATGGAACTCTAATAGATAACTTGTTTTGTAGATTAACGATCCTACAATAACACCGAAATAAGGTATTTTAACGAAACAATTATCGGACCATCACCATATTTTTCCTTTCTAAACGCAGTTACATACAAAGAACAACCACCTAAATATATTAAAATTAATGTACAAAATCAAGAAGTAATTTCCAAATTAATAAATGCTGACCCAAACATAAATTATGCATATCAATCAAATGCGCAAAAACAAACACATAGCATACAAAATAGTTAAGTTCAAAAAAATAAGCACAAAAATCAACATAGATTACACTTGGCCTGCTCAAATCAATACGACACAAAGATGAGTTAAATAAGAAGCTTAAAATTACTTCGCCTGTTTCACCAGAACATTCAACAATTCTGACTAACCTGATATTTTATAACAGCATTATGAATCTTGTTTTAAAAAGTACAAAAATAACATTAATAAAACATGGGGAACAATAAGCGACATTCTGTCTAGAACAAGCGAAAAGAAAACTTTCCCTAAATCCTTTATAAATAACTACGAAATTATAACAAACAAGACGGTTATTGCAAACATATTTAATAATTTGGCCAAAGAAATTAGTAACAATACCCAATTCAACAATTACAGACCAATATCACTCTTACCAGTTATATCAAAAGTAGTTGAAAAGATAATTTACAACCAGCTAGATTCATTTTTGAAAACGCAAATTCGACGAATTTTTGCATAACAAACTTCCTGTTTAACTTTAAAATTTGCCGCTTCATCAGAACAACAGCGTTCACAAGTTCAACGTACGTGGACAATCCAATATACATACAATCAGGGTACAACACGAATTTCCGAAACAAAGTCTCAGATACACCTTGCCGCATACTCTAGATAATGCACCTGATTTAACAACAAGTAAAATCTACACTCACAGCTTACATGGGTTTGCAATGTATGTAAAACAACATTATTCATTATTTGGAGACCTATTTATCTGTATGTGCATTATGAAATTTTTACATTTGTTATTATGAGTGACCAACAAATCTGAATAAGATTTTATGTGTACCTCTTTGGATGAATAACCAATTATCCAAAATCATGCATAAAGTCATGTTCTAAGCTTTGTTTGACTTATTCTGTTATTGATTTATGCTACAATTTTGCATACACCATCAATATAAATGGTGGCTCCTATGAGAGGGGCTTTTTTAGCCTTAGTGGGAGTCTCCCTGACCCACACGTGATCATTTGTATACCAAGTGTTTACTATATTTATGCTTTTGCATACTCACCTATTGAGTGATATGTATATTGGTCTTAATAAAGAACTTGCACCCGCAATACTCCTATGTTATACTTAATATGTGAATTTTGGAAGATGACAATATAACAAACAAATAATTACAGTTACGGAAGTCACAAAAGTGTTTAGACAGGTTTAAGGTGTTGGAGATAAACAATATTTACAAGGTGATTTGGAAAAAATAATCAAACGATCTAACAAAATTATAACCTTTTATGAAATATAAATGCCTACACATATAATGTGTGAACACGTGGAAAGTATGGATCGTATTTTAGACAGCATTCTAACATCGTTCGTATAAATGCATTCATACTAGATCTATATTTATTTTCTTTTAAAACACACACTTTATAAAACACACTTGCATGTATGGAGGACCGCCCAAGGCTCTCTTCGCTGTGAAGCATATCAATAATTTGCGATTGCTTTGCTCCAAATAACTTACCGGATGTCATTAAATGATACATTTGCTGCAGACGACGCAACAAAACGACTAGGATCAATTGTCTGATAAAGGCACATGTTGGTAACTATGGAAAGGATTGTAGGCGAAATTCAAAGCAGGTTTTTTCTTTGTTCTTCCTTTTTCTTTTCATAATGTCATACTGCAAAAACACTCTGTATATCTGATAATAATCTTTTTTTTATAAAAAGCATTGAAGTCCGTTCATTAGGATATGAAACGCTCGTATTTTATGCAAATCAATATTCACACAGCTCGCGCAGTTGCGTTGGTTTTGTCGACAAATGGGAACGTTTCAGGGGTTGTGAACCGTCCCAAAACACCCAAAAGTAGGAGTTATTTTCGTCAGAACGTAGTGTGACGCATCCCCATTGAGACTGGTGCTTTGCCGTGGTGGGGTGGCTTGCTTGTCTCGGTAACCCGGAGAGAAACGAAGGCGGGAATCTCGGCTCTTGGCAGGTCGAACAGTTAGAACGATAGAGTCCAGACAGGATTTGGGGGTTGTGCATGAGACCAACGACCTCATCTCATAAAAATACGATGTTACGGAAACGGAAAATCCGCCCTATGTGCCAGTGGGCACGAAGGGGATTAAATTGGATGGAGTGAATGGCAACGTGACAGATTATAAAATCGTTCGTTAAATCGTTCTATTCACGTCAACATCCCTTATCATTTCGTGAAAATGTTCATCAAGTTGGAAGAATAATTAAATAAGCAACTTTCTTAATTCACAACTATATAAATTCGACTCACTTCGACGTTTCGACCGCCTTCGGCGGCCTTCTTCGGAAACTGATCTTCCTCTACTCGCCAGATGGCGTGGCGAGCAGGCTGTCCCACACGTGACTCAATCGGTAGCCTCCCTCATCTCTATTCATTGTAGGTGTAGTCTTTTTGATCCAGATGGCCTCCTTGATCCATCGCGCCCCTCTGTCTGTCTCTCTATCAACTACTCTTGCACCTTCCCAGTCTATGACACAGTTTTGTCTGTCCGCATGGTCAGTTATAGCCGACTAGTGTTCAATGTTTGTTGAGTCTTTCCTTTTTCCTCAAGTGAAACGTCTGGTTGTCACGGTTTCGACTTCCTTCATGTGTTCTTCTAGTCTCGTGCCAAGTGTTCTTCCCGTTTCCCCAATGTATGTCTTGTTGCAGGTCTTACACAGGATTTGGTATACACAGTCGGTCTTCTTTCTCTCTTCCACTTTGTCTTTTGGGTGTAGTAATATTTTTCTGAGATGTTGGTCTGGTCTGACAATGGCACTATATCATGATGTTTTAGTATGCGTTGTACCGGTTCTGTCACTCCTTGGACATATGGTAAAGTAACCAAGCCTATGGACTTGTCTGTGTTATTCTTGTCCTTGATCTGTCTCCTCTGGTTTTGTTGTTGTTCCTTCATTTTCCTTACGGTCCAACTTGGGTACCCACACTGATGTAGCGCCTTCATGATGTGCTCCTCCTCCTTCTGTCTGTCCTCTGGCTCCGTTACGATGTTACTGCATCTGTCTAGCAATGTTTTGATGACACCCAGTTTCTGATGTAGCGGATGGTGTGAACTAAAGTTAAGATACTGGTCGGTGTGGGTCTTCTTCCAATACACTAGGAGTTTGACCGTTCCAATCTCTTTCCGCACCAGCAGTGTGTCTAGGAACGGCAGTGACCCCTCACTCTCTTCTTCAAACGTGAATTTGATGTTGCATCAATGGTGTTGAGGTGGTCTGTCAGTTGTTGTTGACACCCCTTCCTCACAATATATATTACGTCATCTACGTATCGCTTCCACAGTCTGGGCTGACATGTTACTGGAGCTGTCGCCACGGCATGTTGTTCCAGCCATTCCATGAATATATTGGCTATTACCGGTGACACCGGGCTTCCCATCGCTGTGCCGAACTTCTGTTGGTAGATTGTGCCCCTGAAGCTGAAGTATGTTGTTGTTACAACAAACGTGATTGAGTCACGTGTGGGACAGCCTGCTCGCCACGCCATCTGGTGTGTAGAGGAAGATCAGTTCCTGAAGAAGGCCGCCGAAGGCGGTTGAAACGTCGAAGTGAGTCGAATTTATATAGTTGTGAATTAAGAAATTTGCTTATTTAATCCCTTATCATTTGTTAGTTCTTTTGTCTCATTGTTCAATATGATCATTGGAGCAACTAGTGCCGTAAGCTAACATGATAGACTTGGCCGACAGGATTCTGTTCGATCAATTTTCTATAAGATTTAGTCACCGAAGCGTAGTTCGGCCAATATGTCATTTGTTTGCTCGCGCAACAGGAAGTATGGCATTATCTCAGGATATCGTCTCTGTGTGAACGAAGCAATAGTAGTCATCGATGTGTGATCGAGCTACTAGCGCCACACCGCGTCATACAGTAGAACAAGTCTCTCGAGTAATTCCGTAAGTACAATGTGGTAGGAAGATGCGAACTTTGATCACAGAGCGACATATATTATAATTGATCGACCACCCACGTCGTCGTCCTCATATGAAAGCAACACCAACCACCCGAACTAATGATAGTTAACACGTTAAAAGAGAACCAGAAATGTCAAAGTGCCTAAGCATCGGTTCTTGACATTCCGGGAAAAGTCAATGTCGTTAAAACCTGCGCGCGGGAGTGCGCGTGTGAGTGTGAATGTGTTTGCATGAATAGAGACCTACATGTATGTGTGCGAAACAGCGCATACGCGCACGCACGAGTGTGTGCAAAGGAATGACACAATGGCAAAACGTATGCAAGACACTGTGTTCTTATTGATTAAAGTAGGCGAATATGGGGCAAGTTGACGACGTTAAGTATTAATCACTGATTCGTGTGATTTTTAATAACATCAGCAATCTGTTAACTGCATAACTCAAACACGTTTATATGTACCGTCTTTCGATCAAAATAATAAAATTAATATGTTAATATGCAAACAAATGGAGTGTGAGAAATAATTTTTACAATTAATTAGCCAACATTCGCCATCTTACCCCACGCATGGGGCAATATTACTTTCGCGGTGGGGAAAGTTGACGACTAAAAACCGCAAGCCTAAATCGGTTAGCTGACAGTTAATACCTGCTTCAGCACAGATCACATATGAACTGTCCGTGTGCTTCGTAATTGGAGCAATCCTCGTGCCACCAGTCGTTGCAGTGGTGGCGCTGGATCCAGTCCTCGGTCGGCGGACCACACCTTCTCTGTTGTCATCTGTCGGAATGTTTGGCTTTTGGGGGGCAGTTGTGGGGATTGGTGGATACTTATTTTTGAGTTTAGGTTGCTGTTAGTTTTTCCTTCGTCGTTTCCTCTTATCCATGCCCTGTCTCTTGCGATCTTCACTCTTCTTCCTGTCCAATCATTTTGCTTCCAATGCGTTCTTCATTGGAGATCTGGTTATTATGGCTGATGACCTCTTCGCTGTTTTTGATGAAAACGGCCTGGTTGCATTTGGCAAGGACATTACATGTGATGGCGTGAGAGCTCTGGCAAATGTTGTCGTTTCGATAACGACAATCGCGTCAGTATCGTCAAGTTTGTCTTCGGTCCTTCCTTTTTGGCATGTTAAATCCATGTATGTGTGGGTGTTAGCGGTAGTTTCTACACGCTATCATCGGCGTCCACATTAATCATATATACGCTAAAGGACTACCATTCCACGAGTACGCGTGACTGGGGCAGGTTGACGAGTTCGTAAACTTTCCCCCGTAGGTCATTTCTCAAATCACTGCATCAAACTGAGCAATGCGCAAATGGAATATGTTACAAACATGCACCATTGCTGTTTATATGTGTCCACTTAAGTTGCTGATGTGGCTGGCATTTCGAAGGTACTTGGTTTCTACCAGGTCTTATTTGTTTTAATGACAACATTATAGTAATTTCAAGAAAAAACAATCAAATGTTGTGCAGCTTCGAGGTTTCATGAAATTGCAATGTCTGCGTGTTGTCTACTGCGCATATGCATATACGTCACTGGAAAATTGCGCACCGTTATCCTGTGTTCTGTTTTTTAACTCATTGAATCTTGCTCCCAGCGGCCGGAGTTGCCGATTGATGCCGGAGAGACGCCGAACAGGCAGTGTATACAGTATAGACAGTGTATCATTGGACCCGCTGGATCCTACATGCATGTATATATCATTAATACCTAGATTAAGAGCCTTGTCCCCGGTTCCTAGTTTGTATATTCACGATAAACACCTAGATTACGAGCAGTGTTTCCATTTACAGACCATTAATAATGCATTTCTAGACTGTATGTTCACAATAAACACATATATTAAGATCCCTGTCCTCGGTTCCTAGACTGTATGTTCGCAATAAACACATAGATTAAGATTCCTGTCCTCGGTTCCTAGACTGTATGTTCACAATAAACACATAGATTAAGATCCCTGTCCTCGGTTCCTAAACTGTATGTTCGCAATACACACCACGATTAAGAGCCCTGTCCTTGGTCGGTTCTTATTCACGATAAACATCTAGGTTAAGAGCCTTGCCTTCTGCCCCTGGACTAGTCCCGATAAACACAAGAAACAAGAGACCATGCACGTCTGTCCCTAGCTGGTTTAGTACAGAAAACTCGTAGATAAAGAGCCATGTCTCCTGCCACTGGTCTAGTCCCAAGATACACACAGAGTAAGAGTCTTCTTATCTGTATATGGACTATGGTTCCAAGAAACTCGTAGATTAAGACGTTTTATCCCAGAATTAGTCCCGGTTAACAATTAAGAACCCTCTCTTCAGTCCCCGACCTATGTTTCTAATAAACACCTAACTTAAGAGTCCTGTCCGCCATCCCTGGAATGGTGCCGATAAACACTTAGATTAATAGTCTTGTTTTCTGTGTCTCTCGACTACGTGTTGTCTGAGCTTCTACTCACGCAAACCATTAATAACTAATGCGTAAGTCTCAGTTTTCTTACAGGAATCGGAAAACAGCGCGCAGGTTGCCATTTAATGGCGTGGGCCGCGAATGTTACAGCGTAAACACACCTTCTAAGAAGTAGACTTTGACGACTAACTGTCGTACGTGCAGTTATTTGTGTTGTTAGTTTGGGTAACACTTATATTAATGATATAAAACCATCAATGATGTTTTCCCTTTCCATTTTATAATTTATCCTGTTGGTATTCTTTTTTTATTTGTAATGTTGGTTTTCGTCTCACATCCTTTAAGAACGTGAAATAAGCGACCTGATCTACTAGGCAGCAGCTAACATACGTGATCACAAGTTGTAGGGTCTACAGCCCTGTGTGATATTCTAATCTATAATTATTTTTTTCCAGAAAAGCTACTGTGTGTTTTGCAAGCAAGACCTAACCAGGCATCACATTTGCGAACTATTCTAAGTGTTGCTATTTAACGGTAGCTGTTTACACGAAAATCTCCGATATGTCAGGCAAACTTAATTATGTGAATATTTCCAGCTGGCCTGGTGATGCACGGTTAATAGCCGGCGTGAGCGTATCTCGCTGGCGGCACTGTTCTGCCGGATTCTCGTCTTCTCCTTGACGTCAGACCTCGCCAGACTTCGCCACATGGTCGCGATTGTGGACGAACGCGTGAACTTTCCGACGTTGCGTATGCACGGAGGTGCCCGCGCGTTGGCGTGCCGGGCACCTACATACCGCCGAGTTGTGTCGCGGTCTTCGAGAGTCAGCTGCGCCCCGCCGTCGGCCCATTTGAGCGGTCGGTCAGCGGGGGACCGCGCCGCTCTCCGTCGTCTCCGATCGATCGACTGGCGTTTCCACATCGGCCGCCGTCGGCCGCCGTCAGCTGCCGAACTTGTGATTCGTTCCCTGATCCTGCCGGAATAGCGTTTGTTCTATCGATTGTTAGTTAAAAAGTACGCCTGCTGATCCACATCATTGTTATCATTACGAAAGATTGATTAACGCGCGGTCCAGTCCTGCTCGTGTATTCCCTGTCGCTGACTGAACGGATTCTGGTTTAAACATCTCGTGCATAAAAGGAGGCAGTCTGTTCCAGGTTTTTCATTTATTAATTGATATGTTCGTATGACTATAACAAATATGTTGAAAAGTATACTGCCCGCCAAATTGGTTTCGTAAGCCCGTAAAAACGTTCGCAATTAGGAAGGTACGACCCCGTAGCATGTTCAAATAGTAAACAAAACATCCAATTTCACAAGTTTAATTGGCAATAACGCCGAGGCGGTCTGAATTACAACAGCAGGGACAACGTTATTGGAATTAATAACAATACAATAACAATAAATGGTGCCTACTAAACGGCAAGGTAAAAACTACCTCCAGCTAGAATGGAATATATCCAGGACGTGTTGATTTTAAAATGTATTACAATTCAGAATGTTGTGTAATCTAAACAGTTGGTAAACACAAGAATACGTTTTGGTTAGGTCGCATAACCAAGCAGATAGTTCCGGTTTGGTAGTCCTGTGTGCTGTAACGTAGAATGCGTCAAAACAAGCAATGGCTGTTAGGTCTCTAACAGATGGAATTGTGTTGTTGACACATGACAGTAAAGGTCTATTAGCGGCGACCAGGTCAGACAGCGTAGCAGTGGAATTAATGATTGTGTAGCGACCATTGACGCGCACAGGCCTTCACTTTAACAAGAGGCCAAGGGAAACCGATCGAGTCACCGTTAGGCTGCTTACCGTCGTCTTATGTTCTGTCGCTTTGAAAACACAACTCAACATATATGTGCTTATACAGCCTAACAACTTGCACAATCAAACGATACAATATTAGACGAAACGCTGTTTTTCAACAAATAAGCAATATTATGCAGACAGTGTACACGAACTTACACACGCACGCACGAGCGCGTGAACACAAACACACACGCGTACACGCACACGTACGCACGCACGCGCGCCCAATGGCACAGAGACAAACAGAGGAAATATGTTTAGCATGTTGTGAATGGTCATAAATCAACTATATGGATTTGGTCAAACTGCTGTTGACCGATAATTCGACGTCCTCGGAGTTGACATAAACAGATTTCCCGTGGGAGACTTTGCGCGTTTGATTCTTGACGGCGATGACTCCTCGTAAGAGATACACAGAAACTGCAGATTCTACCACTTATCCCCGGGCACAATCGTTACTATTGTTCACGATTAATCCAGGACACAACTGTTACAATTTTCCGCCACATATACTGAGCGCAGTCGTTACAATAGTCTATGATTTACCATTGGCACAACCGTTAATGTCTTACACTATTTATCCTTGTAATCTTTCACCTGTTATCAGTGGTACAATCGTTACAATCTTGCGCCAATTTGTTCGCCATAGTCGTATCAATCTTGCACCATTTATCTTGAGCAAAAGGCGACAATGAACAGATATTATGCTGGAAAAATCGCAAAATCGAACTATATATTCCAATCTTCAATAGTTTTGCAGTTGACACAACCATTTCGCCATTTATCAAACTTCGGTAATGTTTCACTATTTATTCTGACCGTAACCGTTGTAATCTTCTGCTATTTATATCGAGCGTGATAGTGATTATCTTCCACCATTTAACTTGGGTGCACGGCGCGCGACTGTTTTCTCTCGATCCTCAGTTACATCGCATATGGAGTGTACTGAACTATAGTGCTCGAGAGGTTTATGTGCTCCTTAGCGCTGCGTATCAGTATTTTTATACAGCTTAGCCTAAATACGATATGTTTATCATGAGTTTCTTAGTAAACTGGAAAACGAAGCCTTGGAAGACGACCTTTAAGTGTAGGTACATTCTGACTGCCAACGTCTATACGGTCCGGCTATTATGTTCGCTGCAAACGGGATGCAGGGCTAACAAAGCTATTGTGGATTCATTCTATAGGAGTTTTCCAATATTTTGAGGTGGTTCCAAACATCTGTGACTCCTCTTAATCTGCATTGTTACTCAAGGACAATATATCTTCCTGGTTCCATCCAAAGCATGTCGTGTTATACTGGTGATTTCTTTTCGGAGACTGTACAATGCAGATCCTTTAGTCACATATCACCTGTCATTATCAGACACAGCATATGTAACTCTACCATAAACGACAACATGATCGGTAAGCTGAAAAGAAACTTACATACTCCCTCGAAATTTGCTTGCATTTAAAAAAAAATATGCTTTCTGTAACATCTAATTGGATTGCATGGATATAGTCATAATGCATTTCTAGTATCTATGCATGTTTAAAATGAAAAGTAGAATGTAAATTTAGAACCGTAGCTATACAAGTAACAGTATTGTTATAAGCATCGTTCAGTAATTGATATTCAATGTAGGATACATATTGTGTGGGCCTATATACTAAAAGAGTTAGTACAATTTAACCATTTGAAACTACACTAAATAATAATCATAATTTATTATCAAAGTGGAAGATTCTAGTGAAATCTTACTGTTCCCTGCGGCTGACATACTGAGACACGCCCCCGATCGTTCACCAGTAAGCGCATAAACTTTCTTTAACCTTGACTGATACATCCTTGGCGTTGAATGCCCCTGTTTTATCAACACGAATATGCCAGTTCATATGTTGTTTTCTCGTATTCCTTTCTATTCAGTGTTACACTATTAATAAGTATTATAATGTTATAACGTGCACCATGCGGACGTAACATTTTTAGTTGTTGCAGGGCCAAAAAATCGGCCATGCAAACCACAGTAATATTCCAGGGCTGTAGCTAGCGGGAGGGCGTGGGGGGGGGCAGTTTCCCCGAGAACAAATACAAAAAGTGGCCTTTTAGTTTAAAAGTGTCTATATGTGTTTGCGATGCCATACCTATTTATTGGTTAAAGTACCAGAAACTGGCCCGCACTATATCTCCCCGAAATCCTGGATCCGTGCTGAAAACGATTGTGTGCAGGCTAGAGGCGTGGATAAGGGACAGGGTGAAAAGTGCAGGCAGTTCCTTCAAGCACAACAATACTGTCATTGAGTGATATCCCGTATTTTAAGTGCTCTATTCCCGATACGAAAAATGGCACATTTTCTTAAAAGGGCAATTTCGTCACCCTTATCAAGACCGTAGATGCGTAGAGGCGAAGGAATCTTTTTTTTAATATATCGATACTATCACATAACTATATTATACCCATTTATTGATCACGCCCTTGGCAGGTTGGCTGAACGATTTTTTAATGATCCACCATAGACTCACTGCGGCGCAAGACCTCCTGCCTTCCAACCTACAGAAACTAGATGACACAGGACTAACTCAATACTACAGTAGGTATTTCAGTTCGGCCGAACAAAACAAGCTTCCTATGGAAATCGCAAAGTGGCGAAAGAAGTACGATGACCTTCATGTTCCACGACCGTCGTCTTCATGTGAACTGATTTCGGCGTGTGGTCAAACATCTGTCGTCATGAGCAAGATCGTAAACATCTTCCTCACTACACCAGTTTGAAGTCTTGCTTGCGAGCAGTCCTTTTCTGCCCTGCGACGCCTCAAGTGGTAGAGTCGATCAACAATGACAGAAAGACGGCTCAATGCACTCGGAATGTTATATGTCCATAGAACATCAAACACTCTCTCCCAAAGAGGTTTATTAGTGTAAAGCCACTTGGCGAATCACTGGACGCTCCGCGAAAGGAAGTTATTTTATAAAACAATTTCAGACGTGCGTAACTGTTGGACCGATATTCTGTATATGATGCATCGCTGTCGATTTTGATAAATGTATTGTACTTTGATATTAATTATTTCCACGCAGCATGCGACCGACACTGAAACAGTACTTCTCCCGTGGGCGAAATTCTCCAGAAAATACGCTAGATTGCACCAAGAGGGAGTACATTTTCAACATTTTCTGGGAGAGAACCCCGCGTGATTTTCTATGGTTTACTGTAATTGTTACTGCTCCCCCAGTTGTTTTAGGCTAGCTACGGCTGTAATCTCAGTTTGACGACAGGCGGACTGGGAAGAGTAGGCATTGGTGACGTCAGGCTTTCTATCACAATGGCGCTCTCCGTGAAGTTCATTTTATGCGTCTTCAATAAGGAAGGCTGTTTTAGTAAACAGCTGGCCTAATATTCTTTATCATAGTTGTTAATGATTAGTTTTTATTAACTCTGTTAGATGCACAGACCCGAAAAAGATGCCTCTCGTTTCCCTTTATGCGATCACAGCCAGACATATTTACTTCGCATGTTGAAAATCGACCTACCTTATTAGATTTGCTTCCGCTGGGTCGTGACTGACCGACTGCCCTAGAAATGTCCGCATCATCAATGCGGTAGAACATAATCATTAATTCCCACTGTGAACTTCAGATAAGCTTCCAACATTATGGTGGCATCTATCACGCACATCCGTCAACGACCCAATGCATTCTTTGTGTGTGCGTGTGTGCGTTTGTGCGTGTGTGCGTGTGTGTGTGCGTGTGTGCGTGTGTGCATGCGTGTGCGTGTCACATCTAACACCGAATTGTATTACAACGAAACTAACAGAGGCTCACCTGTATAATTACAATACAATCCAGAACTCGCAAGCTAGGAGCAGTGTAACACTTGTCCCGCAAAGAGCTCCGTGGCGCTTATTATGTCAGGTTACTTTTTTGAGTGTCAATCTCGCACACTAACTCGTTCGTGTATCCATTAAGAAATTGATCAGATAACCTCCTACGGAAAAAACCGCTGTACAACAGCACATAACACCTCACGACACCATCGTACATTCATTTCGAACCCTCCTTTCTCATTACACGAAACGTTGAACTTCGTTAACATGCAGCAATACATGACAACTTCCTCGGTCTTTGTGTTGTTCCGTCCACGCGAGTCAGTCTCAATATGAACTGGCATATCGCATTGTCGAAACGTGTTTGGTTGAGCCCGTTATCCAACCATCTCGTTGCTATTCAAGTTAGTCCGATTTTGGCTTGGGCTAATCGTGGCTGGTGTTACATGTAATTTTTGGGAAGTAGCCAATCTTTATTATATCGCTGGCTCGTGAAAATGGTCGGACTGGAATTCCTGGAATTGTCTTTTGATATGTGTCGCAGGACGCTTGCACGGTCAAAATTTCGACTGGCGCAGACACCACGATTGCTGGTAATAGTTAATTAATTTTATTACATAGGAGATAATAATTACCTGTTCTAGATGCCTTGGAAATGTGATGATAAACAACGTTTATGTACAATTTACTGAGAACCCTACTGAGTTGGTACCCTATGTATTGAACAAAATAGAGAATACATACTAACAAGTTCAGCCTTTTGTTTTATATATGTGGTTCCTATGCAAATTAGTTCTTTTAAACATATCCAATACGTGAATTTACCTTATAGAGGTGAACCACCAACTTCACCAGTACATGTGATGTATGACAGTAGTAATGTATTATTTATTATTAGGAAGAATTGATCGCTAACAATGTAAAACAAGTAAATAAATAAATATATATATAATTATAAGCTAAATGAATAAGGTAATAAATAGGTTAAATAATATGTTAAATATGTTAAATCAATGAGTTAATTCAATAAAATAAATAAATTGAATACAATACTAAATTGACTTGGTAAATTAGATTAAATTTATAACAAATTAAAATGATTAACTTAGTTAAAAACGCATAAAGTCTATTTCACTTAAATGTCAATTCGGCTGTGGGGAATTCCGTATTACGTATAGAACACATAATGTTCTATACGCAATACGAAAGAGATATGTCTTTAGTAATGTCTTGAATGCTCTGTTCCCCACCGGAAGTCAAAGACCTGTCCTACGAACAACTCCGCTCTATCATCAACATTCCCCACTCTGAACATATGTTCTTGTTGGGAGATTTCAATGCTAGGGTCGGTGACGACCACAATTCATTGTCAACCTGTCTTGGTCACTACGGCACTGGGAAAATGAATGAAAACGGACAGCGACTTATCACAACCAGTGCATCACCAACACATTCTTCCAAACTAAATCCCGCCAGAAAGTCTCATGGAAAACATCCGCGATCCCATCGCCTGGCACCAGTTAGACCTCATCATTACCAGGCGGACTTTTCTCAACAATGCGCTCATCACTCGCAGCTTTCACAGTGCGGACTGCAACACCGACCATGCCCTGGTATGTAGCAAGGTTAAACTCAGGCCAAAGAAGATTCATCATTTCAAGCAGAAGTGTCAACGCTGCATATACCTCAGTTCCATCGCTGACTGAAATATATCTAAATTCCCTTGAACAGGCTCTGCATGGCACACCAGGAGGATGTATGGAAGCCACATCAGAGACAGCATCTAAAAAGCCGCTTTGACAACTTTCTGCAAACAGAGAAAAAGCAGCGCAGACTGGTCTGAGACCCACATATCCAACATGGAGTCCGCCATTGAAGCGAAACACACAGCAATATTGAACTACAAAAAGAACCCTAACGCAGTTGACTTTCGGCAAAGTCTCTGCAAAAGTATTCAGTTGTTATCCGAGACTGGCGACATCCGAGGTATGTACAATGGAATAAAGAAAGCTTTTGGACCTACCACCAAGTAATCGGCCCCACTGAAGAGCAAAACAGGAGAAACCATCACAGAACCAAACAAGCAGATGGATCGATGGGTTGAAGACTATCCAGACCTCTACTCCAGGGAAAATGTAGTCACCGAGTCTTCCATAAATGCTGCTGAATCTTTGCCCATCATGCATGAGCTCGATGAATCCCGTTCAGTGGAAGAGCTTGGTGATGCCATAGACCGCCTGGTTCATGGAAAAGCCCCGGGAAGTGACGGCATTGCTGCAGAGATCAGCAAGTGCGCCAAGCCTGTGCTACTCACCATGCTCCATGAACTTCTAAGCCAGTGCTGGGAGGAGGGCACAGTGCCTCAAGACATGCGGGACGCCAATATCATCACTCTGTACAAAAACAAAGGTGACAGTAGCGACTGTAGCAACTACCGCGGTATGCCTTTCTTTGAATATACATAAAACTCACACAGTGACCTTCAGTAATACGATCAGTATAAGAGAAAGGAGTAATAACATTTGCATAGACGACATACAAATTAACACTGTACATGAAATAAAGTTTTTGGGTCTGCTTATAAATCATAAATTGAACTGGAGCACACACATTAAATATATATCAAATACAATTTCTAAGAATATTGGTATTATAAAAAAGGTGACAAACAAATTAGATAATAAATCATTGTTAAATCTGTATTACATGTTTATATACCCATATATCACTTACTGTAATGTCGTCTGGGGAAGGGCCCCGAATATATACCTTGCTAAAATTAATTTACTCCAAAAAAGAGTTTTGCGTGTAATAAGTCATGTAGGATTTATTGATCATACGCAGCCTTTATTTTTATCTTATCAAATAATGAATATTTATGACGTAAATAAATACTTATGCTTTATTCTAATGTTCAAGCATAATAGGGGCATGTTGCCAGATATACTTCATAATGTGTTTGTCCTGCAAATATCCACACATAAATATAATACAAGGCAGGAAGTAACATATAAAATACCATACTGCAAGACTAATTGCAGACAACTCTCTTTGGCTTATGTTGGTCCTAAAATCTGGAAAACATTTATTACAAATAACTATTTACAATATTGTACATCTCTTCATATGTTCAAACAAAGGACCAAGCGTCTAATTCTAGCAAACATATGCTAAATTTTGCTTTAATGTAATTTTTCCATGTTAAGATGCAACCGGTGTTCGGTATTACGGTACTCGTATAATTCACTATTAAATAATTAGTTAGTTTATTATGAAGATGCTTATGTATTATGTTGTTGTTTGGGTTTTTTTGGACACGAATTATAGTTTACATTACAAATATGACATGAATAAGGAACACAAGCAATGTGATGCTTTGTTCCAATTGTTACATAATGTATTTACATATTTTATATTACTGCTACATCTATGCAATAATGTACATTATGTATCAATAAAGATTATTATTATTTTTATATCATTGCTCAGTGTTGTGGGCGAAACCTACGCACGAGTCACTCTGAAGACTGCAGAATCTGGCAGAGCGAGTGTATCCCGTAGCTCAGTGTGGCTTTCGCAGAGACAGATCCACCATCGACATGCTCTTCTCCTTCTGCCAGATGCAGGAGAAACGCCGAAATAGGTTAAATTACATCATTTCTTATTAACACACCGCTTTACCACGAGTCCATGTGCACAACCTGTAGTCTGTACATACTGAAGACACAGTATTTTCCAACAAGTTCTCCCTATCTTGTACCATGTGTCAATGCTATAGTCTTTACACACGACAGTTGCTCTTACCTCAGTTGCTTACCTGGATGGTGAAATTATGCGGATAAACCATGAATGTATGGGAAACTAGTTCAGACTTGCACGCTGTGCAAGTCTGAACTTGTATATAATCTACAATGTAACGAGAATGTATTACATTGTAACTACGACGTATAACTGTGACGTAGTCAATCGAAGGCCAATCCAAAATAAGGTATTACCATACATAACCTGTCATTGATGAACGATCATTAATTAAACGAGGTGGTCTCTATCTGACGGGTTTTATACGAAAGGTGGAAAACTTAATGGCCTAGGTTATGACGGACGTTATATATTTCAAAAACTTACGTATAGGTTACAATGATTACAAAATCGTAAATTCTCTGCTACATAAGTCAAACTAGCGGCTATATGCCTAGGTACGCGTGGTAATTTGGTCAAACTGCGCGTGTATATAGCTTCAATGACGTCATTAAATCGGTACTCATAATAAATCGATACCCGTGGTATTTAGGTCCAACTGTCAGTAATTCGGTAAAACTAGCGGGCATTAGGAACTTGCGCACGTGTATATAGTCTCATTAAATGACGTCGTTAATTCAGTACGCGTGGTAATTCGCTGAAACTGGTAGTAATTTGGCTAGCAGGTATTTGTAACTTGCGCACGTGTATATAGTTTCGTCAATGACGTCATTGAATCGGTACGCTTGGTAGTGCGGTCAAACTTGTAGTAATTCGTTCAATCTAGCCGGCATTAGGAACTTGCACACGTGTACGTAATCTCATGCAACGACGTCATTAAATAGGTACGCGTAGTAAATCACTACGCGTGGTAATTACCAACTGATAGTATTTCGGTCAAACTAGCAGGTATGCGGAACTTGCGCACGTGTATATAGCTTCAATTCTCTAAGATATGATAAGATAAGATAATGCTTTATTGTCTCAACTATTGAGAAATTTGTCTCGGGTGAGAACAGACATTACTGCAATATGTACATAAATCCATAAAACCATTCGATAAAAACAGCAGATAAATAATAAATAATACATGCATATACATTACTTATTCTAAAACGACAAGTGACACTGTGGCAGCAGGCATCATGAATTAAGTTGTTTAATGGATAGTGGCACGAATGTTTGTATCTATTAAGCCTGCACCGAGGAGTTCTATAACGTCTACCAGATGGCAGGAGCTGAAATTCATTATGCAGAACATGTTTAGTATAATAAATAATCTTGACTGACTGTACTCTTAAAGTCTGTTCAAAAATCACCTGAAGGGAGATCATGGGAGATGTGGAACCTGTGATTTTCAGGGTAGTTCTCATCAATCGAGAAAGCTGTGATTTAACTGAACATACAAATTTCCAAACCAAGCAATAATTCCATAGCGCAGTATGCTTTCAATAATGGAGCGATTAAAAAGAACAAGTATTTTCTCATAAACACCGAAAGCTCTCAGTCTGTAGCGGCCACCATGTTGTCCTTGCCCTCACTACTGTTTATATTCGTACCCTTGCGCCGTCTGTCAGTCAACCACTTGTTTGTGGAAATACCCGACTGTGGACAACGCCAAAAATAAACTCTTGAGTTATTCAGGTGAAATATGTCCCAAACACGACCCTAGCGGATTGAAGATTCAAAACACTTCTAACAAATAGAGCGCCTGAGCTGAGGTGAGGTGTTCTCAATGATTTCCATAAGGTGGCAGTACGTACTCTTGCATATTTCATGCATACACAAATTAGCGACAACTCAGAATAGTACGCCATTTAATTTTTTGTCATTGACTCCAACGCGCATATGCTTATAATATCAAATTAATAGAAAATGTCACAAGTGGTACTATCATGTTCCCTTTGGAATATTTATTTCTTAATGCACTTATCACTCGTAAACTCACCGCCCGAAAATATCACGTAGTGACACAAGTGGTCAACTTGGCCAAACACATATATCCAGATCGCTTAAAATACATGCAAGAAGTTTTCAGAGACGCAAAATCCGTACCATTTTACAATTAGACATTGCCTAATGTCCCGTAACGGCTATATTTGTAACTAACTTCACTCATCAAAGCGGTGAGATGGACCTATGCCAGACGATGTGAGGTGGACCTAGGACAGACGAGGTGAAGAGGAACTAGGACAGACGAGGTGAAGTGGACCTATGACAGACGAGGTGAGGCGGATATAGGACAGACTAGGTGACGTGGACCTAGGATAGACGATGTGAGGCGGGCATAGGACAAGAGAGGTGAAGTGGACACAGGACAGACGAGGTGAGACTGTGAGATTTCTGCTTATTAGGCAGCATTGTACCTTCTACACAGAGAGCGGTTGCCAGGTGAATACACTTAGCATCATCAGCCTTTGATAGATTCAGTAACAACATATTTTCATACCGAGGTAACTTCGAAAAAAATTAGCTTACCATCACGGAATACATTATCGCTCTACCGCACTGAAGCGCTAAAATTAATTTACTGAAGTTACAACGTCGATGCGTTAAACCAGAAAATTTTACAAATCTACCACGCTGAAACTCTAAAATTGATGAGGAGGAGGGGGTATACTTGCAGATCAGTCAACACACTGTAACATATATAGGTATTGCTAGCCTATATTCATATTCATATTATATATGTGTTTTGATTGTTTCAACAGTGTAGACTTGTACAACTGTCTTACGTTGACGCGCTAAACTATGAAAATGTTACAAATCTTCCGCGCTACAACGTTAAAATTGAGGAGGTGGAGCGGCTATACATGTAATTCAGTCAACACACTCTAACATATACAGGTATTGCTAGACTACATTCACCTCGCTGATGGAACTTCTGTGTGTGTGTTTTATAGTTTCAACACTATAGACTTGTACAACTTTCTTACATTAATGCGTGAACGTCGTGAATTCTTGCCAGCTTAGTAAATCACCGAGGTAACTTTGTAAAAATTTAGCTGACCAAAACTATAGACTTGTACAACTTTCTTACTTTAACGCGTGAGCGTCGTAATTTCGCGCCAGTGTACTGCATTACCTTAGTACATTACCGAGGTAACTTTGTAAAATTTAGCTGACCAAAATAATACATTTGTACAACTATATTATATTAATGCGTATGTGTCATAAATTCGTGCCAATGTGGTGCATTTTTAGCGTATGAACACGTGAACGTTGTGAATTCTTGCCAGTTTAGTACATTACCGAGGAAACTTCATAAAAAATGTAACTTACCAACACTATAGACTTGTACAACTGTCTTACATTAACGCGTGAGCGTCATAATTTCGTGTCAGTGGTAACTTCGTAGAATTTTAGTGTATGGACGCGTGAACGTCATAAATTCTTGCCAGCTTAGTACATTACCGGGGAAACTTCGTAAAAAATTAGCTGACCAAAATAATACACTTGTACAACTATCTTACTTTAACGCGTATGTGTCACAAATTCCTGCCAGTGTAGTGCATTTTTAGCGTATAAACACGAACATTACCAAGGTAATTTCGTAAAAAAAAGGGACGAAAACATTTAATTTTAATTAACAATAACTGTTTTTTCTATCTGACCCTAATTTATTTATTTTTATCCGCTAGATGGCACCACCATGTAAAGCAGTAGTCCAGTTATGCACTAGGGGCGCTACCTCGGAAGTAAAAGTCACGCGACTGTCATGTCTGCATCTACGTTTCCACCTTTAACAACGTTAACAATTGCAGCTAAATCACAAGCCTTCATGTCGTTGACATTACCTTAGTGAACATTAAAGTCACCTAATATGACTAGTTCGGTCTTTTTGATTCAAATGCGCTTATATAATTAATACCAGTTTGACCGAATTACCACGCGTAACGATTGAATTATGTCATTGATGAGTATATATACACGTGCGCAAGTTACCAATACCTGCTAGCCGAATTAGTACCAACTTGACCGATTTACCTCGCATACCAATTTAGTGACGGCATTAACGAGACTATATACACAGGCGCAAGTTACTAATGCCCGCTTATTTGACCGAATTACTGCCAGTTGGACCTAATTACTACCCAATCCTGTTTGACCGAATTACCACGCGTACGTAGGCAGGTAGCCGCCAGTTTGAAGATTTAGCAGTGCTGTGGCTGCTCCAAATGTCGAAGACCCTCGGTCTCAGAATCACATATATGTGAACTTGCCCAGTGGCTCGCCTCCACCTGCATATGGAAACAAATGTGGAAAAACTATCTAATCGTGTCTGGACTCGACACTAAGCCAGACAGATATGTGACGGCACTTCTTCTACACTGTATTGGGAAAGACGCACTACGCGTCTTCAATGGTATGGATTTGACGGAAGAAGAACGGGTCAAGCCTGCTGAAATCATCAGAAAATTTGACGAACATATCTTGGGCGAAGTAAAAGAATTCTTTGAAAGGTATAAGTTTAACACCCGAAATCAGGAAAACGAGTCGTTTGAACAATTCTACTCAGTGTTGAAAAATCTAGCAAAAACCTGTGGGTTTTGCAATTATATGCGAGACAAGTTGATTGTTGACAGGATAATCCTCGGTGTAAGGAGTGACAAAATTCGCAATAAACTCATTTCATAATTGCAACTTGATCTACCCAGAGCAGTAGACATCTGCCGGTGCATGCAAGAGGCTGAAGAACAATGCCAAATTCTGAATAAAACAGAAGCAGTGAACCGGGTCGACACCAGATACAGACGCTACACTGCCAAGTCGACATTCGGTGGAAGAAAATCTGCTAGTCAGCGAAAATGCAAATTCTGCTGCAAAACGCACCCCATGAAGAAAGAACTCTGCCCTGCATGAGGCAAGACGTGTGATGCATGTAGGGGTCGAAACCATGTCAGAGGCTCCGTGTAATGCCCTAAGACTGTTCACAGTGTACAAGATGGGTTAGACTCGGATAGCTCCGGTGCTAGCTTTGACGATATCAGCTGCGTCACTGCCGATGTGCACGCACTCTCCTCACAAGATGGTCCCATTTTGTGCAACCTGCTGGTCGAAAAGCAGTCGGTGAAGATGCAGGTTGACTGTGGTTCAACTGTCAACATACTGCCCAAGAAGTACGTGAAGGAGAAATATATCCGCCCAGAACCAATCACTCTGAAGATGTGGAACAATGTGAAGACTGAAGCTCTCGGCAAGTGCCGAACTAAAACCGTAAATCCTGCTACAGGAGACAAGTTCAAAGTGGACTATGTCATAGTGGATGATGACAAACTGACACCACTACTCAGCCGTAAAGCTGCTGAATGCATGAAGCTCATCACGGTGAACTACGAGAACTTTGAAACTGTATCTTCAGTCTCCAGCTGTAGAGTTGCTCAAACTCCATGCACTGAAGACTATCCTGAAGTGTTCGACGGTAAACTTGACTCGCTTCCTGGTGGGAAAATTCTTCTCACCCTGGAACAAAATGCTGAACCGGTTGTGAGACCACCTCGTACCCTACCAGAATCACTGAACAATACCGTGAAAGATGAGCTAGACCGACTAGAACACTCTGGTGTCATAGTCAAAGTGGACCAACCCACTGTTTGGGTGAACCAAATGTCTGTAGCCAAGAAACATTTTGGAGCTCTCAGGATCTGCATTGATCCTAGACCTCTCAACCTAGCCCTAAAGCGTGAACACTACAAGCTTCCTGTGCTGGACGACATTCTACCGAAGCTTGTGAATTCCAAGAAATTTGCTGTGTGTGACTTGCAACAAGGATATCTACACTGCGAACTGGATGAAGAATCTAGCCTACTGACTACTTTCGCAACACCATTTGGGCGGTATCGTTGGCGACGGCTACCTTTCGGCTTGAAAGTCAGCAGTGAAATTTTCCACAAGCACTGGAAGGGTTGGAGAATGTTCACTGTGTTGCTGATGATATTATCATCGATGGATACGATGACTCTGATCTCTGTGTCAAGATCCAGAAGCTGCTCCAAAGATGCAAGAAACATGGGATCAAACTGAACCGTGAGAAATGTCGCTTCAATGAGAATGAAATCCAATTCTTAGGCCATGTTGTCACAGCTGATGGTCTGAAACCTGACCCATCCAAAGTCGAAGTTGTTCTGAAGATGAAGACAGGGAAGCTGTGGAGAGGCTAAGAGGTACAATAACTTACCTGGCGAGATACGTACCCAAGTTGACTGATGTATTCCGTCCCATTGCTGCTCTTGTACAACGAGATGTTGCCTGGATGTGGGGAGATGCTCAGAAGAAAGCTTTCACAACACTGAAACAACTCCTGGCTGAGGCACCCACTCTGGCTTACTTTGACGCGAGTAAGCAACTGGTCATTCAGTGTGATGCTAGCAACTATGGCCTGGTATGTGCACTACTTCAGGAAGGAAGACCAATTGCTTACGCCAGTCGTGCTATGACTGACACAGATACCAGATATGCCATTATAGAGAAAGAGATGCTGGCCGTCGTCTTTGCTCTTGAGAAGTGGCATCAGTTCACCTACTGTCGCCCCATCCTTGTCTACAGTGATCACAAGCCACTAGAAGCAACAACAAAGAAACCTCTGGACAGAGCACCCAAGCGTCTACAGGGCATGCTCCTACGTGCACTTGCGTATGACATTGATGTCAAGTACTTGGAGGGCAAGAAGATGTCTCTCGCTGACACGCTGTCACGTGCCTTCCTGCCAGCTGGACAGGAACAATCGACCACTGAGTTCGAAACTATCCACGCTGTGAACTATCTATCCATGAAAGAAGATGTTGTCCAGGACATTCGTAATGCCACCGAGCAAGATGCCACTCTACAAGTGCTGACAGCTTTCCTGCAACATGGCCGGCCCGAGAAACCAGATGTGCCGCCACCTGCTGTGCCTTACTACCACTTCAGATATGAGTTGGCCGTCACTGATGGATTGGTGTTCCGCGGCAAAAGACTTGTGATTCCACAATCCATGAGATCACAAATTAAGAAGGATGTTCACCTAGGCCACGTTGGCATTGAAGGATGCCTAAGAAGAGCAAGGGAGTTAGTGTTCTGGCCTGGCATGAATGCAGAAATCAAAGAGTACATCCAAACGTGTGAAGCCTGTCGCGAGTTCGAACGTTCTCAGACTAAGGAAACTCTGATGAGCCATGATATGCCGGACCGTCCGTGGCAGAAGGTCGGTGTCGACCTGTTCTCTTACCAAGGAAAGGACTACCTAGTCACCACTGACTACAGATCAAACTTCTGGGAAATAGACTATCTACCAACCACTGGCTCCAAGGCAGTAATCACAAAGCTCAAAGCTCACTTTGCTAGGATGGGAATTCCGGACAATGTAGTTACTGACAATGGTCCACAACTGGTGTCAGACGAGTTTAGTCATTTCAGTAAGAAATGGGGATTCGAACATGTGATGACATCTCTACACCACAGTCGCTCAAACGGCAAGGTGGAATCATCGGTGAAAGCTGCAAAGAAGACGATCAAGAAAGCACAATGCGCTGGTGATGACCAATATTTAGCACTGCTGAATATCCGCAACACCCCAACTCAAGGAATGGACAGTAGTCCTGCACAGAGGCTACTAGGTAGGCGGACGAAAACAATTCTTGTGTTGGTTGAGGAGTCCATGAATATCCCATCCAAAGATGATCCTCTAATCACTCCAACTGACCCAATTCGGGCCAACACACCAGTTGAAATTCAGCCGAACACACCGGTTGAACAACAACACCAGAGTGACCAGACCGAACCACACTCTCCGGTACGTCCAACGACAGCCAGGAAGTCCGAGAGAATCAACAAGTCCAAGCTACCCAGCAAATACAAGGACTATGTTGTATCTAAATGAACAGTTGATGATACTTACATGAACATTGATGAGTGCAGACTTGATTGATGCGGACTCGCATGTATGTTAAATTGTGGATGCTCCATCCATGTGTTCATACAAGGACTATGTTGTGTCTAAATGAACAGCTGATGATACTTACATGAACATTGATGAGTACAGACATGATTGATGCAGACACGCAAGTGTGTTGTCTTGTTGATGTTCCATCCTATTCCGTATGTTCGTATGAGCATGGCATGTTGTCTGGTGCTATTCTCATAATTGAGCGTTTGCATGTTGACCATGCCATTTTGGCTTTAGCATGACATCAGGAATGTTGCTGCTGTTGTGAAATAGTGTGTTATGTAGTGTTTAGTGTTAGCTGGAACGTTTCGTGATTCAGTTATGTTGCATTCAGGTTTTGGCAACTTTATTTTATTTATACCACTACGAAACATTGATGCTGATCCATAGACGTAATGAGTTGGTTACTTTAATACGTTAGTACGTTTTGGTTGAGTTCATGTTGCTTGTAAAACGGAGGGGATGTAACAATATCACTTAATGACGTCTCCCCAGAAAGTAGAATAACAGGCCGCTCCCTTGTCGCAGCAGCCACGTTTAATAAAGTTGGTTTACTAGAACTATCGTCTCTGTTCTGCCTGAATATGCTAGCGTCTATACAGTGAGGCCTCAACAGATGTTGTAACATATGGTAACATCTTATTTTAGATCGGCCATCGTTTGACTACCTCACGGTTATTTGTTGTAATTACAATATAATACATTCTCGTTACATTAGAGGTTTTCAGACTTGTTCAGCGAATACCAGTTCAAACCAGTTTGATCCTATGCATTCATGGTTTACCCGCATTATTTCACCAACCAGGTAACCAAGTGAGATAAGTGTAACTGTCGTATGTAAAGACTATAGCATTGATACCTGTTAATAGATAGGGAGAACTTGATTTTGTTGACAAAGATGTCCCATGTCGTGTGGCAACTTCAAATGCTGTTCGGTATATTTTGTTATTGTAGCTGTTAAGTATCTTGTCCTTAATATAAACAGACTACAGGTTGTGCACATAGAGTCATGGTAAAGCTGTGTGGTAAGAGGAAATGATGTAATTTAACCTATTTTCTATGTAAAAAAGACCTAAGGGTTCCACTATCCTTTCATTAATTACGCTTTAGTATAACACCACGTTTTATACACGCCACCATTACCAATCAAACAAGGACTCAACTCGGCCTACGGGCTAAAAGTACAGTTATGCGGCAATACCCTCTATCTTCTACCTTGGACCTTGACCTAGAACTTTGACCTTTGACCTAGAAGTGACGTTAATTGCCTCTTCTTAAGCCCCGCGCCAACCTCCCACGAGATTGTTTGCCTATCTTTTAACATGGGAAAATATTGATCATGAATGGGCAATTTAGGGAGAATGGCCTAAATTCACTGAATTCATATCTTTTAACATGGGATTTAGGCCGTATTTTTTAATATGGGGTACAAATATGGCGCGTGTTGCAGAAGGAAAAGGAAATCAGAAACTCTTTTCTTATCTTTTAACATGGGAAATCCGGAACTACTTTTTTCTATCGCTGCGTACGTCATCGTACGTGTGAGATATTTCGTACGTCACGTGTACAGATGAAATTGGTGTGTCGACGAAAGCGTGTAGCAATCTGCGGTTCCTGTTGTGTTTAATTAATTTATTTCAAGTTAAATTTATTTAAAGATGATTTAGTGTTATTGTTATTGTTTGCATAATATAATGTTGTTGTTTTGGTATGTTGTCATTGCTCCTGTTTTTGGTGTTTAAACGTGCTTGCAATTTTTTTGGGCTAGTCTATCTAGTCTCTAGAATAAATTTCTATGTTTCTGCGTCGTGTTCTTTGCATGAACGTCGGTCACTTTCCTGTTGTGTCTTCATGGATAATATTGTTGGTTGCCTGCGTTTCTTCGGACACATGTTTCGGGAGACGAACGTTAGCCATGACCGATGGTATCTAGATCAGGTATGTGCAGAGTGGACATGATCGAAATTCACATGGTCTTCCTCCCTTCCTTCCTTCGTTGACAAAAGCATCATTGACACGATCTTCCTTCACATGCTCTTCAGTAACCAAAATAGTATTGACAGGATTTTCATTTAAATGATCTACTGTGACATAATCTTCAATGACTTCCTCATATTAACTGCAGACATATTCAATGCCATTGTTGTTATCATTTAGGATGTGATTATGTAATCCTGATGCAGCGGTGCCAGTAGACATTATGTAATCCTGATGCAGCGGTGCCAGTAGACATTATGTAATCCTGATGCAGCGGTGCCAGTAGACATTATGAAGTAACAGGGCAAAATCCACCGGAATTTCCATTATGGTGTTGTTGAACGTTCCCCAAAATGCATGTAACCTTCACAAAGTCAACAACTAAAGTCATTGACGGTCGCCAAATGAAACAACGCCCTGTTTAATATTCGACGCTACAACGTAGACACGACACCACACATTAAATTTTGTCACCAGGTGACGTCACATGGGGAGCAGCGTAGAGTTAAGTCACATTCAGTGGACATCTGAAGGTAAATACAATGCTACATCCGCATACTTAATGCACCACGAAGCGCACCAGCATACAGCTTCTGAACGTACACATTCATTATCTTGATGTAGGTTTATAATATTATTGTCTAACGACAATAATATTAATAACTCTCCAGATTACGTCTTAACCTTCAGCGTGTTTTATTGTGAGAAAACGCAAGTGTGAATATTTCGTAGTGTGCGGTATTATCTCCAGTCTTCTCGTTATCTCATTGATCATAGTCTTCCCCTCATCCCCATTTTCTTTGCCTTCCTATTCTCAGGTTCAAATCAGACGTAAAAGTGTGTTTAAAAACTTCGCTGTTGATACAACGCATAGGCTGTTTAACGCCAACCGATATTGAAACGAACGTGTCTTTTGAAACTCAGCGGTTGGTACGACGTTTAGACAGGTTAACGTCAACTGATACAAGAATGAACGGGTCTTTAAAAGCTACGCGGTTGGTAGGGCCTACGACGTAGACAGGGTGACGTCATCAGTGTTGCAACGAACATAACTTTAGAATCCCGTGCTGTATACAATGTCGAAAGTTGTACCAAGTCCCATCACCAGCTCATCCATGTCTATACGTCCTAAATCCCACCATCAAAACATCGAACGTAATACCCCTAAATAAACAATGCGCGCAAGATATAACAGTCAGCGCCAGCGACCTACACGTCCCTGGTGTCCTCAGTTCTACGCACAACACCACAACATTGTTAGTATGCTGGTTACAAATCCAGTTCAACATGATAGCCAGCGAGTTTGTGCTGGGAACACAGTTGCGTGGAAAACTTTACATCCACACGACGGATTAAAACCTTTCTGTGTAGATATATATGGTTAATAGTGGTCCTTCGTCTTCTTCGAGCGCATACACATACATGCACACTCTCTCTTTCACACGCATACACACACACGCACGCACGCACGCACACACGAACACATCCACGCACGCACGCACACACAGAGAGTCGGAGGCGCTGCAATAACTTGAACGGAAGAATAAACCGCTAAAATCTCACGCAGAGTTTGGCTTAATGTCAAGTGGTCATGGTGATGTCAATAAAGACATCTTCTCCAAAAAGATGCAAGAACCTCAATCATGACGTTGACAAGAACAGAACCCCAAACTCACAAAGGAAGGACTACCCAGTCAGGATCCTGTTTGTCACCTGTCAGTCCGTCCGATAGAAGAAGCCGCTTATGGATTATCTGTGTCGAAGCGACTGAAGCTGACGTCATCATAGGATGTGAGTCTTGGCTGGACAACTCCATCAACTCAAAAGAAGTTCCCCCCCCGAACTGTGTTGCTTACAGGAAGGACCGGACGACAGGTAGATGTGGAGGGGTCTTCATCCTCGTGTCATCAAAGTTCCAAAATAGCCAGCCAGACAACCTAATGTCCAAGACAGACATCGATATGATATGGGTCAAAGTTAGTTTTAGAGGAATCAAGGACCTGTATATATATATATATGTTCCTTTTATAAAACCCATCCCTGGATGTTTCAAGGACCTGGAGAAATGCCTTCAATATATGCCCCCGACGCCCATGTCTGGTTGGGAGATGATTTTAACCTGCTGAATATAGAATGGGAAAGAGAATCTGTCCTTCCATACTCCAGTGACACGAGAACCTGCCAAGAGCGTTTTACCTGCATTCAAGACACTCACCTGACCCAGATTGTTGAAGAACCCACGAGGATAACGGAGTACTCCACCACGCAGATCGACCTGTTCTTCATCAATAACATCAACACAGTGAAGATCATCCCGGGTATTGGCGATCACTGCGTCGTCTTTATTGAGTCATCCCTACGCCCTTTCATCAACATGAAAGCTACCAGGAAAGTACATCTCTTCGGTAGAGGTGACTTTTCCTTCACCAAGAACAAACTGGTGGAATACCTTCATAACTTCACTGAACTGGCAAGTCACCTCAACACGAACGACCTCTGGAACCACTTTAAGTCTACACTCCAATCGCTGATCGACGAGCATATACCATCAAAACAGACCCGAGGCAACAAAAACTCAAAACCCTGGATCACGCACCACATCAAGAACACGAGGAAAAAATTATCCCGTCTTCACAGGAAATACAAAAACTTCTGCTTCGTATGCACACAGAGAACGATACATAAGAACGAAAGCCTCTATACATAAACGTCAGAGACAGGCGTATTGTAATTACATCAACGACATCATCGACCCACCACCACAAGATGGCTCCCCCGACAAACCGCATCCAGAAGATAGTCTGGTCCTACATCAAGTTCCTTAGGCGAGACACCTCAGGTATAGATCCGCTTAAAGATCAGGTTACGATCAGTTCCAGTCCGTTTTCACCAATGAAGACCTCAACAACATCCCACCTCCATCTGGCATTCCGTGCTCTCCGTATCGGAGAGCACGGAATGTCGACGTATCGGAGAGCACGGAACGTCGACATTTCAGAAGAAGGCATCAAGTAGCTGCTCATCAACACCAATCCTCATAAGGCTTCAGGTCCTGACGGTATATCAGCAACGATCCTTAAAGAATGCGCGATAGAACCGGCTCCATTTCTCATCATCATGCCCCGCAAAACTCTTGATGAAGGAACATTCCCGGACAACTGGAGAAGGGCGAATATTTCAGCATTCTTTAAGAAGGGGGACCGCAGCTGTGCTGTCAACTACAAACCAGTGTCGCTTACTAGCGTATGTTGCAATATTCAAGAAGACATCATATGCAGCAGCATCACGTGACACTTGAGCAAGTACAACATTCTTACGGATAGCCAGCGTGGCTTTAGATCCCGGCGCAGCTGTGATATCCAACTACTGACTCTAGTCCATGAACTTATCTAATAATAATAATAATAACAACCTTCTATAGCGCCAGAATCCCCAGGAATCTGAGCCCAGAGGCGCAACATACAAGAATCATTGGGCAAAATCGTTAACAGGGACAAGCAAGAATCGTTATTAGAGCAAGGGACCGCCGAAGGTTAGGGTGGGAATGCAATTTCAAATAAAAAGTCTAGTTTTTTATGGAAGCTATTTGTAGTCTCAGATGATTTTAAAGCGGTAGGGAGTTGATTCCAGATTTTGGGTGCAGCTACAGAAAAAGCGCTTTTGCCGAAATTAAGCTTGGTTTTCGGAACAAAAAGTCGTTGTGAAACAGATGATCTAAGATTGCTGGGGATATCGGAAAAACGACGGAGACTAAACAAATAGGATGGGTGTTGCGTAGAAAGGGTACAATATGTGATAGTGGCTAATTTGAATTGTATTCGATGTTTACTGGAAGCCAATGCAATTGTCTAAGTAGAGGCAGAAACAAAGGAAAGTACACAGACCTCATGATATTGGACTTCGCGAAGGCATTTAATAAAATGCCTCACGAGCGTCTGTTCCGCAAGCTGACACACTATGAGGTCCAGGGTGGCACACTACCATGGATCACGGCCTTTCTTTCCAACCCCACCCAGCAAGTGGTAGTAGATGGCATCAAATCTGACACAGCACCGGTGGTCAGCGGAGTGCCTCTGGAAACAGTGCTTGGACCCATTCTTTTTTCTGATCTTGATCAATAACCTCCCTAATGACATGCATTCAAGATCCCGGCTGTTTGCAGATGACTGCATTGTCTACAAGCAAGTAGCATCTATAGTCAACTTCTCCAGGACGATCTCGACACCTTGGCGCAGTGGGAAAGTCAATGGGGAATGGAGTTTCATCAGAAAAATGCAACATCCCTTCCTGTACAAGATTACGGAACCCCATTACCTTCAACTACAAGCTGAAAGGACACTCACTTGGGCACTCATCCACTTCCAAGTAATTCGGTCTTGACATCACGACAGATCTGAATTTGAAGCAGCACATCAACAAGGTGAGCGAGAAAGCGACAGAACAGGACAACAAAAACGAACGCCTATGTTGCCCTGGTACGACCACACCTTGAGTTCTGCTGTTCTGTCTGTCGAGGGGAAGAAAATGATTTAGGCTACGCAGAGAAGAGCCGCACGATACGTCACCAACAGGTCCAACAACACCAGCAGTGTAATGTCAATGCTTGACGTCCTGATGTGGGAGTCTCAGGAAGCTAGACGAACCAAGCTCCAACTTACAATGTTCTATAAGATCTGTAACAACCTTGTCGATATTTCCCCTAAACAGTATCTCATTCCAGCACTCGGGCAAATTTTCGATAAAATCATTCCCGATTTTTCAAAAACTTTCTACGAGAACCAACACTTTTAAAAACAGTTTTTTCGTTCCCCGTACTATTCCTATCTGGAGCTATAGTCCATCCAGTGTAGCAGATTATCCCGCCTTGGTATCCTTCAAGAGGGAGCTCGCCTCTCATACACTTTGAATTATATAGCCAGTGTTGGACAACCAAAGTAGGGTAGTTGATGGGCTAGAGCTATGTCGGTCCGAGGATATCCGCTACGGTTGCCAAATTGGTCTGGTCAGGTTACCTGAACACTGGTTGCCCCTCCCCTCTTGTTCCTTTTTTAATTTCTGTTTCATTTGATGTCTTCCTGTGTCAATGTAGTACAAGGCGCGTCAACGCAGTACAATTGTCATATATGACAGCTCGATGTAAAAGATTGAAGATTGATGAGAGCTGCAACCCAGTGACACTGTACACGGGAAACCTACAAACGGATAAATGCGTTGCTTTCAAATTGTTTTTTTTTTCCATTCCTTTAGATTTTGCAACATATATCGTCTGGAGGGGATGTTGTAACGTTTGATGGAACGCCATTTGTTCCGTGATCAAATACGGGGCGTGCAATCGACAAACGACGAAGGTACATTTTGTTAAGGTGGCCCTGCGTGTCTAGATTATGATGCAGGAGGGAATCTCAATAAATACTAACAATGCACGTGGGAGTACAGGGGTCCTATTTTTGACAGATAGAACGGTTCCCTAACTCCACATAAGTAAGCTAAGTGGGCGAGTCTCTGCCCGTGCTAAGACCAGACGGACTGGTGCTCATCTGCAGCGTGAGAGTCCGCAGGGAGAGAGAGCTGGGTCCGCGGCGACCACGGAACGAGTAGGTCCTCCGCAGACCTCGCGAGCCGCTACCGCCGCCCGCGCACAGCGAGCACACGACGTGGCGCAGGTAGCTGCGGAAATTGTGTCCGCACAGCGAGTAGAGGAAGAAGTTGACGGAGAAGTTGACGTAGTACACCAGCTGCGCCAGCTGCTGCCACTGACGCAACTGCCACGTCAGCTGCGCAGCGCGGCCCGATGACGTCAGCAGCAGAATGTAGACGCGCACCACGTGACTCGGCAGGTTGAGCACGAGGAAGGCCGTCGAGACGATGACGAGCGTCTTCGTGATGCGGTTCTGACTGGCGTTTCGCACGGACACCTGCTGGGCATGCATATCGCCGACCGTCGCGTCTACGTTGGCCGCCGCCGCCGCTGCCGCCGCCGCCGCTGCAGCCAGCGCCGCCTGATGACTCACATTCATGTCGTTCAGCTGCTTGTGCTCGGCCGAGTAGAACATGACGTAGACGATCTTCGTGTTCAGCACGAGGATGATGACGAATGGCACAAGGAGCGTGACGATGCTGTCGATGTGTCCCGCCACGGCGATGAGGGTGTCGTAGCGTGGCAGGTGCGCACACACGCGACTGCCGTCGGCGAGCACGATCACGCTCGTCGTCCACAGCGTGAAGGAGTAGGCGATGGCCGCGACGATCGCGAGCGACGCGACGACGACGCGAGCACGTCCGAACGTACACCACGTGTAGCGGTGCAGCGGATAGCAGACGACGACGAACCGCTCGATCGTGAAAGTGACGACGTACCAGACGCTCAGGAAGCCGAACACGTACGTCAGATACACGAACAGCTGACACAGGCCCTGCGTGTGGAACAGCGGTACGTGCAGCACGTTAAGCCACGTCATCAGCAGCGTCAACAGGAAGCCGCTGTCGGCGAGCGCAAGCGCCGACAGGTATACGTTGCTAGGAAACGACCGCAGCGGCGTGAGGCGGAAGACGCAGAACGACAGCGTGTTGCCGACAAGACCGACGATGATGATGATGGGCATGAGGAACGAGTTGAAGTAGCGTAGCACGTGGTACAGCAAAGTCGTTTTGTCGACGTCACCAAGTGACGTCATCTCCCCGGTCGCGTTCGAGAAGTAGGTCGCGTTGACGAGCTCGCTGAGCGCGTGCACGTCGTACGTGGCATTCGGGAACATGTTGACCGGCTCAATTCTGCTCGTCTCTGTACTTTTCATTTTGAAATGCGCAAATACTTATGAAAAGTACGTCATGAATGCGGATGCTATCGAATAATTTGACGTTGTAGTGAGTTTCATTTTTCGAAAACGCAAACGTGGGTGTAGTCTATCCCTAGGAGGTAGGACTGATTGGTCGTGCGATCCATGCAATACGACGAATCATTCAACTAAATTTGATCGCTGTCTATCCGGTCATCCCTTCATCACCGCTGTCTGCCCCTCCATGTCTTCTCTCTGAAACGAACGTCACATTGGAAATTCAAGTCAGCCATTTATCTGTAATTTAAAGTTTTAAATTTAAAGAAAAAGGGCGGTTGTGGTGGTGGCGGTGATAGTGGTGTTGGTGATGGTGGTGGTGGTGTTGGTGGTGGTGGCGACGACGGTGGTGATGGTGATGGTGGTGATGGCGACGGCGGTGGTGGTGGTGTCGGTGATGGTGATGGTGGTGGTGGCGACGAGGGCGGTGGTAGTGATGGTGGTAGCGGTGGCGGCGGTGGTGGTGGTGGTAGCGACGACGGTGGCTGTGATGGTGGCAGTAGTGGTGATGGTGGTCGTGCACACGCGCACGCGCACACACGCACACACGCACACACGCACACACGCACACACGCACACACGCACACACGCACACACGCACACTTGTTTGTTTCTTGTTAGAAAGTCCACACACTAACTGAACTATAAAAACAACATGTAAAACTTGGATTAGTTTCTGTAGTGTGTAGTCTGTAGTAATATTTGTCTTCAGTTTGTAATAGCATGATAACTAAGAAATCTTACATGCATTAAATCCTGATCATGATTGTTTAGGGCACCAAAAATAATTTTTTTATAGAAATGAAATAATACGCGCAAATATCGTTCCAGGGGGTTTGCTTATAAACATCCGATACTGGTAGATAAGTTTTTTGGTTTTGCTTTGGCCGATGAACTGTTAGCAGTTATTCACGTTATTCTGACGAATCCGGTTTTGTTTATAATATGGTGATGCATTGCATATCCATGTTTATGCACGTATGTACGTGTGTACGTGTGTACGTATGTGCGTATGTACGTATGTACGCAAGTACGCATGTACGCATGTACGCATGTACGCATGTACGCATGTACGCATGTACGCGTGTACGCATGTATGCATGTATGCATGTATGTATGTGTGTGTACTTATGTACGTATGTACGTACGTACGTACATATATATATATATATATATATACATATACATTGTTATATAATTTCATAATTATCATACATGTCAAACAATAGAGAGCAATTGTGATTGATCAGCCGTTAAACAAGTACATTGTGTTATTATCTGATAATAATAATGATAATTATTATTATTATGCATTGCTATTATACCGGAGCAGTGCTAGGAGACAGAAAGTAATTCGTGAGAGCAACCCGTAAAGGGCCTATGTATTTGATTTATTACATAGTATTTATAGTATAACGTTTAGTGGACTACACTTTAGGGTGACTAGTTTTGTATGATTTGTAATTACAAGTGGACGCTGACACAGTATGTTTATGTCTACCCTCATGCCAGTTGCATGGCAATGCGAAACTTATTTAACAATTGTACACTATCACGACTAGGGCCTATCGGTGGACATGAACTTCACATTCTCTCCGACCTTCGTCATTATAAACAAACGAGTATCTGCGAGCGCGTTATGGTGTTTATGTAAGGGTCATGTGTGTTTTCTAACATTTAGTAAATATCACTATCACGACTATCAACTACCAAGACATCCTGTCAGATGATGGGCATTTTTGCTGATAAATGTAAAACGTTTGACAGCAACTATTTTGATGGATCAAGTTGTAAACCAGTACTTAATATTATTATTATTGTTATTATAATTAGTAATAGTAGTAGTAGCAGCAGTATTATTATTATTATTATTATTATTATTATTATTATTAGTAGTAGTAGTAGTAGTAGCTGTAGCAGCAGCAGCAGTAGCAGTAGCAGTAGTAGTAGTAGTAGTAGTAGTAGTATTAGAAGTAGTAACAACAGTAGTAGCAGCAGCAGTAATAGGAGTAGCAGTAGTAATATAAGTAGAAGCAGCAGTGGTAGTACAAATCTATCAGCAGCAGCAGCAGCAGCAGCACTAACAGTAACAATAATAGTTTTGATTGCTATTTCTATAGCCAATTGGTAACTGCAGCAGAGTAGTCGGGTTGTTGGACGTGTCACGCGTCAGTGTAGCGCTAACCAGGTCTGTGTAGTAGACACACTTCGTCAGTTCGTGGAAGTAGATAAAGAGAAACGGTCTGGCCGAGAATCCGGCCGCGTCGATATTGACTTGTTTTGCCTATTCTGCCTGCTAATGTAAAGGACTGGTGCTAAATGTCATCGTTGCGTTTGAAAGCGCTCGCTATCATTGCACTGTCACAGACCGAGTGAAGTGGCATGTCACCTACACCTTCCAGTAGGAAGTGTCACAATCGGAGGACGAAAGACGACGGAAGAAAACAGGTCAAACCATTATGGGTGTTCAAGCAAGATGAAAGAGACGTTCGGCATACGGCGAACAAATAATGATTTCTAGGCAAAACGCAAGACCTTTCTGAGCGATTCATAGCATTCATTTCGACGATCTATCCACTAAACTACTACAAGCGACCATACATGAAGTAGCCACTCCGCTTGAGCATATACTAAACCAATCCTTTGCCACGGGAATTGTTCCTGAAAACTTAAAAACTGCAAAAGTCGTTCCCGTCTTCAAATCAGGAAACAATAAACTGTTCAACCATTATAGACCTATAAGTATTCTACCCACGATTTCTAAAATAATGGAAAAAATCGTATGCAATAGATTAATAATGTTCTTAGAAAAATATAACATTTTGTATAAACATCAATATGGGTTTCGTGCAAAGCATTCTACTATTCAACCAATACTACACCTGCTGAAAGATATTGCAGAGGCAAACGATAAAATAACAAAAGACCTTACATTGGCTGTGTTTCCGGACCTTTCAAAGGCATTCGACACAATAAACCATGATATTTTACTGTACAAACTAAACTTCTATGGAATTCGGGGAATAAGCAATAAATGGTTTGCAAGTTATTTATCAAATCGAAAACAATATACTGAGATACACAAATGTCAATCATCTCCAAAAAACATAATAAGTGGAGTGCCCCAAGGATCCATACTTGGACCAATCTTATTTTTAATTTATATCAATGATATAACTAACTCTACGTCTCTGAATCTATTATCTTTTGCAGATGACACAACTGTATACCAATCAGGTCCTCATATTGATACTTTAATTGACAGCGTAAACCAAGAATTAATACATTTGTACGATTGGCTTTGTGCCAATAAATTGTCATTAAATATAAAAAAGACAAACTTTTGTATATTTAGTCCACCGAATAGCAAATACCAGGTAAATAACTGTATTAAGATAAACAGTGAAAGTATTAATCATGTTGGAAAGGATGACAAAGAAGAATCGGTGAAGTTCTTAGGAATACATATTGATAAACATTTAACATGGAAAAAACATATCAACATAATCAGTTCTAAATTATCTAAAGCAATTTTTGCAATTAATAGAATGAAACATTTTTTGCCACACAATGCTTTAAAAACTCTATATTATACCTTGATTCAAAGTCACTTAACTTACGGTGTACAAGCATGGGGCAATGGAAATACCATAAGAAAGATAGAAATATTACAAAAACGCGCTATACGAATAATTAACAAAAAAAGATATAGAAGCCACACCGATCATATCTTTAAATCTGAAAAAATACTTAAAATCACTGATATTCACAGGTTGCATGTCTCACTATTTATGTATGATTATCACCATAATACACTGCCTAAATCCTTCAAACACTATATACCAAAAAAGAATCTAGCCACTAACATCATAATTACTAGACAACGTAACCTCTTATATAGAGAGAAGCCCAGAACACATTTTTCATCTAAATTACCTAAACACCATTTTATAAAACTATGGAATAATCTCGATTATAAGTTACAAAACGTCAAATCCAGACAACAAATTAAATTTGTATTATCCAATCAATATCTAGACAACTATCTTAGCCACGTGCACTGCCTAAATCCCATATGTGCGGAGTGCAATTAAATATTTTTTTACTTTATATATTAATGTTTGGATCCGCACAAATTTCTTATAATTGTTTTTCTAACAGTAATTTCCTTCAATAATTCGTTTCTCTCTCCATCGCATCCCCAGTCCGTTGTCAGTCCGTTGTCATACAAAATATATCATACACTCGTGATAATCATCGTATACGTATGCGTAAATATAATTCGAAATATATGTTTATGGGGTCACAGGAAGACGGCATATTACATGCCATGTGACCACCATGCAACACAACTTTATTTTTAAACGGTTGTTTTGTGTATGTATACTGCTATGTTGTTGTTGTTGCAAAATAAATTGATTTTATTTGATTTGATTCAACACAAGTGTTCTGTTGCTTTTCTATCCGCTTCTATCATTGTCACGATAGCACACGTGACGTCCTTTCCCACCTCTGCCAAGGCTCGCCTATGGTCATTTCCCTGCTACTATTCCTTCTACAATTGTCTTTACTTAACAATCATTCCCCTCAACGTGGCCGACATATTTAATGTTTTAGACTTGACACCAGTTCTCCCCATATCTCATAATTATCTGGAATAATTAAATGCCTTGACGAAGAACTGACATGTAGACTTCGTGTATACGGATATTTCAGATTTCAGAGGTCTTAGCTACACATGCGTCTGCCAAGTTGCTACAGTTTCATTCTATAAATAATTACATTTGAACTTTTTTTTTTCTTTTTTTTTTCATTTAAATTTCTAATCATTGTTAAGTTGTAGTTGACCACAGGCTACCGTTCCTTTGCCAAACAACCAATACAACGCTAAAGTTACAATACCATTAAGGCTATGCCTCTAGGTTCGACGACGGGTATCACGTGTCTTCTCCACTGAAACCAAAACCTAAAGCGTGTGCGTGCGTGCGTGTGTGTATGTGTGTGTGTGTGTGTGTTTTCTTTTGTGTGCACGCGTGTGTGAGAGCGTGTATGTGCGTGCGTACGTTGTGTGTGTATGTGTGTGTGTGCGTGTGTGCGCGGGCGCGTTTGTGTGTGCGTGTGTGCGTTTGTGTGCGTGCGTGTGTATGTGCGTGCTTAAGTGTGTGCGTGTGTGTATGTGTGCATATATACATGTGTGAGCGTGCGTGCGTGCGCGCGCGCTTCTGTGTCTGTGTGTCCAAGTGTGCGTGTATATGTATATGGATGTGTATGCGTGTATGTGCATATGAGCGGATGTGTGTTCGCGCACCTCTAGGACATGTGTCCGTAGACGTCCTTCTGCGAAACAAGATCAGCAGATGTTTCTGTGACTACCAATCTACGAACACAACAACAGCACAGAGGCACACACAACCCTTGGGAATAGCCGTGTTCAGCAACACTATTACAGCGAATTAGGAACCATTTTAGACACGGACAGTCAACGACTACGAATTTGGCAAGATCCAAAATAACCAATTCGATTACACGCAAGGGAGCCATTGTCTTATCAAGATGCCAACCATTGTTAATTGTGGTATGTATGCGTTGTCATGAGATATATGTCATTTTAGCGTGACATTTATTTCCGCACGTTTAACATACAACGAGTAAACAGTTTGTTCAACTACGTGTTCTTCCTCTCTGAAGACGAACTCAGTCTACACTGTTCTTTACTGACGCCACTTTATGTCCACTAGTTCTTCAATCTCTGATCCTTTGATGTGAATAAATGTAATACTTATATAAATCTTTTGTATAACTATTCATTATTTATGACACATCATAAATATAAATCTTCTCGTCTCAACTGTTCTTTAATCATTTTATTTTAGGTGTTTTCATTGCTATGGTGTGGCCATTATTAAGTCCGCTTGACCTCATTCCTCAATACTCTTCCCAGTTTATCTCATTCCTTCTTAAAATATTATCACCAACAGTATATGCATTATTCCTAAATGAGGCTTAACTATCAGTAGAATCCCATCCATTATATGTGAATTAATATCGTGTATACTATTTACGTTCTAATGTACCCTTTGTGGAGTTACAGTTAACTATCCTAAATAATGTTTATCATCTGGTTCTGGAAATTATTTAATTCCTGTGTTTTACACAGTTCTCTTAAATACCCAATTTAGTCCTCTGACACGAAGAACACCCTTGCTATAATACGTCCAGGTTATTGAACATTCTTCGGTTAGGTTATTTTTCTTGTTATAACATTTGCACCGAATAACTTACTTTCGCCTCTTAGCAAGATGGCTGCATTGCTGCGAATAATGTCCCGGCCGGATGACGCGGAAGTCTATATGAGGGAGACCGGATCTGCGTGTACCAACTTTATTCACAAACTGCGTTTATTTCGCAACTTTGTTGAATGTGCCCTGCCTCGCTGTGTTGTTTGTGCATCTGAGTTTAACTATGGACCGACCCCTGCGAGCGCCATCATCCTTTCTATGACATCCGCTAATGATGCCCTCGCTAAACCATCTTCTTCATTATCACCATTGTGTTTACTACATATCAGCAGTTTTTTATGCCACAGTATCCAACAATAAACCCTTCTTCTGACCACTCTTTCCGCCCCATTAACTGTGACGGCCTGTTGTCATTCTCCTTCCATCTGGTCAAACCTTTTTTTGATATCGTCTCTCCTTCTTACCTGTCTATTTCCCTCCTAGCCGATTAAAGTAATTGCATCTCTCAACTTTCGTGACTATTTATTTATCTATTTAATTAAGCAATGGATAATTTGTTTGATGGGTGACCGCATTGGTATGTTACATTTATAGTATAATGTTTAGTTGACTTCACTTTAGCGTGACTAATTTTGTATGATTTGTAATTACAAGTGGGCGCTGACACAGTCGATTTAGTTTAACTACTAAAGAGTAATGTACTACATATCAGACACAGGTGAATAGACTAAGACATAATGATTTATACACGCATCTCTGATATTGAGGAGTGACTGAGAAACAAAAACGGTCCACCCAGACGACGACGCTTTCTCAGATTCTGATCAAATCTGTCCGTTTCCTGATATGTGCTACCTTTTCACTACGTAAACCATCTTCATTGATTGCAACTATTCGCGTGATTTACGCCACGTTATATTTAAGAAGTGTATGTATAGTCACGTTTCCGCATGCATACATAAATATATACGCAGAATATTGACCTATGGCAGCTGGCACAGCACAAACAAAAGAACTTTTCGCCAACTTCGGCTGAGCGCGTTAACTACGCAGATAATGACAGCTGCATGTTTTGCAGCAATCACAGTTTGAAATCACCGTCATGCGGTATTGTCCATGAGAATGGTCTCTGAATTCAACCAAGTTCATAAACATAAAAGCAATTAAATGTTTCCTCAAACATGCACTAAGAGTCAAAACAAAAAGTGCTGACAGCCGATAAAGTTAATTTACCTGACCGTGTATTTCTCTAAATCGTGTACTAAACGCATTGTTGCCCGCGCAACTTGTTTATAAGTCGGCAGCTACATACCTTGTCGCGGATATATTGCATCGAAGCCTCTGTATGGGCATGTGGATGTGAAAACAATACCCAGGCTCCAGCGTTCTCTAGACGGTCGCAGCTGGCGTCTGTTAACGGCGACACAGGCGACGATACAGCGGCCGCGGCACGGGCGCCTCAGCAGGAATCACTGCTGGTCACGTGGGTGGGTGGTTGGATGTGGCGTCGCACACACCGTCTTCGCCGGTGTATGTCAGGTCTGGCCGCGCGACTAGCCTACGTCCATCTGAATAATTGATGCTAATCCGGAGGCAGTGTCGCGTCGCATCGGGTATCGATGGCTGGATCAAAGCATATTCTTACAAGAACTTGTGTTTTCAGTCTCACAGACATGCCTCAAGTTCGCGTGGGATTTTGCAAACATGTTGCGCGCATTGGTTCAGAAATTGAGGCGTCGAATTCCATGCACAACCGTGCAAAAAACGCCGATAAATTGTTTCATTTATTTATATAATTTATCTATTTGTTAAACAGTTGAGCCATGTGGTCTGCTGTGTTTGCGTGGCAGGTACAGCTGCCGTAACGTGTTTCCCGGAGAAGGTCACTCGCATTAAGTTTTTGTACACACCCGATGTGCCTCGCAGAAATAATGCTCATTGATTTTGTCTAAAAGAACGCGAAGCTACAGCGGCTAAACTGAAATCCTAACGACTTCGTTTTTTTTTTTTTTTATATTGACAGTTTGCGTGTCAATCGAGTTTGCGGTTCCATGCGGGAGAGAGATTCGATCCTTAGAAACCGGCAATGCTGCGAATTCGTTCGTGTGTGTATTGTCGCCGGATTGGGACAGCAGATTACAGTTGATGTCTTTATTCTCAACAATGATGAATGCAATTTTTACGTCAAACGGAACAAGTGCCCAACGCCCCGGTCGTCCGAGTCGACTGGCGGAGTAATACAAATAATCGGATAAGATATTGCAACCACAGGCCTACTGAATAAATTATCGAAACAAAACATATATGCAAATAAATTTGACACCAAACGTATGCAAAAGCGCCGTACAAAACTACTGTGTTTAAATCATTGTCATATAAATGTAAAATATGCTATCTATTCTACAGAAGACCAGTATATATGGTTCAAATGTGATCAAGATAAATGTAGAATTACATACAAACAAATTATATTTGAATGTGGATGTAGTTAACCTCTTTGGAAACAGTGATTACATCTTCCAATTATATTTGTATGGATGTAAAACCGGCGACGACATTCCTAAAAATAATTATTTTGTTGTTCCAAATGAAGAATAATGTGAACGCCTAAATAGCGTCTTCTATCAGACTCGTAGGCTGCCGTCATACATGCAAACAGCTAGGATGAGGTGTCATGGCATTAATCTTCTATGTACACAGTAGATCAACATTCGCGACACAAAAGAGGCACCAATTAAATAATGATGACATGCTTCACATTCCGTGGATAGTCCATTAGACTGGGTTGGCAGTACTAGAGACTAGGAGACTACGAGGAGACCAAATAGCAGTTTTTAAATATTGAATGGTTTTTAAGATATTGATAAAAGTATATTTAAAAAATAAAACAATGCAGTAGAACAAGGAGAAATATTGCAGTTTTAGTTAAAATACAGTGCAGGATGGATATAAGAAAGTACTCATTTTCACAGACGACAATAAATGATGTTGAAAGATTATTCAGCCCTGTTCCTTTGCTACTATAACTTAATATATCTTGGCGCGCACTGCACATGTTTCGTGAAGCTCCTACGTTGCGGCGTATCAGCATAAGTTTAATTTTTTTGATGTGGCTCAAAATCCGGCCACCCCATGTCCGTCGCAAAGCACCCCTATCCGTCACGATAATTATGTTCAGCGGCCAGTATTTGATAATGCAATGTTGTCATCGCACGCACACACGGACGCACGCACGCACATACACGCGCGCACATATGGCCTTACGTGTGTGCGCGACGGTATGAAATCGGTAATTATATTGGTAAATTAGATTTATAGACCCTCCTATTTTATGTATTTTGTGGTTCTAAGTGTACAAGTCAGGGAGCGTTATACCTGAAAAATGGTCCACCATCTATGCGACATAACAAAAGACACCATTGTGCATACGTTGTTTAATAATGTCATTTGATCTATTTTTATAGTAGAAAAAATAAGAGGCACGAACTTAAGCAGTATTGTTTCACCACATATCCGCCATGGGCGGCACTTGACCTTGACGTAGTTATTTAGTTCATGACTTACCCACTAGGGGCACTTTTACTTCATGAGCTATCCGCCAGTGTGCGCCACGTGGTATTGACATTTGATCGTGACCTTTAATCTTCCATCGGAAGTGACGTCATTTCCACATTCCACCAAGGGATAAAAGGACCTATATTACTATTACAGGAATATGTATGAATATAAACCGAATTACACGAATACCAATCCCCCGCTCTACGCCAACATTGAAAGTAGCAATAATGTTATTATTAGCAGGAGATGTAAGTCTCAATCCTGGGCCATCTGTTAGACGAATCATTCAGGGTGGCCACTACAAATGTTCGATATGTACGAGATAAGACAGTCTCACTTTGTGATTTATTAATTTCAAAGAAACTAAATATTCTTGCTGTAACTGAGACCTGGCTCAGATCAAATGATACACCTGCATGCATTGCTGGCGTCTCCCCTTCTGGTTACACCTTTCACCATCGACCACGTTTAGTCGGCCGCGGAGGTGGTGTTGGCTTTCTTATATCACAGCAGTTCAAAGTTAAATTACATTCTAACCCGGACTATTCCAGTTTTTAGTCCATATGTGCTGAAATTTCAGATTCTTCTTTCTCCGCATACTTTGTTTGTATCTATCGCCCTCCAGGACATCTGGCAAATTTCTTTGAAGACTTTCAAGATATGTTGGAAAATCTGGCAATTATTCATTAAGAATTTTACATTTTTGGTGATTTTAATCTATATTTGGATACCTTCTACAACTACAACTACGTTTGATGATGTTCTGGCATGATTTTATTTAAAACAACATGTTACCTTTTCGACACATATGCATGGCCATTGTCTTGACCTCTTGATAACCCGTTCGACTTGTAATAATATCCAAGCACCTACTGTTTCAGATGGGTTATCAGACCACCATACTGTCATTGCTAATGTTAACCCCACTAAAGTCGAAACACAATGTGTCTTACAGAGCCATTCATATAATTGATTTCTTCTCAACTCTCGGCAAACCAAAAACTGGTGCCTCATCGTGTATACGTGCCGTTTGAACTTGCTTAGGCTATTTTGGAATCGCTCTAGCAGAGTTTGCTTTGTTGCTGTTTCTTCCACTTTCTTGGTGACATTGAACGTGCGTTCATTGTCAAGAGGCTCTGCAACGGTACGCCACTGGGTTTAGCTTACCTCTTCTTCTTGATCAAACTGGTTGACATCTGGAATAGCGTGTTTATAAGTTTGGCATCCACCGTACATGCAAGCTTTCAACGCCGGATCACAGCTGATGCTGTCAGCTATTTGCTCTATCTTCTTTGTTTCCAGAATGTCCATATGGTAGAGCTTATTTGCCACAGAGGCAAGGTTTTCATGTGTCTTACAAAGGCACATATCGCGATCATCCAGTGAGGGGTGCACTACCCAGAATGGGCGTAGTTTGCAGAACAGGGAGTAGGAGATCCTCCTGTCTAAGTACTCGGCAAGAAACTTTCGGTGCACGTTCAACAGAGAATCAGTGAGAAGCCGTTTCTGCAGCTTCCTTTTGTTTCGTATGATCGTCCGTTTCTTGCCTGGTGTGACGCGACTGTTGTCATCTCTGCACAGGAAGTTCATTACGGATGTCTTCAACGCTTCTCCTACAGCATTAGCTTCCCTTTGCCGTTCAAATGTGTACCTTTTGTCTTTGTTTTTCGTACCGCTGTAGCTGTACCACCGTTTTCTTGAAAATCCTAATACGTCTTGAGCCAATCGCTGCATCAGGTACCGCTTGACAATTCTTCCCGTCACTATTTTCAAACACTGCTGTCGTTCCCTCTCGGGTGTGGCTTGTCTGAAGGTATCCTTCAAGTAGTTTGTTAGAGCATGGTGAAATGCTAATTCTTTCTGACATGCTTCGGAACATGCAGGTGTCTTAACAGTGCCCTCGTTTTGGTTCTTGGTGTATTCCTTTTGCCGTCCAGAACAGCTTGTCGAGCCCGTTGGTAACGCTTTTTGTATTTTGCGGTCAACCGTTTTTGCTTGATAATGGCCTGGCTCGCATTTTCCAAATCTCGGTAACATTTTGCAGCCAGTCGACTATGTCTTTTCTGGGCTTGCTTCCGCTGTCTGCAAATGGATGAGGACACATCAGCACTGCATTCTAGAAAGACATGGAGCGAATAAAACAATGTTTTTAAAAACAGAGGTAATACAATATACCGAGAAGCGAACAAGTGTGTACGTGTATGTACGAGTGTGTATCTGGCGTCACTGGTGTATATTATATCATACACACATATAATTATATATAATTATTAGTGTATGTGTGTGTGTGTGTGGTTAAAACTACCGAAAATGTCCCTAGTTGCCAAAAATGTGTCTTTGGTCCAGAAAATATTTGGATTGGCTTTAATAGCAGTGTAAATAGCTTGTTCAGACGGAGCTCGGTGTGCTCTTTCTGGACACAGTTGATTTTCTTTTGTGATGTGATAATCAGTAGGACACACACACACACACACACACACACACACACACACACACACACACACACATTTACCTTGAACCTGATTAATTTGGTGGTTCATTTGCAGCATGGGGAGAAGCTGGAGGTGTTAGATGCCTCTCTTTATCTTTTCCCCTTGACCTCCTCTGTGCATCTCGCCACCGCTTCCGTACACTGCGATTGATTCTTTCTGACAGTTCACTAATTTTCCAGTTGATTTCGTCTTTTCCCATGCCAGCCGCTCTTTTTTTTTTAGATATATTTGTCTCCGTTCTGGATTCGTATCCCGTCGAGCACGATACCGCCTTAGTTTTTCAGCTGCAGACAATGGCATGGCTGTCACTGTGAACAAAGTGAAACAACACCGTTCATTTTAGATTTGTCTAAATACGAATTAACTTTAAAAATGGCAAGCATTCGTAGATAGAATATATCATAAATCATGATAATGGCATACTGATGTCAACCCTGTTACCATCAAGTCAACCCTGTTACCATGAATAGGTAACATAGTTGACAGTAACAGGGTTGACAACCATGATGCAATGCATCTAATACAGCAATTCATGCAGCCATATTATCACTAAATCACTGTTTCCCGCCACAGTGCAGTGCATTGCCATAACAGTAGTGTTTTGGTATGATGGTTACATAATACTTATCTTTGGGTAACAGTGTTGACAAATTATAATTATATTATTGCATGTGATACTAAAAAGGGATATTTTAATCCACATTAAGACAGACAGAAGCACATACCTTCTCTCCATTTAAGGAAGTCATAGTCTGCTGCCACCTGGTGCTGACTGCGGTACTGTACAAGGATCTTGGCTTCTTCCATAGTTAAATTACTATAGAGTAACAGAGTTGACCCACTGTTTGGGGACATATGAAAATGGCCTGAAATTTAATAAATATATAACTAATATGCTTATATAGATCCAAGTCAGATATCTTTGGAATATTTTAGTAGATGGTGATGATTATCAAACAATATTACCATTAAACGTGTTACTGCCACCTAGACCGTAGGACACAGATTTAGATTCGGGGACATGACATTTTTGCCACCCACATCATATAATACTTAGTTTTTTAACACAAATTACTCAAATTATTGCACAATACATCAATTAATAAAGATAACATATATGTATACCCATTACTGTGATGTGTTATTGCCCTTGATATATGCAGGACACTGAAAATGCACCATACGTTTCTGGGACTCAAATATGTACCGAATTGGGAGAATGACCCAGATAGGTCGCGCTATTCTAAGCAATGTCACCTCTGTAACAGACAGATAAATCAGATTATTATACAAATATGGTCATAAATAAGTATGATAACCCGCGTCAGTTATGGAACTGCATCAATAACATTCTACACAGACGGCCTACTCCATCGCTACCTGATCATGTGTCAATTAAGTATCTATGTGATTCGTTCTCTAGTCACTTTAAGAATAAATCAGTATTATTCGTGCTGCTTTCCCAAGAGTCATAATTTAAGTAATGTCAGTGTGGACTTTCCACAAGTAAATTCTCTACTTGTATTATTTGAACCTGCAACAATTGATGAAGTTAGGAAAATAATTATGTCCTCCTCAAATCAATCTTGTGCACTTGATCAATTTCCAACAATACTGCTAAAAGCATGTCTCGATTAGACCTATAACAAATATTATAAATGCATCCATTTGCTCTGGCTGTCTTACTGATGATTTCAAATACGCCCATGTCACACCACTTCTTAAGAAGTCATATCTGCCTAAACAAGACGTAAACAGTTATAGACCTATTTCTAACCTCAGCTTTATTGCCAAAATACTAGAAAAGGTTGTAGCAAGTCGTCTAAGGTCTCACATTAGCACAAATGTATTAACTAATGTGTCACAATCACCATATAGACAGTTTCATTCAACAGAGACTGCCCTCTTAAAGGTTCATAATGACATTAACTTGAACATTAATAATGGTAAAGTGACTGCACTTACCTTACTAGATCTCTCTGCCGCTTTTGACACGATTGATCACAACATTCTCATTGAACGCCTAATTAAAGTGGTACGGCATATATGGCACAACTCTGAGCTGGTTTTCTTCATATCTAACTGATAGATACCAATCTACAAAGATTTGGAACTGCTTTCCAGCTGCAGTGCCGGCTTTATTTGGTGTTCCCCAGGGTTCTGTTCTTGGGCCTTTGCTTTTTACTCTTTACACCGCGCCACTAAGCTATGTTATACAAAGACATAACTTGGATTATCATCTTTGTGCTGATTATACTCAGATCTACATTTCGTTGGCTCCCTTAACCAACTTAGTGTTTGCCTTCAAGATATCTTCCACTGGATGACTGACAGCAAGTTGAAATTAAATGCAAATAAAACTGAATTGGTCATTATTAGTACTCCAATGCAACGTAGTAAACTGGATGATTTTTTCCCTACGCGTATTTTGAATCAGTATATCACGCCAGCAACCTCGGTGCGGAATCTAGGAGTGATCTTTGATAGTAACTTCAATTTTCGACAACACATATCTTAAACATGTCGCTGCTGTTTTTAGCATATTCGTGATCTTCGCCATATTCGCCGGTAAATGTCATTTTCTGTCGCACCGCAAATAATTTTAATAACTTCGTTACAAACATTGGGCCAGATCTCGCCAACAAAATACACAGTCCAATTAATGTTTCTTTTACAAAGTATTTAACTGCTAAATACAATTCAGAATTAATTTTTGTTTAAAGTGAACAGAATTGACTTAGGCAATATTATTGATAATCTACATGCAAGATCCAGTTATGGAATAGATGGTATATCTACCAAATTATTGAAATTTGTAACAGGGCCAATGTCTCAAAAAGAGTACAATTGTAAAAAATCGTGTCTTTTGTCTCTCACATCGTCAATTATAAAGTCAGCCTAACAAAATTGTCACCATGTATTGATGTCAGTTCTTTCAGGACATGTAAGGTTTGATAGCCTTGTTAATTTTTTTAATGGCAGAAATTGGCCGTAAGTTGCCAAAAACGGTCAAAATTACGTGTCCAGTTTAAGTTTCCAAAGTTTGAAGTAGTGCCATACAAAAACAATGCTGTATTTATTTTTTCTGAGTTCACTGGGCAAATGGAGTATGTATTGGGAATGTACAATAAAAAAATCATGTTTAAAAAATTAAAACTCAAAAATGTACACTGCATTTTCTATAATGACCAAGTTTTGCGTGTCCAGCGTCATCGGTTTACACGGGTCAATTACATTAATTTATTATTGTCGTTGTAGGATATCTATGCATGTATTCTTTTCCTATATGTTAAGTAAATTATATTCAAAAAAATATGGGTCTAAACCTAAATTAGACGAAAATATAACACGCTCAAGTAAAAAAATATGGAGTGGCGTTTTAGCTGCGTGTCCAGCGTCATAGATAGAAAAGGCTACCTTCAAAACAATAGGAAACTTACGCCGGTTTTTTTTCGTACATACCAGCAACCACCATGCTATAACCCCAACAATGGCAATAGCAATATTCACAATATTTCTAGGTCAAATGAGGATAAAACCGATATTGGAGTGTGTCCAGCGTCACTGCGTGTCCATCGTCATCTGTGGGATTACCGAGAAAGACTGCTGAGAGCGCATTCTACTTTGATATGTAGGAACTACAATGATCAATGCATCCGTGGCGGTCGCCTTTATGGCGGTGGGTATTTTTTTGTTTCTTACAATAAATATTTGATGAGTTGTGGTCCTATATGTACGTTTTTCATATGAAATGGTGTAATGGAATAAGGCTAATATGGTAAATTAATAAAGGTAACACCACTTATAGCGTTGGTATACTTAACAGCTGTGTTCTAACAAACCAATGAACGATAATTTGATACGTTGATCTGCGGGAAAGTTAATATATGACAATCCTAATGTCTAAGCAACTTGATGACGCTGGACACGCCAATTTAACCAAATGTATATTTACCGGCTGTAGTTGACACTGTCATCCTAACTTTTAGTGTATATGTGTCAAGTACATGTTGCTCTTCATATAAAGAAAACATTACACATACAATTTAGAAGAACACATTATTACAAACAAACCATACTGACGCTGGACACTTGCTGATTAATGATAAAAATCAACATATCTAAGAATAATTTCCGTTTAAATAATATATATTAATATCTGTTTGAAGAACAAGACAGGTAGCAAAACAATATAATGCATTTGGGTGATATTACAAGATAATTTGAAGAATTATGGCCAATGGGTTTACTCACTCACGACAGTAAGGCTGGACACGCAGCTATGGGTGTGATCCTGCAACGCATATCGCTTACATACTACTGTATCCGTTATCTCACGTGATCTGCTCATCTCACTGAATTATTTTCAAAAGCATTTAAACGTTTCACAAAAACAAAATACAGAATAATTAATATTGCGTTCTACATTTTGTCAGAATACCATGTCAACCAAAGAGGCATTATCATGGCAAGCCATGACACGCAAATGTATTGTGCTAAGATATCGCATCGTTACCGAGATAGAAAGATAGCACAAGACCCCCACTTCTTGGCCCATCGTTCCGCTCAGAACCGGGCATATCATGTCTGCGCAAGATACCTCACAGACCATAAGCTGAGAGCTCTGCGAGCGCGCAAAGCTATAAATGTAAGTAGCGTACGATAACATATTTGTCTTGAGTTTGACTTTTCTTCAAGTAATTGTATATATTTATTTTAATATTACATGTAAGCTTTCTGTTACATATCAATATTTAATGTAGAAGTGATTTATCATTAATGTGTAAAATGTGAATGTTTGCATATAGAGCAAGACATCTACAGCGGCAACTCCTACAGTGGAAGTTAGGATGTCGAAGAGACTCGACCCATCCCTTCCACCTACTACAAGTGAGGTGCCTACGTCTTCGCAGAGTTTGGCTGACGCAGAATACGTACCATTATCAGGCATTGTATGTTGTGTTACAAACTTGTAAACCATTACACCATACGATTTATGATACTAACTCTGCAAGATATATTATATTCTTTTCAGAAATATGTAACAAGATAATGTACAACTAAGCAAATATTCGCATAAGAACATAATTTATATTTGGCTGCATGTGTTGCTTTATGTTGTGCATGCTAAATAAGGCATGTTTCTTCTCTGTAATATATAGGTCACAGTGGAGGATTGCTATCGTTTACAAACCAACTGCATGGGCTATGATTATGACAACCGATGTTCTTGTTATAGACACAACTTTTCAGTGGTCTCACAGACTACCGCCCGCATGGTGATATATACTTATTTCTGTTACATTATAGCACTAACACATATTTGTAAACCGTAATTTCAAAAACATATAATTCCCGGTTTAATATTCATAGTTTATGTTATAAGAACATTGGAATTTGCTGTCTTCTTAACTTAAGTACAACCTGCGTCCTTGTTTGTTTCCTTCAGAGAAACCCTGGTCGTGAAGATGAATTTTCCGTAACTACATTCATCAGTAGCACAATAATTAGGAGCTGATGTGACAGCTGAAATACCGACTGCTGGAAACCTACCCAGGAAAAGGAGGTCATCTGTCCAAAAGAAGCTAAACGCCTTGAAGGTGAAGACGAAGAGGCTGCAAAGATGTGTATGGGTTTTGGAGAATCAATTAAAGCGCTCTACTCGTAATCAGAAAGAAGGATCATGGCAAACAAGAACTGATACGACTCCCATAAACACCGTTTTTGACCACGCTGATACGCCGTGCTGACATAATAATGAGGAAGGACGGGTTGAACCCTTCGCGAAACAAAGAAGCTGCCCATGAATCACTTGTGATGGAAATGCAAGATATTCCAGTCATGTCACTCTTCACAGGACGTCACGTGAAGAGAAGTCGGGTAGGAAGCATGGTCGTGAAGATACGTTCTCCGCAAGAATGGCTTTACAGGACAAAATACAGTACAACTGTTGAAGGCCAGACGTAGGCGGTTACACTTGAAGGAGTTCATGAAGAGACCGGATAATTGTACACTTCTGCCAGGCAAGAAGGATGCCGTGAAAGTTGGTACGAAGTAGGTGCAGAAATATACTTTGACTGACTATAAGGAACAATCAGAATTCAATGTAGACATTATTGTCCATGCCGCTCCATGTTTAAAATGGTGTTCGTAGTTGTTTTGTAATTTGTGACGAAGGATAATGATTGTCTTCAATTAAAGCTACATTGCGTGACCAGCGTCATCAGTATATACCCATTTTTAGCTCACAGTTTGCCTAGTCTCGATTTACGGACGCATATGACAGTTGGCACAAACAAAGATAACTGATCAGGGTTACTGATAATGTATCAGCTATAATTCCACACACTTTTCTGAGAGAGCTGCTCTAATTGAAAATAGGCCATTCCAAGAAACAACAGAGTGCAAAAACTATCACCAAAGTAACAACGAGGAAAAGGAATGTTTCCAAGTCAAATGTAATTGTCTACCTCTTGATTCTTATTAAATGGCATGTACACTAGATGATCCAAAAACATTTTCACTTTACATGTAATTTAAAATGCTCTAATTATAGCAAATATTGTAATTTTTCGTTGATGACGCTGGACACGCGATGAAAATCACGTTTGACTTCAAGTTACTGTCATAACAAAAGTAACCCATATTACATTGACCCATTTATGGAAAATATGCCTCAATATATGTACAATGAGAAAATATAACTTAATTGTTCAGAATTAAACATTTATTTTTGGACCTGTTAAAACCTAATTGTACACTTTTTGGGACATTGGCCCAACAGACGTTTTAACAGAACCACTTACGATAATAATAATTCAAACTATTGAAACAGGAATATTTCCAGACAACCTAAAAGTAGCAAAGGTAATCCCATTATTCCAAAAAGAAAATGATAGTGTATTTACAAATTATCAACTCATACCACTGTTGCCTTTTATATCAAAGATAATAGGAAAAAAAAAGTTTTATCAGCTCTATACATTCTTTCACAATCAAAATCTACTTTTCAACAGTCGGTACGGATTTAGAAAGGGACATTCAACAGAATTAGCTGCATTAGAACTGATTGATAAAATCACTAATGAAATGGTCAAAGGTGAAATTCCCATAATCATATTCTTAGATTTACAAAAAAAACATTGATACACTAAACCACGGAATTTTAATAAACAAACTGTCATATTATGGAGTCAAAGGATGTGCAAATGGTCTCATAAATAGCTATTTATCCAAAAGGACACAGTATGTTGAAATGGAATGCACATCATCTGACACGTCACTAATCATTACAGAAGTGCCTTGGGGCTCTACATTAAGTCATCTACTATTATATATATATATATATATATATATATATATAAATGATATTGTTTATGCAACTAAACGTTTCGAATTACTTCTATATGCTGACGATTCAACTTTATCAAGCTCATTGAGTTACAATACACAATATAATAATGTTGATGCTATTAATGCTGAATTGGATCAAATAAGCGTATGGTTAAAAGTAAACAAACTGTCATTAAATGTTAGTAAATCAAAATTAATGATGTTCTATCATTCTCAGAAACGAATTCCGAGTTTGCTATTAAATATAGATGACACACCACTAGAATGTGTAGATCATTTTAATTTGCTAGGATTAATGTTAAATAAACACCTAAACTGAAATATACACATTGATAAAATATATAATAAATTGCCAAGAACAATTGGAATAATAATTACAGTGAAGCATGTGTTGGCACACATGTTTTATTAACATTTTATAGTGCACTTATAATGCCATATGTATTACTGTTTACTCGCATGGAATAAAATCACATACAAATTACTAAACTTCAAAAACGAGCAGTTAGAGTAATAGAGCAATAACAAACAGCTCGCACACTGCACACTCCCAACCATTGTTGAAAAGCCTTAATTTATTGAAAGCTGAAGACTTATTTAAAATTCATCAACTACGGTATGCTCATCAACTTCAGAATGGTAATCTATTTACATATCTGCAGACCATACAAATTACGTTAACTACAGACGTACACAGTCATAACACTCGAAGTAGAAAAGATGTTCACATTGAATGAGAAAACGCAGAATTTGTTAAGGAAATCATAATATAATAATAGTATTGCTCATGTTTTGAACAACACTTCAAATTTAATCACACATAAAATTCGCACGCATTCCTTAATGGATTTACTATGTATGCTGAGCAACTCATCATCTCAAATTACGATAAATGTAAAATCTCAAATTCCTACACATGCCAAAATACTAACAAATAAAAAGGGAAATAAAGTGAATTTTAAACTGTTTTATCGTTCTTTCTTTCTTTCTTTCTTATATATTATACATAAGTATATATTTTTTTTTTCACAGCTATGCGCATCCTGTGCAAACATTTAATTATCATTATTATTTTTGATGATTTGAAATGAAACCTGAGCACATGCTATGATATATATATTTCTTTTTTTCTTTTTTACGCAAAGGTGGCTCTCATGTTAGCGAAATTTTTATGTTTTAATGATAGTCTCCTTGACCTGTCTATTTATATTTATGTTTTATATATATATGTATATATATATATATATATATTAGTTTATTTATGTTACGTTTTCAATTTGAGAAACTTCTTCATATACAATGTCTCTATGGTCAAAATAAAATACGTCTGCCTGCCTGCCTGCCTGCCTGCCTGCCTGCCTGTCTGTCTATCTGCCTGCCTGTCTGGCTGTCTGGCTGTCTGGCTGGCTGTCTGTCTGGCTGGCTGTCTGGCTGTCTATCTGTATGTCTACTGACAGTCGAATGCTATGATTTGTATACCTCCGCTAACGCCTCTAATCAAGTCTATAAGAAACTGCACCTGCCTGTGCCTGATACATTAACATATGAAATAGGTGGAGAGTCGACATCTAACTTTATGTATAAAACAAATCCTAAGCAAACTTGTGTGGCTTCCTTAATGGTGTGCAACATGTTCGTTTTTCATCATTATCTCGTAGGTTATAATTCACGTTCTGATGCCGATTCACAATATTTAATGTTTGGTAAATCCTCGCTCGTCAACATATTTAATACATATTAAGTATGTTCTTACGGAAGCCTGTTAGTGCCACCAGAATAAAATTTTCTCTCACGTAATTACGAGATACTGTCTCATACCTATCTCTTAATTACGAGATAGTAGAGAACCGGAAGTGGAACGCTTTTTTGGTAATCAAATGCGGTGCAAGGAATATACGGCCGCCACTCAATTATATCAACCGTATACGTGCGGGTAGCGGGGGATCTATCAGAACTGGAGTTGGAAGTCATGGATCGTGTCGTTGCGGCTGCTCTGTACATCCACATCGGGTTAAGTTATATGGAAATTATCGGTGCTCTGGCCTTGAACCAACGCATAGTGATTAGTATGTGGACTCCTAAACGCTCGCTGAGTCGGCAAAATCTGTTTCGACGGAGACATTATACTGACATATTGGAACTAGCCCTATTCATTAACGAATAAACCCGTCATTCCAGGAACTAGCATGGCTACCGGTGGATGCACCTCAAATGCCGGCAGGCGAGCTTGCTGGTTGTCCGCAGCTTGTGCGTTGAGACATTGGAACTGAAAATGGTCACTTAGCACGAATGTAGACATTCTTATCTGGAGGGACAGTTTCCTGTACGGAGCTAGCATGCACAACCAAAGAATAGAAAGCTTTTGGTGCATCTTAAAACAGGAGTGTACCCAGTTCTGAAAGACCAAGGTGATTTCACCGGCGATGTCATTGACACAAATCTGATGCAGTTCTGTTTCTCCAACTTGGTGCAGGTGAGATAACCGTTACACATGTAACGCGGTTGCGAGGCTGCTTCGCCAATGTATAGGATGTCCCACAAGTTATCTTGGGGAGGGGTGTGCGTCAAGGTCACTGAGATTTGGTTGCTTCCTGCAACGTGTGATTTGATCAATTTAATAATTTCATTCCTGTGATCTGTAAAAAAATAACAGGAAAATTGGATTCTTCACAGTCAAAGTTACTGTTGAATGTGATTAAGATATATCTACTAACAGAATCTTATGTTAGTAGCTATCGTCAAGGTCTTTAAATGTTTGATTCTGAAATTCGTGAACATTTCAGTAATGATGAAGTGACATTATTCTTACGTTTGTGTGTCCTTTATATGCCGATATCACAGTAGTTATGGCAGAGACGTCTGTTCAAAAAGCAAGATAATTGTCACTTCCTGTCGACATACAATGTGAACTATCTGATCAACTGATAATATCGATACGTCTGTATGGTAGTGAAGTTTGGGGATTTCATGAATTATGTCAAATAGAAATATTTCATAAAATGTTTTAAAGAATGTTATGAAATTAAATAAGGGTACGGCTAGTTGTATGGTATATGGTGAAGTTGGAAAGTTTAACCTAAGTGTTACTGTTTGTTGATAGTGATCAATTTTGGATTAAAATAATTCAATGGAAGAAATCAAAATTATCATATATAACTTATTAATTGTTAAGAAAACTACATTACAAAAACTTTTTAAATCGAGATGGATTGTGAAGGAAGATCAAATCTATTGTTGATTGGGATTTCTCTAATGTCTGATTTGATCAAGATACAGTAAGCAAGAACTGGGTTAAGAAATGAACAATAATAAATTGTGTACTAATTACAGAATGTTTAAACGTACTGTTGGTTTAGAGTATTATTTGTTGAAATTAGATATGGTAGATAGAATAAATTATGCAAATTTAGATGTTGGGAACCATAATTTACCAGTTACTAAAGATCGTTATTTAACATGTCATATTCCAAAATCCTGTACTCTTTGTAATAGTCAGGAACCCGGAGACGAATTTCATTATATTTTGGTTTGTCCTGCATTGACAACTATTCAGCAACAATATTTTCAGAGAAAGACTGAATGCTTTTAAATTGAGTCAATTATTTAATGTTAAAAATGTTAAACAATTATCTAATCTAGCCAAATTTGTTAAATATTTAATGTCGTTGTTTCCTTTTTCGTAAATGTAATTCACGTAATTGTGTTATGTTAAATAATGTGTTATGGATTGAATAATTAACACACATAGTGGTTATGTTATTGTTATATATTATATTTGTTACATTTAACTTTTGAAAATGTATAGGAATGTTTCTTATAACCCGAAAGGGATCGGATGAAACAAGAAAATAATTTGTCATTTTTGTCTGTTCAGAGAAAGCAACATGGCGGAAGACGCCATCACGTAATCACCAGTGTTTCCTATGCATATGTATGGATCAATGGTTGTATATTGCGTAAACGTGGATTGCCTAGCTTGTCAAGCGTGATATCGAATACGCCACTGTTTGCGTACGTCACACTCAACCTCATGCGCGTGTCCTCCGTTAACCGTGTTGCTTCTTATCAGAAAACACGCAACAATTAACGAGTGCAGAATGGCGTCACATGCTGCGGCGCCCAAGCAGCGAGAAGATAACAACTACCTCTCCTATATGTACGATTTAATGTGTCATTCATTCAGTCCGTTTTCAATGTTTTGATGTATTTCTAGAGAAGAATATATACGAAATGAGCATGAGGCGCTCTTCTACGCAATCTTGCAGGAGCTCCTTGCAAAAAGACCAGTCTTTTACCCACCTTCTCCTTGACGTCCCAAACGTTGACACTGGCGATAAAGAAGTTTACTGGGTTGGGACTGTGATTCCGAAGATGATGGTTTCTGCTGTAATGATATATAAATTACATAGTTTTCAACTTTGAAAATGTGTTGTTTTGTTGGTTATTGATACGCTAAGTCCATAACTCATCCATTACCCTTCATACACGTGACCCACCTTCCAACAGGTTTTAAAATTTGATATATGGTCTTTCGTTCGTTGTTACTTATACACGATAGGACATAGGAAGAATTATTCTTACACACATCCAATACTCGTTCTTTACCCTTAATTACCCCTAATGGCCCACCTTCCAAAATGTGTTAAACTTTGATATATGCTCTTTCGTTCATTCCTCGTTATATAGGCGGTACACACTCCGCTCCCTTCCACCAGGAGGTACACTACATCCGGTCACGTGCCTACATACAGCGATCATTCCTAGTTATATAAGAAAGTACATAGGAATTATTGTTTACCACACGTACACTACGTCAATTACCCTTTAATCTTCCATCATCAGTCCTTCATTACCCTTAATTACCCCCTATGACCCAATTCTCAGCAGGTGGCATTACCTCTGGTCACGTGACTACACACAGATGACTACAAAGTTAATACCTAATTACCCCTAATTATTCCCTAATTACCACTGCATACCCCTTATGTCTCACCTTCCCGCAGGAGGCACAGCAATGTCTAAACAACCCCGTTTATGACTTGGTCATTGGCAACGTTGATGAACTAAATTTTCCCTGTTCCGATAACAGTGAAGGTTCTCCTTTTCGAGGAACCAAGTCAGATGGCGTCCCCGTTTCTGTTGAGACCCCTTTGAATGACACCCCAGTCACCGGTTGTGCTGTACAAACCCGTGCTCAACGGGAGCGCCTTTCTAAACCTACAAAGCCTTTGATAGTGCCTCAAGTTGTCGGTGCGTCTATATCCGCCGATTATTTCTTGAGAGAGCAAAAGGGGGATGAGACCTTAAAGAAATGCTTTGATTCGGCTGAAGTGACTAAAGGGAAACCTAAAGGAGAACAAACAAGTCAATTCGTGATCGAAAGGGGGCTCCTTTATCGCTTGTATCAGAAAGAGAAAGAGGGTGAGACTGTGAAACAACTAGTAGTTCCCCGAGTTTCGAGTCATGACGTTAGGACATGAAACCATCCTATCTGGACATCAGGGAATTAGGAAGTCGCTAGACAGAATCCTCCTTAACTTCTACTGGCCAGGGATAGTGGATGATGTCCACAGATTCTGCCAGTCATGTGACATCTGTCAGAGGACCGTTAGTCGAGGCAATGTCCCTAAGGCTCCTGTACAAATGATCCCCATCGTAAACACGCCCTTTGAAAAGGTAGCGATATATTTGGTTGGTCCCATAACCCCAGTGACAGAGAGAGGTAATCGGTGGATCTTAACCCTGGTAGATTTCGCTACTAGATACCCGGAAGCGGTAGCGGTGTCGAATATCGACATGGAAACGATAGCAGAGGCTCTTCTGAAGATTTTCTCAAGGGTGGGTCTGCCTAAAGCAGTACTCAGCGATAATGGCAGTCAGTTCGTGTCAAAAACTATGACCGAGGTAGCTAGGTTACTCTCTATCCAACAAGTCCACTCTTCTCCTTACCATCTCATGGCAAATGGATTGGTAGAGAAATGGAACGGTACCTTAAAACGGATGCTAAGGCGGGTGTGCTCACGAGACTAGGATCGGTATCTGGAACCTCTCATGCTTGCATACCGCGAAGCACCCCAGGAGAGCATGAAATTTTCCCCTTTTGAGTTACTCTATGGAAGGACAGTCAGGGGGCCTATGATGATTCTTAGAGAGTTATGGGAGAATGAGAAACCAGACGATGAGCTAGTAGAAACGTACCAGTACGTAAATCTGACTCCACATACAGGCCGGTAGTAGATTTTCGCCATTAAACAAGGTTACTAAATTCGATGCAGAACCTATGCCAAATCCCGATACTATCTTGGCTACTAACAAATAAGGATGGAACCGGAAGATAAGGAGAAAACCGCATTTTGTACTCCCCAAGGGTTGTTCCAATTCTGCGCCATGCCTTTCGGTCTAGTCAACGCCGGCGCATCGTACAGTCGCATGATGCGCATACTCTTAGATGGCCTCGGTGGTGTTACCAATTATGTTGACGATGTATTGATTCACACCTCAACATGGGCCGATCACTTATCAACACTGCGGGCAGTGTTCGTCCGAGTGAGACAAGCGGGTCTCACAATAAAACCGTCGACGTGTTATCTTGGGTTTGAATCCGTCGATTTCCTGGGGCACCAAGTAGGTCAAGGAGAAGTGAAGACCCAGGAAGACAAGGTAAACAAGATTAGGAATGCGCCCATTCCTACCACGAAGAAACAAGTGAGGTCTTTTCTAGGTTTGGTAGGATACTACCGGAAGTTTGTTAATGGGTATTCCAGAATCGCGGCTCCATTGACTGATCTCACAAAGGCAAAACAGCGTAACAAGGTAAGTTGGAATGATAAGGCAGACAAGGCCTTCATTCAATTGAAGCAGACCCTATGTAAGGCGCCTATTCTCAAATTGCCTGATGTCAACAGAACCTATGTCTTGCGTACAGATACGTCCGATACCGGACTCGGAGCAGTGTTACTCCAAGAGAATAACGGAGTCTTATTCCCAGTCGCGTTTGCGAGCAAGAAGCTCAATCCCACGCAAAGGCGATATTCCGTGGTAGAAAGAGAATGTCTGGCAATTGTTTGGGGACTCGAGAAATTTCACTTATACCTATATGGGCGATGTTTCATTGTGCAGTGTGATCAACGATCCCTGAAATTCCTAAACAATGCGAAGTTGACAAACAATCGAGTTATGCGATGGGCTCTTAAAGTCCAACCCTATCGTTTCCGGGTAGAGTCAATCCCTGGAACAGATAACATAGGTGCAGACTACCTAAGCCCAATGGAATAGATGTAGGTTCCATCAAATTAGTTGAGACAATGAAGTGTCATGAATTTTTTTGTGCAACTAGATAGTTACTAGTTCGGCGAGTGATCGCCAGGTTATTTCTTGTATTAAATGTAATGTATTAAATTAGTGTATTAAATGTATTCCTTAATACTTTTGTTCAGGAAGTAGATTCTTAGCGGGGGGTAATGTAGCATTTCTGCTATTTCTGGATGTTTAAATCTGAGGTATAATTTTATAAATGAGGAAGGTCAAGCCAGTAGATAGACATATTGTTATCCAACCGCCTTAGTTACGTAATTACAGCAACTCGGTTGCAGATGCGCTCAGTGAAGCGTGGTATTCTGTTGCTAGTGTTTCTAGGCAAGCAGGTGGTTTCACTGTAATCTTAGAGAGGGTGTTCCACAATGCCTAGTTTGAATTGTATATTACATTAGCCAATAGAAATGTTGGAAACCTGTCATATGATGTGTAATTAGGTCTGCTTATATAAACGTTTGTTATACGCATTTCGCCATCTGGGCGCTGGCGAAGGACTGGGACAGATTAAGGGTTGAATGAGACAGGTTCCCTGCTGCCAAGAGTCAAGTTAAGTCGTAAAGCGTGGTGGGAATCGTTAACGTGGGTTACGTTCCCAAGCTTTTGTGTATATATAATATTCAGTGTCCAGAGTGACTGTTCGATTGAGTTTCGAAGAATCCATGCCGCCACGTCAGCATTATATTGATACAACGTTCTGGTCGGCCCCAACGTATTTGCGTCGATGAGCAATAATCGCGATGCGCTCACCCAGCTCGGGCCATCCTCGAACAGCGGTTTCACAGCGACATCGTCAGAAAGCTTGACCGAATGCGACTCGCAGCGGCCAGCGGGAAACGTATACTGCCAAGCGTCGTCATTCACGCGAACCCGTTCATCCGACTTCTCGATCGTTTGCGACAGGACAAGACCTCTCGATCGAATTCGTAGCGGCCGGCGGTAAGCGTCTACTGCCCGGCTTCGTCTTTCAGTTGAACGTATTCAACTGACATCGCAATCGTTTGCGACCGTGCGATCATTGAACGGACGCGACTCGAGAATTCGCGGCGTACGACGGCAATCGTCAAGTGCCCGGCATCATCACTCGTGCGGCCGAGATACACCGTTCCAATTGTGTTCTGAGCTCGGCGTGTTGACTTCAACAAACGTTCGTATATATTCGAGATGGGACTAGCCCAGTGTAAATGTCTACTTTCTGATTGAACATATATATTATTTGCTGTATTATGATTAGTAGTTATCTGTGGTTTTGAAGTGAAATATTACTACCCTTGATGTATTCACACATATATATATATGTGTGTGTGTGTGTTGTAACAGATTACTGTAATGATAGTCCGCGAGGACTAGCTTATACTGTGTATTTATATTATGGGAGTTATTCTTAGATAACTCTTGGCGCCTAGTGTTTGGTCGTATAGCGGTATAATCCACCTTAGAAAGGAAGTGGAATTTGATAATCGAAAGATTCAGTGTTATTGTTTATTATGTTCTATTAATATTTGGTTACGGGATTTCTTTATTCTGTTTATATTGTTAATCGAGATATTTATCTTGTAATAAAGTTTATTAAATTTTCCTCGTTTTTTGTTGCTTGTTCACGATAACCGTTCTTTCTCATATGCGTTGACCTTGATATATAAGAACCCTACTAGACTGAGCCATCTAGTGTAGGAGACCTCGCTAATCCGTGACAAACCTTCATAACATTCTGTCAGATGGCACTACTTCCACTTCTTTCCGACAGAAGGCAGGTCACGTGACCACCACGGCAGCCGCCATCTTAGAATGTCACCATGGGTGCCCCGGCCCCTCCTCGGCGACTCATCCAGATGGCCTAAAGTATTACTCACACGGTTGAGGGAATTTCCTATGCGAGATGTATCGTCTTGTATGTCTGTTGTTTCGTGTTTCATATCTGCAGAACGTTATATTTTTCTGGATATTTGTCTTTGGAACGTGTTGACTTTGGACCCATTATACACAAATTTTAAAGTTCTAACCGTCATTCATGTCAAAGTTTGACCTATCAAGAAGTACCACCTAGTGACTTTACGTGTCAGTTTGGGGGCGATCAGTTCGGATAAGTAACTTTAAAAAATGATATGATAGAAAAACAACTATGTCCATAGTCAATGACGTGAAGTTGCGCTGTAGTGACAGATTGATCGTCTGTGTCTTTCAAATTATTCTTCAAGACGTTTATTCGTTGAATGGTGTCGACCGACGATGTCGCTGCTGAAGTCAAAACTATGTCTACATCAGCTGGAGCTGACATCAGCCTGTAATAGATTGTTTCAAAAGGCTAAATTTATCGCTTCCTCGTCTGTCTACTGTCGCGATGTATCAAGTTTGTTGGAAAAAAACAAGGTCACGCAGTGCAATTTCCTCGCGGCGTTTTTTCACGTGTCCAAATAGTTCACCAACATGCTGCCGTGTGAAACAACCATCAATGCATATGCGCAATGGTAACTCATCTACTAAATATTAAAATGCTACAACACTAACGCATTAAAATAAAAACATGTTACGAAGTTACTACATTGACACATTAAAGTATGAAAATGTTACAAGACTACCGCGCTGAAACGTTATGATGCTACCACGCTGATGGATTAACATATGGAAATGTTACCCCGCTAACACGCTGAAATGCTAAAATGATACACTAAACTAGCAATAATTTACGACACCCACGCATTGAAGTAAGAAAGTTGTACAAATCTACCGTGTTGAAACGATAACATGTGAAGACGTTACCTCGGTCATGCACTAAACTGACAAGAATTTACGACGCTCCCGCGTTGATACGCTAAAATTCTAAGAAGTTACAGGGACAGCATAGTGTTGACAGCTTAACGACGCTACATGCTATGTGACGTGCTAACGTCTTCTTCATTTCTATCACAGCAGTCTTTCGCGTCGGAGGGGATGGTTGTACCGATAGTTGCCGCGTTAGCGCGAGAAGCGGCGACGGCGGCAGCAGCGGTGGATGATTCCGACTGAAACATAGCGTGGAGAATTTAGAGGAGACGCGTTGGGTTTTTCTAACCTCAACGATACGCGGGTTCCCGTCAATGAGTCCAACGTATTGCCCTGGATGGTCTAGCGAGCACCAGAGAAGTCGTCCGCCTTCACGTCTATGAGACTGTTCATAGTTTCGTCAAACAATGTCAGCCACAATGTTGACCGGACGTTTCCCGGAAGCACTGAAATACGCCTTATGGTCCATGTATCTGTGTATCTCGAACCCCAGCTGATGACGTCTTTATACACGCGTTTCTTGCAGAAGAGACAACCGATGTAGAACGAGGGATTTTGTCATACTTTGTCAATAACGAGGCCTTTCACAATAACCGGATTGGTGCCTACCCGGTTTTGTAGTGTCGCGATGTCGACGACCTCCAGTTGCCGTACCTTGTGAGTGGACGGTACGAGTAATCGGCTGACAGACGGTGATGGAGGGCGGTTCACAGAACGCGCATGCAATCGGCTGACAGACAGCGACTGTGGTCGGCTGCCAGATGGCGACGGTGGTCGGCTGACAAATACCGCGAACGGTCGGCTAGTAAGTTCGCCTACTGCGCCGTCGCTGAAGGTTGCAGGATCGAAGTAATAGAGTGTCCCAAGCACGGTGTTAGGTACAACGCTGTCGTGGTAAGACGGCCTACCTGATCGCCGCTACGATCTTATGTAGGATTATGATAATCACGTGACCATGGCATCAGACACCTAATCAACGTCGAAAACGTCAGCTAGCTACGTCATTATCTCATTATCATAGGCGATCCAGTAAGGCCTTGGAAAAATATATGAAATGAATTTTAAGCGACATTTTATTTTACCTGTTTTCATAGTTCACCATTTACTCAACAGGGGCGCTACAACATGTGACGTCATGATCGCGTGACCAGATAGTTCGCCATCTTGCTGCCGTCGGAAACAGCCATCAATACACATGCGCAATAGCATATTTCATAACGTCATCGACCTTTTTTATAATTCAAAATATTATGGTAGCGAATTTAAGCGTACAGTAAGAAAAACATCATTGCGCATGCGCAATGACCTATTCCATGACCTCATTGACCTATCTCATGACGTCATCGACCTCTATATAGTTTATTGTTTAATTAATAGGCAGTGCTGATTGACCTATTTTTCTAATTAACCTTATTTTCACCAGGAGGCGCCTATTGGCCTACTTATTTAGCTCACCACCTATCCACCACGGGGCGCTATTTTACCTCTACTTGACCTTTGACTTTCCTCCGGAAGTTACGGCTCGCTGGGTCCGTGGCTCCGGCATTCATTAGAAGAAACCTATATTACTACTTACGTGCCTCCCCTAGACCTTCAAGTGTTGGTATATTTATTACACCACTAAGATTATTTTGAGATAGTTATAACTCAAATGTTTTGACCACTTCTGTCTGCGATGCATACATCATTTTACCGAATGTAATGTCTTAATTGATTATTACACTGTATAGCACAAAGTAATTAATGATCCCTCTCTCTGGTCACTAGCTAAAAACCATCCGGGAACTAGGGTATGCACGTGGTGCATGTTTGCATGTCTAATAAAAAGTGGCCTTGTCATTTAAACGTGTTAAACACTATAACTGGCGACCTGGATGTATGAATTGGTGTATTTCTGATCATTTCTCTCAAGCACTGTTGGATCTTGTTACTGGCGGTATGTTGAAATTTATTCATGTTGTTTTCGTTTTGAAATTTGAATAAAATTTATGCTAAATTTGATCGATTTGACATAGGCATAGCTGTGTTTCATTTGCAGCTTTAACATTTAATGACGCATTAGGGGAGAATGATTGTTTTTTTAGCCAGATCTATAGATTAAGTTAGTCTGTGATGAAAAAATCGTTGCGGACTTGATCTGATAAGTGGAAAGTCTGATAACTATAATTAATCAGGCACTTGTCAAGTATATCCGGGCCCACCTCGATTTCGTCGTTATATCTACATTGCTGCCTACATTTGATACCGCAGTGCATTAGTTCCATCCTGCCACATAATCCCAGGCATACATATGTTACGAAAATGTTGCATCTTAACGCAGTTTTGAGGCCGGAAGAGCGACCTGGTTTGCATCAACAGACACTGCTATATCGCTCAATGCAGTAACGCACGGCCGCATCTGGGCCCGTATTCTCGAACGACTTACGGATTCCTTAGCGCCATTTTTACATAAAAATTACGTCAAAATTGCGTAAGTTAAGATTGTTTCGCACGTGGTATTCTCGAAACATTTACGATACGAATCTTCGCAAAATGGCGTATATTTCACCATAAAGTTAAACCATCACCAACTGCAAAACAAAGTAAACCCAAAGACCCATGCAATCACAGACAAGGTAGCAACCATAAACTTAAAGCTCTTGTTGTCAACTGCGATGGATTATGTAGTAAACTTCCACAGCTGGAAACACTAATCAAACACGACAAACCTGATATCATATTCGGTACACAGCCATACTTAGACAGCTCGATTCTCACATCAGAAATAACTTCACCAGGTTTTTTAACATACTGGAAAGATAAAGAAAATTCCAGAAAAGGTGGAGTTTTCATCGTAATAAACAACCTCATTGCATCAGCATGCAACATTGTTACCACCGATGCCGAACTGACATGGGTGGAAATTCATATCCAATGACACAAACCACTAATCACAAGATCTTTCTACAAGCCTCCAAACTCGGCTCGAGTTAACGTAGAACAGCTAGCCATCTCTATACACACCAAGTTCAAGAATGCCGTCCTATTTATTGCAAGATATTTTAATTTACCTGATATGGACTGGGATGACCGCATCGTTAAACCATACGTCGCAGACTCATCAAAGTGTAACCTCCTGCTAGATGTATGTAATTAATTCTTCCTGAGCCAAGTGTTCAAAGATGCAACTAAAAACATTCTCGACTTAGTCCTTACGATTCACCCACATTTTTTTGTTCAGTGCAGAGTTGTTGCTGGTGACCACAAGGTCGTCTCGTTTTCCATTAACATGAAGCCAAACCTAAACAAGAAGATACCAAGAAAGGTATTTCGATTTGGTAGGGTGGATATGCCCATCATGAAAGCAGATATGGTAGCTTTTCAGCACTCGTTTTTCAGTAGTGACCCACTGTGTCACACTGTCCAGGAAAACTGGGACATATTCGTCTCAGAAATAAAGGTTCTAATGAGTAAACACATTCCAACCAAGATGACTTGCTCTAAGCATATAAACCCACATTGGCCCATTCCCGATTGCTGTTGCCATTTCTTGCCCTTGCTTGCCTTTTGATTCAGTCATTTCCGTTCATAAGCTTCGCTGGTGTTAAACCCGTCATTATCTATGCAGCAATACGTCTCAATGGCAGTGCTACATTATGTTTTGCATAGTAGCTATATTGATTAATCACTAGTTTCCTTTTAATATTTATCCATGTTATTATTTTTCATTCACCGCCAGGAGCATGTGAGCAGAGCTAAACAGTAAAACATTGCAAAATATCAATGATTGTATCAGGTGCAACGCAAACAAAACATCGCGAGACTCGTAAGCAAGTTGCGAAAATTCGCAAGCGTTTCGAGAATACAAAATTTCGCAACTAAGAAATAATCTGCCATATCTACGCAACTTCTTACGTACGAATTCTGTTTCTTTGAGAATACGGGCCCAGCATCACAGACTGGCGCAAACAGGGTCGCCCTTTCGGCCTCAAAAGTGCTGTAAAATGCAATATTTTTGTAATATGATGTGTTAAATTTACGCAAAAATTAAGTTATGATGACAAAATCGAGGTGGGCCTGAATACTACACAAGTGCCCTACAAGTACAATTACGGCCATGGTTCCCATCCTCGCGCGCCAGGCGGCGCTGCTGATTACATCAGTGCCTGTACCCCTGGCAAATTAGCCTCGATTATTCAGGCGCCGCGAGGCGGAAGCACCGTAGGGCTCCCGTTCTACCGCCTGGAAGATAACACTGGTTTTCACTGTACGACACTGATCCCAGTTTACCCTGAATCCGAATAGAGAAGATGATTGGCTCTTAGATTAACAATAAAATTAAAAGTTAAGGTAGCAAGTCACTCCCAAAATATGATTTTTTTTTAAACAAATCATTTTTTAGATATATATACATTTTGATACATTTTATTCATCTAAAGCTTATTTTAGGACAATTTTCATTCAAAACCAATTAAACGGGGGTTATTTAGTTTAATTTTGGGAACAAAGTGTTTGTTTACTCTCCCTAGCAACGGATTTTGTTTTGATTCTGCAAGCAAAATTCAGGGAAATATTGATCCCAAGGATATTGTGAATGACTCAGACTTTGTAACTGAAGGTTTTATCCTGATCGATGTGAGCAGTTTGGTTGCTTTTTTATCCTCCCATGTTACATGTCCAGAATGTACTGGGCCTTTGCATTGTGGACTGGATCTGAGCAGTAGCAAGGGCTTTGCCCATGGTGTTGTGGGCAAATGTCCTGCATGTGAAAGTCAGGTGGCACTATTTATTACATCAGGAAAATGTGCCATATCTGGTGTCATAAAGGGAACGAATCCTCCCTATGAGGTGAATATGAGGATGGTGTCGTATGTGCGTGCCTTGGGCAAGGGAGACAGCATGATAAAGGCAGCAGAAGAAGTGAAGGACTTGAAGGGAACAGACTGTGGTGTGTCAGTAGATGGAACGTGGCAGAGGCGCGGTGTGGTATCTGCCATTTCAGTGGACACTGGCAAATGCCTGGATGTTGAAGTTCTGTCAAATATATGCAAACAGTGCCAAGAGTGGGAAAAAAAGAGACAAAACTTCACAAGCCTATCTCAGTTGGAAAGCAGATCACAAGTGTTCTTCGGATCATTCGGGGAGTGCCGGGGCAATGGAACCGGTCCGAATGATGAGGATATTCACGAGGTCGGAGCAACTTCGGAAAGGCCTCAGATATGTTGAGTATCTAGGGGATGGTGACTCTGCTTCATTAAAAAACGTGAGGGAGTCAAAACCGTATGATGATGTGGATGTCACAAAATTGGAATGCGTTGGCCACGTCCAGAAACGAATCGGTAGTCGATTACGGAAACTGCGCGTGGAGTACAAGAGGAAGGAGTTACCTGATGGCAAGAGGATTTCGGGGGCACGTCGCCTCACAGATCAGCGGATGGACACATTGCAGAACTATTTCGGCATGGTGATAGGTCAAAACAAAGGAGACTTAATTTCTATGCAGCAAGCTGTAAATGGTAGCCTGTATCATGTTGCTAGTACAGCGGACGAGCCAAACCATAATATGTGTCCCTCTGGTGATGATTCGTGGTGTGGCTACAACATTGATCCAGAAACTTACAGACATAAGCATTGCCTGCCTCAGTGCATTGTAGAGCTTCTGGAGCCAATATATGATGATCTGAGTGCTCCAGGGCTCTTGTGTAAATGTTTACATGGCAAAACCCAGAATAATAATGAGTGTCTCAACAAGTTGATATGGGACAGATGTAGCAAAGAGGTGTCTGTAGGTAAACTTACACGTGAAGAGGCAGTGTACAGTGCTGTGGCACAGTTTAATGATGGAAATGTTGCTGTCTTAAGAGTTTTTGAACTCCTTGGACTGTCCCCAGGCTATTTCACTTTGAACTCTGCCCTTGCCATTGATGTGAAGAGACTATACGGTGCCGGTCGAAAGTTGTCCGAGGTGGGAAGGGCGAAGCGAAAGCACATTCGGGCAGTAAAAAGGGCTTCAAAGACAAAACTGATGAAGTAGAAGGCAATCTGTATGAAACTGGAGCACACTGAGTATATTTCTGTGTGATAGGACCACTGCTGTGCATTTCATACATGTGAGATGAAGTGAAAGTACATTGTGTTTCAGTTTTTGCCATTTTTCCCAAAAAACTAATTTTGGCCTACCGGGCATCACTTGAGAGTCCTTACTCGCTCGTTTTTTGAGTTATCAATCTCATTTTTTTAACACAAGAACTTAAGACATATTCCTAAGGATTGATCTAGGGATTTTCTCTTAAAATAATTCTATGTGGTACTTTTATTGCTATGAATATATAATTAGCTGACGGAAATGACAACAAATTGAAAAAAGACAATTATTTTCCTCCAAAATGTTTTCTTAAGATTTCCTCTGATCAGGACATGTGCCATTACGTTATACAGAACCTGTGAAAATTGCAGAGTGATCACATAAAACGTTTTGGAGAAATCTTATCTTTAAAAAAATGGATGATTTCATGGCTTTGGCGGCCATATTGGACACTAATTAGCATAATTTATGCACATTTTGCATTTATTTAAATTTGCATTTTATACCCTTCCAAATGGCATATAACTTGATATAAGGTTAATTGATATATGTTGAAGGGAAAAAAAGTCCATTAGGAGTGCCTAAATAGGAGTCAACTTATATATAAGTTTGTGCTACGCATTGGAAACTTTGATTATGTTGACACAAGTGATAAACAGAAAAGTTAATCCTAAGTTATTTTTGGATTAAGAATCTCGATAACGACGTTGATTGACTGCTCGCCCAAAACATTTGCTGCAAAATGGATTCTCGAGTAGCACTAACCTCGATTATCCAGGCGCCGCGAGATGGGAGCACCGTAGGAGCAGTACTAGATGCGTGCATTCAAAACGCGTGTTCTCAGCCAGACTCCGTTTCCCGGCGAAGTCACGCAGCCGGGCGAGAGTCAGTTAAGCAAGACTACTGACAGATCGCCTTGCCAAAACTCTGAAAATAAGCTAAGCCAATAATATCGCTTGCCGTAAAATTCCATACATTTATGGGTGGTCTTCGAGGACTGTTTGGGCATTGAATACACAATACCGTTCAACGGCTCGTGAGAATGGTCGAGCGGGTAATTATATTGTGATTCCTGGAAATGGACGCGAGTCGGACGTGTGTCTGCACTGCTTTCACGGGTGGTACGGCGAAGTTAATTACGAATTTGATTAAGCTAACTTCCATACAATGCGTAAACCTGCCAGGTGTAGTGTACGTAAACACACCCCTGGCTTGTGAGGATGGTGGTCCCTGGAGATTCGACGTATCCAGTCTCCAGACAACACTGTTCTGTTGTACATTGCCAATGCCATTGGCAATGCTAATCATAACCAAGCAAGTGCACATATCATCTGGTACCAAGTTTAAAGTCACACAAAGACACCATCCTGCTTAGAAAACCTAACGGATATTTTTTATGATAATATTTGAGTCCAGAAAATAAAGTATTACTTATAGCAACTTATGGTAGAGTTTTTCCACTGAAGCTAATCCATTATTCCTCCATTAATTATTGTAATCGACTGGGCTGCAGCATATCACCTGTTTACTGCCATGCATTGTTTACATTAAGATATTTTAGTCTGAAATATAAAAAGTTTTATAGCGTAAATATGCCTGGGATGATGTGGAATGATCTCATTATTGCATCGACATATAACATTTAGGCAAGACTATAGTTAATAACGGCAAAATCAAGGTGGGCCCGGATTCTACACAAGTGCCCCTAAATTTTCTCAGATATCTCAGACACGCTTTTGTATGCGTTTTTTGGGCACATGCGGCAACAAAGTATGTGGCATTCCGGTGTACAACGTGTCATTGACGCGTTTCCGCGCTCCAAGGGATTTCCCTGCCGACAAAAAGCATTCATTCATTCATATCAGACAAAATATCTGATAGACAATATTATGTGTTCTCCCGTACCCGTTATAAAAAATATAGCGAACTATGGTTCGTCTACTTTGTGTAAAGTGTAAAAACGTGCTATCATTTTGAGTAGAGTATTTTACATTAAAGCAAGAATAACCTTATTCCTTTGTATTGTTTTCCAAAATAATTACTTGAGGCATTCAGATAGCACTAAGACTTTCCATATAATTATGTATTATCATACCCGGGTAACAAAACGCCATAATTTGTTACCAAGGTGGCGGTTAACCAAAATGTGTTAAAATAAATCATATTTTCAGCACACATAAACATAAAGCGCATATAATATATATATATATATATATATATATATATAAGAGCTTGGAGACTGTGCGGGACGTAAAACCAGCAACAAAAAGCTAAAAGGGAAAATCCGTGTGGCAACATGAAACATCAGAAAAACGAGTCATGGAACACTACAAATGGTAACATCGGATGCAGAAAGATATGGGGTAGATATATTAGGGATTGCGGAACACAGGTTGGCCGGACAAGGACACTTTCGCCCGGATTCAGGAGGAAAGTTTATATACTCAGGAGCAACTAAGTCAGGGATGAGTGGTGTTGCATTCTATCTGTCAAAGAAAACTGAAAATGCACTATTAGGATACAATCCGGTCAATGACAGAATTATTACCATACGAATACGAGCAAAACCCACGAATATAACATGTATTCAAATTTATGCACCAACGAGCACTGCAGACGATGATGTAATAGAAACGTTTTATGATACACTGCAACGAACAGTTGACGAGGTAAACAGGAGAGACATGGTAGTACTGATGGGCGATTTCAATGCAAAAGTTGGCAGTTGTCAAAACGAAGAAGAAAATGGAAATATCGGGAAATATGGACTAGGCGAGAGAAATGGGAGAGGAGATAGATTTGTTGAGTTTATCATAGAGAATGAACTGGTGATCACAAATACTTTCTTCAAACAACATCATAGAAGACTGTACACTTGGACAACACCAGTTGGTCGGAACAGAAATCAAATCGACTTTATACTGATACCAAAACGACGGAGGACGTCTGTGTTTAATGCAAAGACATTGCCGGGAGCCGATTGTGGCTCTGACCATGAATTGCTAAGCGCCAAGATTGCGATAAAATTAAGAAAGATGAAGAGAGGGAAAGAGATAATGAGGTATGACGTCAGTGATATAAAAGAAGGATACCGAGTAGAGGTTATGAACCGTTTCGGAGTATTACAGACAGTGGCTGACGAGAAGGAACCAGAAGAGTTGGCAGTAGAAATTAGGAACATCATTATGAAATCAGCTGACAAACACTTCACTAAAAAGAGGAGACAAAAACAACCATGGATAAGCAAACACACACAGCAGATGATTGACGAAAGGAAAGAGTTAAAGAAGAACAAAGAAATGAGTGAGAATTATCATGAGAAATACAGAGAGAAGTGCAAGATGATTAAACGAATGTGTAATGAAGACAAGAAGAAATATCTAGAGAAGAAATGCGAAAAGATAAAACTATGTATGAGAAGGAACGATAGTCGCACTATGTTCGAGGAAATCAAGTCTACGACACAGTCGTTCAAACCTAGACTTGGCGTTATTCAAGATGAAACGGGAGTGACTCTGACAGAAAGTGATGACATACTTGAAAGATGGAAGCAATATTGTGAAAGCATGTTTAAGAAAGAAGAAACAGAAGAGGTAGACATGGATGAAGGCAGAGAGAGGACAGAATCAGAAGATTAACTTGAGTCTTTGCGTTCAGAGGTGGAGTGGGCAATAAAAAGTCATTTATGCCCATTAGCTCTGCCATATAACAAAAACACTACGTTTGTTATGATACCTCCGTTTATTACGACATCCGAACCTCATGGAAGAAGCATTTATGTGGCAATGCGGGATGGTATGGTGTATTTATATATATCTTAGGGGTAACTATTTACCATAGTAGTTGTGTTTAAAAATAACCATTGGCGTAATGTCTGTAATTTTTCGAAGTAAATGAGGTACACACCATATCAAATAAAATAATTAAATACATTTATACTATTAGCATAGTAACACGCACCAAATATAACACTATCATAAACATTTGTGTTAATTATGCAAATATGCCATGACAATGCTTGTAACAAAAACGGTTGAAGTAGTTTTAGCCTACATCGTAACAGCTAAATGAAATAAATTGCAGTTTGATGATACATATTTTTGTATGGTTTTCAAATTTGTTAAACACGAATGTTGTCCTTAAATTACGGGGAAAAGTGAGCGTCTCTCTTGGGAAGGAAAATCCAAACTATCAACAAATATTAAACATTTTAGAACAGAGAAACCAATGGTTGAGTGTTGTTAAAGTTGCGTTATAAAAATGGAATAATTCAAGTATGTATGCCGCGGGTTTCAGTGCAGCAAGGCGCTCAGTCTTTGATCCGAACTAGTCCTGGCAGTTGTTTGAAGCATGACTGTGGAAGACCACTACCATGTCGTCTAGGCTACAGACAAAGGCAATGTCAGTGGAGCCAAGAAGTAAGTAGCTCCACCCAGAGTGTCGCGAACTTGTTTCTTCAACATTATAAGGCATTTAGTAGCCTGCATGTGGCGACTACACATCAATTGGGTGTTGTCTCCAACATCCGTCACGATGCCGTATTAGTTGGTGCAGAAAGTACCCAATGTACATGTTTCAAGATATTTGGATGATATAATTTAAAATGGAAGGCAAAACCATTATATAAGTCGTTGGTTCTGGTGAATCAATGAGATATCCATGTTCATTACTCCAATTGGTGCACTCATATAATTTTCTATTGTTTTCATAATTATCCATCAATTAAATTTACATTGTATGTTTGTCATGTATATACATCAGGCAATATGTTTGATCAACAATAGGTATTTTCCCTTACCCATTAAAACATGTGGCGAATGATGTTTGGTCTAGTTTGAGTAAAATGTATAGTGCAGAAAACAGGTTATCATTAAGAATAGACTATTTCTTGTGAAAGCAAGATTAACCACTTCCCCATATATTGTTTTACCGAAGGTGATAGTACTGGTAGCATTCAGACACATTCCAAACTTTCCTTTTTATGTATTATCATATTCGGAGTAAGACAAACAAGGTAAGATATTACCAAGGTGGAGGATGTCGTCATAAAAATCACCCACAGGTGTTGAAGTTGATATCAGAATTTTCGGCGCACGCCACATAAAATGTCAGTCCGAGTCTACCCATCAAGAAAGACACGTATATCTCGTCATGCAAAGTCCTGAGGACTTCTTTCTCCAAAACTTCTCACTACCAGGTGATCTGTAAATGCAGACTATAGAGAAATCATAAAGCATTTGTAACTTCCATACCGTTCGGAGCACAGTGATGATGGTTAAATAAACCTACAGGAAAATACAACCAAAATACGCGGCTAGTCGAAGTAATGCTAAATGGAAGACGAAAATGTGTTTTTTAAAGAAGTTATTTTCACACATAAGGACCAATGATATTAAAATTGTATGTTTGTCCTGCGTTTACACCAAGCAAGATATCTGATAAGCAATAATGTTTAGAGTGGATATCCTTTAAAAAGATATAGCGAATGTTGTTTGGTGTAGTTTGTGTAAAGCTTGAAAACGTGTAATTCAGAAAACATGCTATCATTTGGAGTTGAGTATTAGTCATGAAAGCAAGAATAAACCCATTCACTTGTATGTTTTTAGATAGCATTAGAAACGTTCATTTTATGTGTCTTCAAAACACAACAGTGTGTAGTTTGTTACCAAAGGTGTTGGTGTCGTAATAAACATTACCACAAAATGTTCAAACAAGTATGATTTTTTGGCGGACAACACACAAAAATGGTTGGTACTGTTGAAACAATGAGGTTTTGTTTATTACGGCATCCAAATGGAACGTTCTAAAACGTAAGCGTTGTTTTCACAAATATTGACTAATGATAATGACATTGTATGTCTGTCTTACATGTGCACCGAGCAAGATACCTGGCAAGCAATAGTGCTTCTAGGATATCCAGTAAAACGATATAGCGAAAGATGTTTGATGTAGTTTGTGTAAGGTGTGAAAACTTTAAGCAGAAAAAATGCTATAGGGCCAATGTCCCAAAAACTGTACAATTAGGTTTTAATAGGTCCAAAAATAAATGTTTAATTCTGAACAATTAAGTTATATTTTCTCATTGTACATATATTGAGGCATATTTTCCATAAATGGGTCAATGTAATATGGGTTACTTTTGTTATAACAGTAACTTGAAGTCAAACGTGATTTTTATCGCGTGTCCAGCGTCATCGACGAAAAATTACAATATTTGCTACAATTAGAGCATTTTAAATTACATGTAAAGTGAAAATGTTTTGGATCATCTAGTGTACATGCCATTTAATAAGAATCAAGAGGTAGGCAATTACATTTGACTTGAAAACATTCCTTTTCCTCGTTGTTACTTTGATGATAGTTTTTGCACTCTGTTGTTTCTTGGAATGGCCTATTTTCAATTAGTGCAGCTCTCTCAGAAAAGTGTGTGGAATTATAACTGATACATAATCAGTAACCCTGATCAGTTATCTTTGTGTGTGCCAACTGTCATATGCGTCCGGAGATCGAGACTAGGTAAACTGTGGTATGTACTGATGACGCTGGACACGCAATGTAGCTTTATTTAAAGACAATCATTATCCTTCGTCACAAATTACAAAACAACTACGAACACCATTTTAAACATGGAGCGGCATGGACAATAATGTCTACATTGAATTCTTATTGTTCCTTATAGTCAGTCAAAGTATATTTCTGCACCTACTTCGTACCAACTTTCACGGCATCCTTCTTGCCTGGCAGAAGTGTACAATTACCCGGTCTCTTCTTGAACTCCTTCCCGTGTAACGGCCTACGTCTGGCCTTCAAGTGTTGTGCTGTATTTTGTCCTACGAAGCCATTCTTGCGGAGAACGTATCGTCGGTTTAGGTACAACTTCTTCACGACCATGCTTCCTGCCCGACTTCTCTTCACGTGATGTCCTGTGAAGAGTGACTTGACTGGAATATCTTGCATTTCCATCACAAGTGGTTCAAGGGCAGCTTCTTTGTTTCGCGAAGGGTTCAACCCGTCCTTCCTCATTATTATGTCAGCACGGCGTATCAGCGTGGTCAAAAACGGTGTTTATGGGAGTCGTATCAGTTCTTGTTTGCCCTGATCCTTCTTTCTGATTACGAGTAGAGCGCTTTAAATGATTCTCCAAAATCCATACACGTCTTTGCAGCCTCTTCGTCTTCACCTTCAAGGCGTTTAGCTTCTTTTGGACAGATGACCTCCTTTTCCTGGGTAGGTTTCCAGCAGTCGGTATTTCAGCTGTCACATCAGCTCCTAATTCTCGTGCTACTGATGAATGTAGTTAGGGAAAATTCATCTTCACGACCAGGGTTTCTCTGAAGGAAACAAACAAGGACACAGGTTGTACTTAAGTTAAGAAGACAGCAAATTCCAAAGTTCTTATAACATAAACTATGAATATTAAACCGGGAATTATATGTTTTTGAAATTACGGTTTACAAATATGTGTTATAATGTAACAGAAATAAGTATATATCACCATGCGGGCGGTAGTCTGTGAGACCACTGAAAAGTTGTGTCCATAACAAGAACATCGGTTGTCATAATCATAGCCTATGCAGTTGGTTTGTAAACGATAGCAATCCTCCACTGTGACCTATATGTTACAGGGAAGAAACATGCCTTATTTAACATGCACAACATAAAGCAACACATGCAGCCAAATATAAATTATGCTCTTATGCGAATATTTGCTTAGTTGTACATTATCTTGTTACATATTTCTGAAAAGAATATAATATATCTTGCAGAGTTAGTATCATAAATCGTATGGTGTAATGGTTTACAAGTTTGTAACACAACTTACAATGCCTGATAATGGTACGTATTCTGAGTCTGCCAAACTCTGCGAAGACGTAGGCACCTCACTTGTAGTAGGTGGAAGGGATGGGTCGAGTCTCTTCGACTTCCTCACTTCCACTGTAGGAGTTGCCGCTGCAGGTGTCTTGCTCTATATGCAAACATTTACATTTTACACATTAATGATAAATCACTTCTACATTAAATATTGATATGTAACAGAAAGCTTACATGTAATATTAAAATAAATATATACAATTACTTGAATAAAAGTCAAACTCAAGACAAATATGTTATCGTACGCTACTTACATTTATAGCTTTGCGCGCTCGCTGAGCTCTCAGCTTATGGTCTGGGAGGTATCTTGCGCAGACATGATATGCCCGGTTCTGAGCGGAACGATGGGCCAAGAAGTGGGGGTCTTGTGCTATCTTTCTATCTCGGTAACGATGCAATATACAATACATTTGCGTGTCGTGGCTTGCCATGATAATGCCTCCTTGGTTGACATGGTATTCTGACAAAATGTAGAACGCAATATTAATTATTCTGTATTTTGTTTTTGTGAAACGTTTAAATGCTTTTGAAAATAAGATGAGCAGATCACGTGAGATAACGGATACAGTAGTATGTAAGCGATATGCGTTGCAGGATCACATCCGTAGCTGCATGTCCAGCCTTACTGTCGTGAGTGAGTAAACCCATTGGCCATAATTCTTCAAATTATCTTTTAATATCACCCAAATGCATTATATTGTTTTGCTACCTGTCTTATTCTTCAAACGTATATTAATAGATATTATTTAAACGGAAATTATTCTTAGATATGTTGATTTTTATCATTAATCAGCAAGTGTCCAGCGTCAGTATGGTTTGTTTGTAATAATGTGTTCTTCTAAATTGTATGTGAAATGTTTTCTTTATATGAAGAGCAACATGTACTTGACACATCTACACTAAAAGTTAGGATGTCAGTGTCAACTACAGCCGGTAAATATACATTTGGTTAAATTGGCCTGTCCAGCGTCATCAAGTTGCTTAGACATTAGGATTGTCATATATTAACTTTCCCGCAGATCAACGTATCAAATTATCGTTCATTGGTTTGTTAGAACACAGCTGTTACGTATACCAACGCTATAAGTGGTGTTACCTTTATTAATTTACCATATTAGCCTTAATCCATTACACCATTTCATATGAAAAACGTACATATAGGACCACAACTCATCAAATATTTATTGTAGGAAACAAAAAAATACCCACCACCATAAAGGCGGCCGCCATGGATGCACTGATCACTGCAGTTCCTACATATCAAAGTAGAATGCGCTCTCAGCAGTCTTTCTCGGTAATCCCACAGATGACGATGGACACGCAGTGACGCTGGACACGCTCCACTATCGGTTTTATCCTCATTTGACCAAGAAATATTGTGAATATTGCTATTGCCATTGTTGGGGTTATAGCATGGTGGTTGCTGGTACGTACGAAAAAAAAAACGGCGTAAGTTTCCTATTGTTTTGAAGATAGCCTTTTCTATTTATGACGCTGGACACGCAGCTAAAACGCCACTCCATATTTTTTTTACTTGAGCGTGTTATATTTTCGTCGAATTTAGGTTTAGACCCATATTTTTTAAATATAATTTACTTAACATGTAGGAAAAGAATACATGTATAGATATCCTACAACGACAATAATAAATTAATGTAATTGACCCGTGTAAACCGATGACGCTGGACACGCAAAAATTGGTCATTATAGAAAACGCAGTGTACATTTTTTAGTTTTAATTTTTTAAACATGATATGTTTACTGTACATTCCCAGTACATACTCCATTTGCCCAGTGAACTCAGAAAAAAAATCAATACAGCATTGTTTTTGTATGGCACTACTTCAAACTTTGGAAACTTCAACTGGACACGTCATTTTGACCGTTTTTGGCAACTTACGGCCAATTTTCATTTTGTTAGGCTGACTTTATAATTGACGATGTGAGAGACAAAAGACACGATTTTTGTCAATTGTACACTTTTTGAGACATTGGCCCTATAATGTGTAGTTGAGTATTAGTCATGAAAGCAAGAATAAGCCCTTTCGGTTTTTATTGTTTTTCGAAAGTCAGTATTGGTAGCATTCAGATAGTTTAAAAAACTTTCATTTTATGTAAGTATAATAAAACAGTGTAATTTGTTATCAAAAATGGCTGGTGTCGTAATAAACATCACCAAACAGTGTTAAAACAAGTATGATTTTCCGGCGGACACCACACAAAAATGGTTGACGTCGTGTTCAAAATATCTGATATATTATGAATAAGACAATTGTTGCATACGTAACTAGCACGCTGTCATACTTATGAGCCGACCCCCGGATATTGATCCACTACGGGGTACACATTGAGTTTGCACGGAGTTCAATAAAGCTACATACACCACAACCACGTTAGCTAACTGAAAACAAAAGAAGTTTGACAACATTTTAAATTCTCATTGGATTTGTTCAATTTGCAAAACACACACGCACACGCACATGCACACTCACACATTTTCAACGTTCTTTATATGTTTTGAAAATGATAGGTCAACTATCTTTAGAGATTATTGAGCAGTTGAAAATACAATATTCCGCTTTTTTACATCAGTATATTTTACCACTGAACGAATTAAAAAATACACGCATGATGCCCAGGCCCCCTAAATATATTTCATCCTATACAAATATATATATGTATATATATGTGTGTGTGTGTGTGTGTGTGTGTGTGTGTGTGTGTGTGTGTGTGTGTGTGTGTGTGTGTGTGTGTGTGTGTGTGTGTGTGTGTGTGTGTGTGTGTCTATATATATCGCTACAGTGCTAAAATTGAGATTGAAAGCCGACGTAATCCGTCAACAACGGCTATTGCAGGCCTCAAGTGTGTGATGAGTCAGACGGTTTACATATCCTCCACGTGAAGATGTCGACGACCGCCATAGCCCAGCGAAACTGTCGTGACCACTTCATTTGCACAAATATGCGAGGTTATAATTATCGGCGAATATTCGCCATCTGTCACGTCAGCCTCTAGTAAAGTCACCGAGGATCCGACGGTTGCATACAGGTAAGAAGCGTCTTTCCTGGAAATTAGCTCTGTGTACGGGAGAAGCAGCATGCCAGCCTGGTGCTTTCGGCAATGCATGAAAGAATGTTGTCTAAGAAAGACATAAACATTTTCAGCACGGAAAGCGCAGTGCAATAACCTTTGCCCACATGCAGATGCAAATGCCAAACGTATATTTATATAAAGTCTACATACATAGAGTGTCAATGAAAACATTGCCGCTAGAAGTGTTTGTGGTCGACAAACCTGCCACAAAGTAAGATTTCAACACGGAATGTACCGAACGCCAAAGTCAGATTTATTGAAGTTTCTGCACTTGTATATAAAATAAATGTTATGATGTCAGTGTTTATATCAGGACACTTTTGACATCGCTGACCTGTGTGTGTGTGTGTGTGTGTCTGTCTGTCAAATGTGACACGTGATCATAAGTGGCTACGCTGCTGTTTCAACGGCAGCTACGGCTGATATCAGATCGAGGATGAAGTAAGTAAGAGAATGGTTGGGTGGCTGCATGTCTGTCTAACTGAATGGCTATATTTACTTCGTCATAGATCTGCATACCTTGACCGGGATAATGGTCCAATTTTGTATAAATTTAAGCAGTAGTTTTCCAGCAAAAATAAGATTGCCAATTTTTGGTAACAAAACATTTGATTGAAATAGAGTTGGAGTATTCGAATATGTTCAGATTTCTCTTTCTTCTCATCTCCAGTGTTCCTGTATTACTCATTGTGTGATCGTCTCTTTCCTCTGTCACTTGTTCGTTTTCCTTTTCTGGATTGTCGTTTAATTGTTTTGAGGATCCTCCTGTTGTGTTGCACACTGTGTTGCTATTCAGTTGTTATGATGGTACTCCTATTGGCATGCATACTCTGGGTGGTCATTCAGTTGGTCTTGTGGCCCTCCTGTTGTCTTGCATAGTTGCCATTCATTTGTTTTGAATAACTCAGTAAGAGAGCCGGACGATATGAATGCGTTTGATTAACAGGCACATCTGACGGTGTATGAGAAGCAATTATGGTAAACAGACAACTGAATTCGACGTTGGACATTTAACAAAATGTAGGGTCTATGCTAGTTTAGCATTGGTTTCCAGCACTTACTAAACTTATGTTTCAGTGAGGGATGATGTCGATGAAAGACAATACAGATCTATTGGATAACGCCGAGGATATCGCCGTAGATGACGTTCCCTCCTGCACGGACAGCGCTGAAGACACAGCTGGTCCGACGGACCCCGTCACCGAAACGAATAGGACAGCGGACAACGACCAAGTGATTGCGGATGTTATTCACGTCGACACACCTGTGTACTACTCCAGCAACGGCAGTGCCAACGTCGTGCGCCAACAGACTGTCTTCAATCGGACTGATGGCAATCGTGTGATCGTCACCCCTGGTCCTGGTGCCGCGGGCGTGCCATCAGAGCGACGACTCCGCGAGGCCGATCTACAGTTCCTGCGCGTCTTCTCCTTCATATCGATCTTCGTGTTCCCGCCGACCGGCATCGCCGCCTACGTGTACGCCCTCGACACGAAGCGCAAGTTCCACGAAGGTGTGCAGCGTGGGGACACGAGTATCGCGCAGAAGAGCTCGGGAACCTGCGAGAAACTCATTATCGCGTCGCTCATCGCCGGCTTGTTGATGTACATGCTCATATTCTCGCTCACTGAAAAGTTCATCTTTGGCATGGAAGAAACACCAATACGATTGCCGTCCAGGGACTTTGCGTTCGATCGCTAGGCTGAGGCAGCGTTCGCATTTTGGCTAACTGTCGATGATGTACAGCTGCACGGAAAGACACATTATGTATAGTTATCAAGGGTTTCAACCGTACAGTATTCGTAATAAACCTTTATTGCAGTGCATCTCACAAATATGACAAGCACATGCAAAGTTACACAATGACTTATTTCGCTTGTTGCAATCAAAGATGACATTACACAATTAAAGGATGGTTGGACGTTGTTCGCTTCATATATCGCACCTAAAATAACTAAGTTATGTTGCCCAACATATAGAACAAAAAACTGTCTAAATCTCCATTATTATACGAATCCAGTAGTAATCTTAACGTCCGTCTGTTGATATCACATAACACAGTTTTCATACGAGACCACGATTACAATGAAGAATAAAAGTGTTAACACATTTCCGAGATAAAACTTTGTTAAAAGTTTACACAAACCAGATGTTCAAACAAATGTTTATTATTTCAGGATCGTCTTACCTCACATTTGCTGCCAGACTTACGAATGCAAAACGTTAGACATCAATAATAACGTTGGTCAGTTTTCTGCATATGTGCCAACTCCTAAGAATGGAAATAACATGACGCTGCGTTCAAATAATTTCTATCTACAAAACATAGATCCCTGTCATACATTTGTGTGGATTGTCGTGGATGTTTTCGAAAATAAACTCGCAATTTTGGCACCTCAATATGTTTACTGATAAAGCTACGTTAGATATACAAAAAATGGGCCAAGTGGCCCTGAAGTCCTTTGGACTAATACGTCTATATGTGACACCGGCTGACCAAATGAGTGATAAGTCGGAAAAATTGTAACACTGTTTTCTTACATCCATGTAAAGGTTTGGTAGGGTGCTTTACACGGTTTCAAAAAATATGACTGCTACAAAAATTGGCAAAGTTATGGAGCATTGAACATGGTAGGGATCAAAAAGTGAAAATGAAGAAAACGGCTGTTGAAGTTTTACATTATATATGCATATGGATTGCATGGAAATATTACATGCACAACATTCAAATGTGGCACACAGTATGTAATATGTATGTTGTGTTGCAATGATACACTGGAAGTACAAATGTGCTGCTACAAAGACTTGTCAAGTTATGCCAGATTATGTCTTCATGTGTAAAACTAAGAGGACAGATTATTTGAGAGCAAAAGTTTAAAACCTACAGACAACTGTCCAGTTTAACAGGGGTCTAGTGGCTTAATGCTGTATGTTGACACAAGCTACTGCCAGTCACATTTTGCATCAAACAATAGCAGGCAGAGAATCTTAGCTCCACAGCTGGGTGTAATACACAACCAGAGCCATCACTGATTCATGGTCAAGTAGATTAGCTCAATGTACCAACTAAGACAATACACAACACTGTGAGTGACAGTGTCCAGAGTGAGGCCTACGTAGTGTCCTCATTGCTGAATAGATCAATTAAACCTGCCAAGTGGGTGACATTCTGCACAAGTGTTCATTAATCCTTTGTGATTGTTCAGAACACCAGACTGACCACATACCTAAACAAAGCGAATAGGTGAAGAACAGGCAGTGTACAAATAGGGGTATTGGTTGAATTGTATTTGTTTTGACGCAAAAGGCTTTATTGTGCCTTCATTGATTATAAGAAAGCATTTGATTTAGTAGACCGGTCCTCCCTGTGGTCTAAGATAATTTCATGCGGTATTAATGGTATTGTGTTGAAAGTTGTATACAACATGTACAAAAATGCTAAATCATGTATAAATCAGGGCCAGGCTGTGTCAGCCTTCTTCTCATGTGATGTAGAGGTATGGCAAGGAGAAAACTTGTGTCCTTTGTTATTTGCTATTTACCTGAATCATTTTGAACACTGTTAGTCACAATTATAACGGACTTGACATGGCAGCTGGTGAAATTTACAACAACCTTAGGGATGATGACATTAGAATGATTCAATCAAATACATATTTCTTGCTTGTGTATAGCGGAACTATGTCAACTCTTCTAATGGTTGACATTTGGTTGTTTCAGGTGTCAACTATATTGTGAATCTGTAATTATTAGTCTATATTGATACAATTGATTTACACAGTACCATGTCTACACAAGGCATGGCAAGCGTAAACAGAACAGTAGAATGCATTTGATATCAATAAAGTGTAGGATATTTCACTCTATAGTTGTCCAGAATATTAATTTTCTATGTTTGTCACCTACAGGTGACAGAATATTAATTTTCTATGTTTGTCACCTACATGTTTCTACAGACAATACATCTTTAACCAATAGACACCACAGTCACACCGTTTTATAATAATTAAATGAACATCAAAATAAACACAACTTGCAACTATAGAAAATCAATAGTTTTGAAGATAAAAAGTGTTAGGCAACTGTTCAGTCTAACAGGGGTCAAGTGTGTCTACTCTGCCCGGGCGCTGTGACCAATTAAAAATTAGTCAAGGTCTCAATGGAACAGTAGCACTAGGCTGCAGAGTTTAGTCATGGTGTTGACTTTGTGGCACATTAAACAAAATCTACTGTTGGGGGTGGTCTCAAGGGCCCTTCTCAAAACCACATCACTAGATAATGTAAAACTTTTGCATTTTGGGGGCCCCTTAGAAAGATTCAATCAAATACAGATTTCTTGTATATAGTGGCAGCACCCTAAGATACATCTATGCAAAATTAGAAAAAAAAGTTGCTGAACAGTTTTTGAAAAAATAGGCCAAATGTTACATTTTTACCAGTTTTGGGGTCCTTGGAGGCCCTAGGGAGCCCTTAAAATGATTCAATCAAATACAGATTTCTCGTGCATAGTGGCAGTGCCCTAAGATATGTCTATGCAAAATTAGAGAAAAAGTTGCTGAACGGTTTCTGAGATACGGCAGCTAACGGCGGACGGAGGACGGCGGACGCAGAGTGATGGCAATAGTCCCTTAGACCTTCGGCCAAAGGACTAAAAAGAGTGTGCGGATATGTTTAGCGTAACATTAACAAACTGCGTTCGTTGCAATTTATTTAATAAATACATTTGTGTGGATTGTTATGGATGTTTTCGAAAATAAACTCGCAATTTTAGAACATCAATGTGTTTACTGATAAATCTGCACTAGATTTATAATAAAAGTGTGTGGATATGTTTAGTGTAATTTGCACAAAGTGGGTTCGTTGTAAATACCTCATGTCACATTTTATTGATGTTGTGCAACAATATAAACTAATATGAAAGGTTTGATACAGAGATCCACCACATTACGTAAGTCTTACGTGTATTACACTAAGACAGTATCATCGTGTAACTTGGTCGTGACTATCTACAACTAGTAAACCAGTAAAGTATTGAATACGATTCTCCACCAGGTTTATTGCATAGTACAGTCAAAGACAATACATTTTAATTAGTATTTACTGTCTTTGGTACAGTGCATACCTATTCTATTACATTAAGGACAAGACGGAAATAACCATCGGTGACATAGAAGGTATTGCGTATAAGACAGTTCGTTCTAAAATTAAACACATTTGTACTTGTTTATAATACGTAATGTATTCTTCAACGCACCAACAAAGGACAGCAATATATGTAGACGTTACATCGCGTGATATATATGAACCTGTCTCTTAGAACTAGATTTACAGTTTAACGGTTAAATCGTACAATCTTTTCATTGACTTATATTTGGCACATACAATCGACTTTAGAATCTTAATTATCCAATATAGAACGAAACTATACAAAAGTCGTAACATGTCACACAAACCCTACTGGTGTGACATACCTCATACAATCACCCAGTCTACCACACTAAAGGACGGAAAGGTCGCATTGACGGATTGACCTGCGGTAGTTAAAATGTATTTCTCCACTATTTACTCGATATTATATACATAACAAAGGCAACAAAATGTTTCAGTGACCAAACGGTAACTATAGCTATATTCAATACTGGTGATGAGGGTGAAGTCTATCCGGAGTTTCGCACGTGTGTCAGCGTTATGCAGCTTTTTATATAAATAACTTAATGCATAATTTGTTTAATACTGACTGTTCAACAGTAAAGAACCATGTCACCATGAAAGACGCTGTATGTGAATCCCAAACTACGCACTGCCTCCTAAGTTGTTATATTTAACTGTTCTGATGCAAAATTGACTCCCGTATTTGTGATGTATTGCTTCAACTTGTAAAATTCTGAATTATGAAAATAAATTATGTATGTCTGACTGTTGTGTGCATATTTGGCAAGCAGCTTCCTATTTGGAAAACAGCACCAATGTTAACATCACTACCTTCGTTTAACAACTATTCCCACACAGGAACAACTTCAGCCGTGTGGATTACAATGCGGCTCTGTGCAACATAGCCACATTACAGTCCAAATACCGTGGCCGGTCATTACCAACAGATCAAGTGAGAAGGTAACAGTATTTTGTAAACAAATGAGTCATACTACGACATTTAGAAGGGTATTATATGCATACGATATGCATACGATCCGAGAGTTTCTGAAACAATGCTATTTCAGACTGTTTTTTATGTCATTGGCCTACAATTGTATTTTTACCCTCTCTTATTATCACTATTATTTCTGATGCGCATTGCTATAATATGCCTATTATTTCGGCACCGTCACGTGAACAGTTTCTCGTCAATGTCGAGCAGCACCATCTGGCGGAGACGTGGCGGTAACACGACAACATTCGGGTGTCTAACGATCGTCCTCGCCAGGCGGCTCAGTCTGATGGTCTTGCAGCAGAGCGAGGTGAGTGTGGTTGGCGTCTCGAGACAGTGACTCACGTATTCCCACAGGTCGTCGAAGCGGTCCCGCCACCGCACCTCGTACAACTCCTGTCTCCGCATAAACGTCTGGTCGCGAGTCAACTCATATCTGCGGCACATTCGATTAATTCTCATAACAAGATTACACTCTTTGGAATATCCCCCTTCTTAGTGTTAACCCAGTTGACAAAGTTACACAATTCCATCGTTATTAAAAAAAATTCCTTTATAACCTTGCGTATACACCTCAGCCCCCTGAATCCCTGGCATGTCCATCCATCTGTTGACAACTAATACTGTTTATCGATTTTGAGACTGAACTGTCCTTAGTGGGTGTTTTGGATTTTCTAATTTCATGGAATGTTATGGATTTGGATATTATTACTGCCAACTAATACATATTGAGAGGACAAACCTAGATTTAGTAATATCCTTCTCCTGGTTGAATATACGTGCACAGCAAAGATACCATGTTAGGTTCAATTTATGTCTCTACTCGCCAATGTTAGCTGGTCAACTCTACGAAATTGCTGCCTAAATTAGATTATAATTACTAGCAATAGCGTGCATTATGTAACACTATAAAATGTTGTTGTGTTATTCAAAGTTATCTCGTGTGAAAGAATTAGTGAGTAAGTGGGTGATTGGATGAATGAGTCACTGTGGTGTCCTACCCAGCATCCAGAAGCAGCCAGACACAGTCAATACGTTTCGCCTCACAAGCAAGACAAATGAGTGACGCAGCCGCTACGTGATTCTCGCACAGGGAGCATCCATTGACGAGAAGCTGACGCACCATGCTGTACATATTATAAATACATATTTACTATAGTAACAACACTGTAAATAAATAAGTACCATGGCATATGTTAGTATCACTCATGCAGTTCAGTTACAACACACTTAAGAGTTGAAGAAATGTTAACTTGCTATAGCATAAACGGTGTTTGGTACAGCATGTGACTGATGCATAGTAGCCATAGCCGCTACTGGTAGGCGCTGGATGGCCATGTATACATTACGTTCTGACATAAACAAGCTTCGCTGTCTTCTATCTTACCGCCTGTGTGGTACCAATAACATCGACCAAGCGATATAATACGGACATTGTTATCTCCCATTCCGCCGTCTGTGTCACGTACCTGTTTACGTACATTAACCACACTATGTTGTAAGGTCTATAATGATCGGTGCGTCTCATGCTACCGTCTGTGTGAGTTCCTTTTACGTCCATCATACTGTGTTGTATCGAACAGTTAGTTTTATATCGTCCCGTGTCACGTACCTAGTGCGGCCGTCCTCAATCGACAGGTGTACAGGCATCTGCCCGGAGTAGTCTGTGACGTCGAGGTTACAGCCGATGTCTATGAGGTATTGCACCAGCAGGTTGTTGGCGCCCATCACGGCGAAGTGCAGCAGACTCTCGCCGTGTATCGACAGCCTGCCGACAGAAACAACGACGGCTTATTAAATATACTATCAAAAATACCCTTCACCTGACGGGATGTCATGGTATTAGATAGTCATGATAACATAGTTATATAAACATCATAACGCGCTCGCAGATACTGGTTGCTTGTTCAAAATGACGAAAGTCGGAAAGAATGTGAAGTTCACGACCATCAATAGGCCCTAATCGTGATAGTGTAGAAATATAAAATGATATTCGTATTGCTGTGATATTGGCATAAGGGTAAACATAAACATTATTGTGTCAGCGTTTTACGTATTACGCGCACATTAAGTGTTACGTTCCGAGAAACTGATTTATCCCTTAAAAGGTGACAATCTTGACATATATGGGGTATTTTGAAAATACATAGGTCTCACATCCTGTTCTAGGGGTCGCAGATTAATCCCTGAAAGTTTGGCGCTCGATATTCAAGCCGTCTAAGAGGAAAACTTTAACCTACCCGCATACGCAAGCTCGATTATAAGTACATGTGACGAGACAACCGTCCTTGGTTAGTCGTCTGCCACTCAAAAGTATTACCATTTGACGCAGTGGCATCAACATCAAATGCAAACTGACTAGCTCCCGGGAAGCAGGAAACAGGTAATTTTACCGCAATATAACTGAACCGTTCAACAAGCGCCAATCTTTCGTTGCTGCACATATTAGAGGAACACACAGTGTACGATCATAACACTAAAACTTGGTCAATTAGTGAAAATAAGTTGACTGCTGTAAATTCCAAACTTTCATGTGTTATTCTTGTATCAATATTGATAAAAAAAATCCCCGGTAAGTGAAGACAAAATCCGATAGGTTTATGCGACGGGGAACATGTTGATTGCTTTTTGTTATCGTATACGCTACTGTAGGTCAGTGACAAGAACACAATATACCTTGTATGTATTAAGATACAAATAAGGTTTCGTATACCTTTCTTTTAGCATTGGTTTTAATTTAAAAAAATCAACACTACTCTGTAGTTAATTTAACGACGAGGGAGGCAGTGTGAATTCCATTGTGAATGAAGACGCTAAACGTTAATGCATTGACAACATAATTGTGATATATCGTGTTACATACACGAAAGGATCAGCGCCATCACGTATCAGAAGCTGTGAGATGTCGAGATGCCCATTGAGCACGGCCATAGCCACTAAACTCATGCCACCATGTATGCTTTCGTTGACGTCACATCCCCGAAGTAGTAGCGCGCGCACTACGTCCACGTGACCGCACTGGATGGCGACGTCAATGGGCCTCTCGCCGAATGCGTCTGGCTATAAACGTTCAGAAAACGCAATCGTTGGGCCAATAATAATGTTCTATAGGCGATGTACACAAAATAAATGAAAGCTATTAAAACACCAAGTTTCCAAAGGTGTTAAAAAGATCAACTGCAAAACAATTACCTGACAACCAACCACAAACTGCCCACTCTGCACCAAATTTAGGCATTTATACCTTGGTACTCGGAACTTAGTTATATTGATCGCTTTTGCAAATTTTGAAACACGCCTTAAACATGATAACAATGTCAATATTATCGCACTGGAGTTTCAGAGTTATAATAAATGTTTTATCTGTACTATCATCTACATATACGATTATGCATTTACAGCAACGATTTCCAGATAACATTACAGATTAAATGTGGATTTCTAGTTTATTTCTACACCACACAATGGCGTTAGTGGTCGACTTATTGCGCGGCAGGCTGTCGATCGAATCCGCCTGCCGACTGCCGTTTCGAAACTTTGGCAATTTCGACTTTGTCTCTGTTTTTCAGAAGAAACACTAAAATCCGTTGGTCCCTTTTTTCATTTATATTTTGATCGCTATTACTGAGAGGGTGTCGTTCTGGTTGAACAAGTCACCGTTCACAATCAGTGTCTCTGTTTTTATTCACGTTCAGCAGTTGCGTGCAAACCGTTCTGTGATAGTTTACGAGTTTAACAGTGGACTTGCAGAATTTGAACAAATTTCGTGAAAATAAATAAAGGTTTCTCGTCAACATACCTATCAATTTGTTTTTATTTACGAATATTTAACTGTGTCACACAAAAACATACAAAAATAAAAACAAGTTTAATAAAAGGTAGACATATATTGAAATAAGCAAAAAACTCGGATCGTCGTTTCATGCAAGAAAATAAAGGTCAGCTCGGGAAGCTATCACGCGGCCGGATGATCCATCCATTACAAGTACAACCCCAATGATGCGAGCCTCCCGCGTGATTTCCGAGCTAAGATGAACCGACGCGTAACGTCACCAGTGGGAGCGCGAGTGGAGGAGCAACAGAAAGAGGCAAGACCAGGGATGCTACAGAAGGGGTCAGCACACTGATAGTTTTCCCATTGGCGACCATGTTAACGTTTTGTCTGATTATAAGAAAACGTGATCTAGAAAATGTATTAAACTTCTCATCTCATTGACAGGCTGGTCGAATTTAGTCAAAATCTAATATTTCTAGCTCTTACAAAATGCCTGTATGTATGACACCCGTCAATATTTACAAATGGATGCAGGCAGTAATCCGGCTAAAGGGTCAACTAGCCAAATTGCTGCCAAATACCCTTCCCTTAAAATCAGCTAAAAATACACAATTTTACTATCAACAGCTTCTACAATCACATCTAGAAATCTGACTACTCAAATGCACTTATGTCAGAGCCAGGGATGCTATAGAAGAGCCAACAGACCACGTTGATACCGCAGCCTCGTTGTAGCAGCAAGATGGCGACATCGGTGCGACTGCGCATGATGGCGTACTGCAAGGCACTCTTCCCCTCGGCGTCCACTGCATCGATGTCTTCGTGGTTGGTGTTCAGTAGGCGCATAACTCGTTCAAAGTCACCTTTCGAGTAACATCACATAACTTGTTACAACCCAAGTTGACTATTTATTGTACATATTGGACACTTGAAAATAGTGGAACGCGCGAATACATAACTGAATTATTGTTCCACAATCCTCCTTTTAATTAAAGATACTGACACTATAAAAGCCAATTTTGTAAACTTACTCAATGTGACTTAGAATATAATCCGTACATTCTGAAAATATGATACGATTCTATATTGAATTGATTTTTTTACAAAGTGGCGTTAAGTTTGTGGTAAATAGAATACACTTGAGCTGTTCTAGTCCCAGTGACCATAACGGTGGTGGCGGCAGTTATAAGACGTGTGCGTTGGGGTGGCGACTCGGTGAACTCACCGAGTTTGGCCGCAGTCATGAGCGACGTGCAGGAGCCGGCTAGACTGGACGACGACGACGGAACAGTCACCAGGACAGTGCGACGACGGTACATCTATAGGAAGGACACACACTAATGTATAGAAACATATGCACATTCCAACGCCCCAACAGGTTGGGATTATATATTTCTAACTCGGCATTTTCTCGGATATGTTCTATGTATACATATATATGGATATAGGATTTAGCACCTATTATAAATTCAACATAAGATTGAGAACAGATACTCGCTAATCGCGTTAAACCCTACCCAGTGACGTGGCATATAGTGTGGCACCTAGGCAATAGAATTATAACATGATCCAAATAACTGATTGTAAGTAAGATTGTCGTTCATTGTGTCCGTAAATCACCGCCACACTGGCCCCACAGATGCAGTGTGTATGGGGAGCGTAATACACGCACGCATGCACACACGCACATGCCCACACAGACACAATCGCAGTTATATAAATTATGATAGCATAGTCTAAGTTATTGAGCGCCTGGCCATAATTACATAGTAATTAATTTATATCGATGTCATACTGTATTAGTATTTTACATCATACGATATATAAATTTAATATTTGCATTTTAGAACCTTCGGACGTCTGAATGTTGGTATTTGGGAACATTCGGAATAGAAATTGCTTGCTTTATTTGGCATGACTTAGATATATATATATATATATCAACTTGTTAGGACGGTTAGTAGGTGAGCTAACCAAGAAAGCCCTAATCATCCCTTCATTTTAAATACAAAACAGAACGTTTTCGAAAAAAAGCATTTATACACATCACTGGTACATTTGTCTTAATTATAGCATGAATCACGGCATAGTCAAAAATTAAGAAATGCTACACCCTGGCTTCACTTACAGTATCTTAAGATGAAAAAATCGTTGCGCTGCTTGGAATTGCTACTTTGTGATACGCGATGAGGTGCGAGGCTTTATCACAGCTAGAGCACAGCGCAGGTCAGATCCAATATATGATTTGCCTTAATTTTACTGACGATCATTGTAGAAATGCCTGCTCTCGACACGTGTTGTGACTATTGAGATGAGGACTTTGATGGTTCTGTCGGAGTGAATTTTGTATTTTTTTTCAACAAGTTTCCACGTCAGAATCCCGAAAATCTGCTTTCAGTAGGTATTACAGTCCATGTATTCTTCTCATGGTGTTCCACACTATGGAACTGTCAACTGTAGGCATGCATGTGTCGCATGGCATCAGCTTGCTATCACTTCTGCAACTAAGACGGCCTGATTCAAAAATTACATCGTTTATCACATATTCATGTTTTCACTGTGGTGTCCTGAGGTGATATCTGACTCATTCTTTCTTTTGTTCCTCGCCAAAGACGAATCTTGCTGCTTCAATTCGACGTGGCTTGACGAACCCTCGCTAATTGTATCGTGACTTCTTCCATTCGGTATGTGGCATTCTTATCGCCCGGTATATCATTCCACGACATATATTCGCAAAGACTTGCTACAAGAGCGTAGTTGTGGTGACTGAATTACTTAGATATCCATACATTATAAGCTATAGTGATACCTCCTGAAAAATCCCGACTTACCCCAGGTTCAATACCGCTGACTGTTACAGTATAATGAAACGTTTGCAACGTGTGGCACTCCCACACGACCGCGTGTCTAGTTCTGCTAGTTCGTCCAGCAACGCACCCCAGTGCATGCACAGTCACACAATGAACACGCTGCACAGTAATTGGGTGATTTGGCAGCTGTGCAAGACATGTATACAGACTAATGAGACATTTGTCATCTACTCAACAGGGGTTCCCGAACTGGGGGGCACTGACCCGTGGGAGCCACTTTGCACCGCCAGGGACCCTCGGCATGCACCATAGGCCTACGGAATTATGTTAGAATGGCAGATTTACGTATGAAAGGCAAAACTGGGGAACCTCAGTCAGACAACTGACATTTTGGCGAACTTGCGCGTAGAAAGTTTGAGAATCAAAAAGGCCCATTCAGTTTGGTAATATTAACATTCCACAACACGACCATACAAAACATATTAATCACAACAACGTTAGGGTTAAACATATAAACTAATTGATATTACACGATTGCTATCACATGCAAATGTCAAAGGCCTATAATAAATCTAGTCGAAACAAATAAGCCGAGTGCGTGCTGCCATCTAGCGATTAATGAATCAATTATATATTTTGTTCCTACTCTGATTGCTCCGAAATACTCAATCCTTTGTTCTTATTATTCACATGTTAACGCTGTTTATGTAATGTTATATCCATAATAATCACGCACATAGTGACGTGTGTTAAATTGTGCATGTCCTGCAAACACGTCAGTAACGAATGACACGTGCCCGCGTTGCTGCGATACAAAACAAATGCTACGACATCGTACTTACCTGGAAAGTATACTCATAAACACCTAGGGACTGCACATTTCGTTCTATGATGGAGTATCACTGGTAGTCGATTATGTAACATCGTAATGCTATGACTACGTGAACTTAGTTACACTAGGAATTGCCTCAAGAGAAGGGAGAACTTAGCAAATGCATAGACAATACAATCATCGACGAAGGTCGATCTATAAAAGTGCCGCTACCTACGATCGAAGTCCTAAATTGTGTATGGGCCAAAGTAGGCCTATATGCAGTTCTACATCCTGACTTTGTATAAATAATTAGTGCCAGCCGATGTGTTTGTGTTAGTAATTAGCCTGTATTAGAGGCTACAATACACGCAGTTGCTACGAGGAGGTACGTAGCCCTAGCTACTTTCTGTAAATGGGGGCCTATACTGATGAACAATATTAGTGATTTAGTTTTAATTCATGTTCTTTCTGTTATATCATTAGTCAAGTTATGACAGTTGTCAGTCGGTGCTTTCCTGTGTATAAATACAGGTAATTTGGATTGATGATGTCAACACGGCTGGTTCTAGCCGAAATGAAGGGGTGTTATGTTAGAAATTGGTCTGTGAGAAAATGGGGTATAAGAATTTAACGAATTTTACACAGCATTTCTGTCAATAGATTTGGCTGTAAAAGTTTAAAGAAAATTGTTGGTGAAACTTTGCAGGACATGGTGGAAACGTTATAATGGCCTCCTATTAGGACACTTAGCGATTACATGACATCCGGTCGCGTATCCTAGCTATGGTCCTTGGCGGGATAATACACAACAGCTGTTGTCATCATACGAAGGAAACAATCCAAACTCCGGGAGTCTCACGGATTGTGGGTGTGTCTCCCGGTCTCCCGATCACTCGGAATACAGGCAAATCTCCGGGATTTCCGCTGACAATCTCGAACAGCACCCCTTCCCCGTCTTCCGATGTCATGAGTTGAGCCAAGACAGTGGTGAAGCTGAAAAGCTGAAGTTACACGCGCCGACAAAAAAATGGTGGCGCGGTGGCAAAAAATGTTCAACAACCCTGTCCCGTCTTCCGATATGTCAAGATCAGAGACAACGCGACGACACAGCGCGACACAGGAACCATGCTGAACCGCTGATGAAAATCTCCTGGATTTCAAGAGAACAACTTAGCAGATGTACTGTCAGGTTTTAGAGGTGGCACTATCCATCGAAATACCTTTGCATCGTATTGTATTAATAGAACGCATAGAATGACCGTCAACGGGGGAGGCTAGTTGGGGATGTTTTACGGATCCAGGATGTGTAAGTGGTGCAAGCTCCCGTTTTGTTTTGGCCACGGTCTCCGAGATATATTCAGTTGCGTAGTGACCCGGGGGCAGGGTGTGCACTCGCACCCAGACGCGGGTTCTGGGTGGCACCGAATCGACGGTCAACATATATACGCAATTCTGCTGTTCAGTTTTAACAATCACAACTAGAACTTGGCTGGTGTATAGTCTGTCTCTCAGGAACCATTTGTTATGACACGTTTTGGGACAACTGAAACGGTATCTCTTTTGTGCACATTCAATTATGTGATTGGAGAAATTAAGGCAGACTGTGTCCAGCATTGTTTACGGGACTACAAAAAAATGGTGGAGGCCCTGGAATACCCGAATTGGGACTATCGTAGTCCGATGATCTGAATGAGTCACCAATCGCAGCCAGTGGTGGTCGTTGACTACACTACCCTTGGCAGACATCATCACAAGCCAGGGGTGGTAGTTGACTACATTACCCCTGGCAGACATCATCATAAGTCAGGGGTGGCAGTTGACTACATTGCCCCTGGCAGACATCATCACAAGTCAGGGTGGTAGTTGACTACATTACCCCTGGCAGACATCATCACAAGTCAGGGGTGGTAGTTGACTACACTCCCCCTGACAAACAATCTTACAAGCCAGTGGTGGTAATTGACTACACTAACCCCGGCAGTGTACGGCAGTTCGCTATATTAGTTGTACTGCTGTAGTTGAACATATAACTGTCTGTCCGTCGTGCCGTGTTGTGGGATCCATGAAAAGTGCATGATCCACAATTGCTCGCGCCCCACACCGAAGGATACTTCGTTGGAAAGCCAAAAATAGTTACCCGTTCGACCATTCTCTCAAGCGGCTGAGCAGTAATATGCATATTCAAATAATTATTTTTACTTCCGAAACGAAAACAACCAAATCCAGAAAGGCAACACGATTACTGGCACTGCTTAAAACTTAAGTGTTTCAAAAGAGGATTTGACAGAAGTATTGAGATTAATGTAGGGTGTAATTAGCGACAGCTGAAATACCGACTGCTGGAAACCTACCCAGGAAAGGAGATCATCATATCTGTCCAAAAGGAGATAAAGCCTTGAAAGTGAAGACGAAAAGGCTGCAAAGACGTGTGTGGGTTTTGGAGAAGCAATTAAAGTGCTCTACTCGTAATCAGAAAGAAGGACCAGGGCAAGCAAGAACTGATACGACTCCCATAAATACGGTTTTGCCAACGCCGGTACGCCGTTCAGGCATAATGATGAGGAAGGACGGAATGAACCCTTCGCGAAACAAAGAAGTGATAAAGGTTCTCGCTGCCCATGAATCACTTATGATGGAAATGCAAGATATTCCAGTCAAGAAAAGGCAGTCACTCTTCACAGGACGTCACCTGAAGAGAAGTCGGGCAGGAAGCATGGTCGCGAAGAAGTTGCACCTAGACCGACGATACGTTCTCCGCAAGAATGGCTTCACAGGACAAAACACAGCACAACACTTGAAGGCCAGACGTAGGCCGTTACACGTGAAGGAGTTCATGAAGAGACCGGATAAATGTACACTTCTGCCAGGCAAGAAGGATGCTGTGAAGGATGGTATGAAGAAGGTGCAGAAATATAGTTTGACTGACTGCAATGAACAATAAGGATTCAATGTAGACATTATTGTCCATGCCGCTGCATGTTTAAAATGGTGTTCGTAGTTGTTTTGTAATTTTTGACGAAGGATAATGATTGTGTTCAATTAAAGCTACATTGCGTGTCCAGCGTCATCAGTATTTACCCATTTCTTAGCTCACAGTTTGTCTAGTCTCGATCCCCGGACGCACGTGACAGTTGGCTCTGACAAAGATAACTGATCACGGTTACTGATTATGTATCAATTATAATTCCACACACTTTTTCTGGGAGAATTGCACTAATTGAAAATAGGCCATTCCAAGAATCAACAGAGTGCAAAAACTATCACCAAAGTAACAACGAGGAAACAAAATGTTTCCAAGTCAAATTTAATGGTATAGCTCTTGATTCTTATTAAACGGTATGCACACTAGATGATCCAAAATCACTTTCCCGTTTACATGTAATTTAAAATGCTCTAATTGTACGCAGTATTGTAATTTTTCATCGATGACGCTGGACACGCGGTGAAAATCACGTTTGACTTCAAGTGACTGTCACAACAAAAGTAACACATATTACATTGAACTATTTATGGAAAGTATGCCTCAACATATGTACAATGAAAAATATAACTTAATTGTTCAGGATCAAACATTTATTTTTGGACCTGCTAAAACCCAATTGGATACTTTTTGGGACATTGGCCCTGTTGCGTTCATCTAAGTATTTTTCAATAAAACAAAGTTTAATTACTATATAAAAAATTTACAGCAAAGTAATTTTTAAAATGTAAAACATGGCCTGGGAGGGCAAATCATGTTTGCACCCGCGCGCCAACAACTCTCATTACTATACGCCACTGGGGGTATTTCGAGTTTTTTTGTGAGCATCAATGCCAATGAGGGGTAATAAGAGCGCCTCTCCCATTGGTATAATATTATACACCCCGATAACTTAAATTACTAATAAAAATACAATAGTCGACGGTCACAATGACAAGTCATATGATTCCAACTAACCGTTGAAATCATAACCGATGACTAACTAGAAACTTCCAAGCCAACAACTTGAACAAGTTCGATGACCTAGCTCTAGTCCTAACATATAATATTACACCTCTGGCACATATGTTTTAGAAACACTACCATTGTGATTCGGACAAGGTTTCATACTCTACATGCATGTTCACCTCTCCACGTGTTCTATCCGAACAGTCCACAAACACGGAGCACTGAGTTGAACATTCAAGTTGTGAAATAGCGTTTAGTTGTTCGGACTTCCGTTTGCGGTGGTGACATCTGGCGAATAACATAATTACAAATGTGTGCACGATCAAAATTCGGTATACATTATTAAAAATTGTGACCGTCGACTACTGTTTGACTTCTGTTGTACAGAGAGTTAACACATAGAGCTACATATAATAATATAACATTTAAATAATATAAATATATTATATTTTAGAATAGCAAGCAACAAATACGAAACTATATTGAAGACTGGCTGTTGAACACAGTTCAATCGACGCCATCTTTTGCACAGGAAAACCTGGAATTCGGATAGAAGCATTGATTATGTCAGGAGGTTTGCCGAGAAGGATTATAAAGGTTTGCTAGCGAATTATATAGACATCACCCTCTATCCACCCGAGACAATATCTATATTTCTGTCTGTCCGAGAAGTTATAAAATGGCGTAATCGCGGCTTTCAACATGCCTACCCCCGAATAACCAGAAAAAATTACGGCAATGAAAAAGGAAATCTTGCGTCAGAGCCGGACTTGTTTTATATCCGTATTTGTAATAAACTAACATGTGTATTTACACTAGTTAAATCGAAATACATCGATCTATGGTTGTGGAAATAATGCGAATATATATTAAAAGTGATGATTGATTGTGAATTATAGTCGGAATGCACCACTACCTGAATGCACAAAACGTAGTCGCAATGCTCCAACCGCATACTCATAGTCGGAATGCTCCAACGGCATAGTCGCAATGCTCCAACTGTCTGGTCGCAATGCACCACTTTTGGTCGGAATGCCCCACTGATTGTATTATTGTTAAACCTATGCATATATAGATAATACAATTGTATATATTAAAACATGAAATGCATAATTAATATAGAAATAACATATTTCGTTGACTTTCTGTACATCCTTGAAAGTAAACTGTTTTGTCTTTGTATACATGTGTATGACTGTATTACATAACCTATCATGATATATCGATTACATTGTCCTTTGATGTGTAGAAGTCATGTAATAATACCCTAATAGGCATCCTGATCATGCGTTGAGCAGATCTTTTATGTTGGTTGTTATATATATATATATACATATATATATATGCAGCCCTGTATATATATAATACACACACATATAATACAAACGATATTAAATAAAATAATAAAGGTATATATGTACAGTTGTATACTATTTTTGATTTATATATATATATACATATATATCGTAGCTATGTGTTTTATGTTTTAATGCATGTTCACATTTTTGTATTCTTTATTATTAAAAAAACAATTATTTTTCTATTTTAATTTGTCCTCTGTACACATGTTGTACGATGTAAGTGATGCATGAATGGCTCGGCCATCGGAAATAGTGTAAATTAAGTATGATACCGAGTGAAAATATAAATTATTAATTAATCAATACACGGAGTAATAATAAATATATAATAAATAAAAGTACTTATATAGCGCCCAATCAATTAAAATTGCCCTCGGGCGCTTTACATACATGCACACGTATATAATAGTATTTTACATAAAAAGAAATGCTAACTAAAAAATAAATATGTAAAAAATATAACATTACCTTAAATATAGTTACTAAAAAAAGAGAGATCATTAAAAAAAACGTTTAAATAAATTAATACATTCTTAAAAACTACTATAAATACATTCATTTATACAAGAAGAATAACCATAAATATATTAAGAAACTAATAATTTTTTTTTTTATTTATTAATAGAAATACATAAAATTAATAGAAAGCACATAAAATGTCCTCGTCGGTGAGAGTGAGACTCTAATAAAAAAATTACTGCATTGTAGTTACTATATTGTTTCGAGGAAGTTTTTGTTTTGATTTTCTAGAAATAATTGAAGGTTATATCTTCTTATACAAGTGTAGACATTCATTATTAAATTACACTGAAATAATGACCTTTGAATTTTAATGTGACAAGCTGACAACAACAACAGTGACAATAGTGGCGTGTGTGTGTCAATAATATTTAGAGGGTTGTGTAATTGGTTTCTCTACTCCAGCTTTGTTTTATTGAGCAGATTGTTGCACTTTGTCTGGTCTTTGATTTGGAGGCCATTGCAATTGGCTTAATATCCTTGTATTGTTTCATCCAACATACCTTTTGTTTGAATAACAGCAATATACAAAGTGCTTTGAAACGACATTAGCAGCATCTAGCTGAAGTTGGCTTCCGTTTGACTTTGATGATGTGAAGGCCTACCTGGGTAATCAAGTTCTTACTAAGTCCTCCTTGAATGGTTTGAATAGAAGTTAGGAACTGAGCAGATCTTGCGTGTCAGATTTGTGTTAGTATATTGTCTTACGTTACATTCTGAATAACAAGAAAATAGATATATAGACAGACAGACAGACAGAGACATACAGATAGAATTGTGTAAATCATACATACAAACATAATCAAACAAGTGTAACAGACGGTGACATGACATTCAATTCCGGGCTGACAGTGGAGCCAACCAAGGCTGTAACCAGTTCATTAATTTAAACTAGTACAAAATAAGTACTTATTTGGTGAACTGGTCAACCTCAGAATAACTGTGTAAACAAGGTAATAATAATTGCACATGTAGTGTGTGAATTAAGTTGTTATAATAGATCAAAGATGTATGTAACAACAATAATATAACTAATGTTCAATTAAGTAGCGTAGCACAAATATTTGTTGATACTCTTCTTCTCTAAGAATGTGTGTAGTCACGGTTTGTGTAAACACTGGATATCACACCTTTTGGGGACCCCTTTGTGATGGGGTTGTGAAGATTGGTCAACGCTACAGGTGCTTTTGAGTGTATGTGCTTTCTTCTCAGCAAGCCGACTATAGCAGGTGTTCGATTGGTGCATTTGTTACTAATGAGGAGATGGCTAGATTGTCTTTGAAAACAATCCATCAGTGTTCTTATAGTTTATGTGTAGTGAACGAATCAGTTCAAACACGTGCAACGATCTAGTAATAATAATAACATTATAAATATACATGTATACATCATGGAGGTCTTCATAAAAACGAACTATTACATAACTACGAACTATTCTACATATTTACCAAGTTCCGTTCTTTTATCACATAATTCACAATAAGTTGTATATTTTGTAACTATGACACCCACTATTAACAGTATGATGTAGTTACAATTTCAAGCAAAGTCCATGTACATATAGCACTACCCATGTATATATATATAAAGTAATATACGCAAAGTTGCTTGGGCAATACTTAAAGAAGTCATTATACTAGCCGACTTACCCGGGGAAAACAAACATACAAATAAACAAACAAACAGAGAAACTATGTTTTATAATATATATATATCATATAAGAGATGCATTGCGCCAAACCATTGGAGCATTGCGACCCGGTCGTTATCACCAAAATGGGGCATTCCGACCAAAAATGGTGCATTGCGACCACTTCATTGGAGCATTGCGACTAGGCGGTTGGGACATTGCGACCACGCGGTTGGAGCATTGCGACTAGGCAGTTGGTGCATTGCGACTGGTGCATTCAGGCAGAGGTGCATTCCGACCATTACCCTTGATGGTGGTAAGCATGAACCATGGTGGACATGGTGTAAATTCTCAAACAAGGCAGCTAGTCAGACTCATAGTCATTGTGCCGTAGCTATGACTGTCAACACTTAACAAGACGAGAGCTTCGTAAGAAGGATGTCTTGTTGATAATCGTTCTGACTTCTGTCCGGTGGGCCCCCATCTATTTTTCTTTTAAGCTGGTTGAAACCAAATTAAATTTAAAGCAAGGTTGACTAGTTAAATTTGGGCTGTTTTTTAATTAGGCCTACCCAGTTAAACCGGGTTTTAATCAGGCAGTTTTGCCCACAGTTAGAACAAAGGCTGAAAGGCATCAAACCCTAACTTGGTGGATAAATGTAATTGTTTTTGTTGTTTATTAACTAGATGCTCCATAGACTTACAACCTGTGAAATGGCTGGACATCCATTCCTTGTGCAGACACCAAGTACAATTAAAACTAATTTATTAGACACATACAGGTGTCCCTCTCTTCAGCGGACCCTCTGACGAGGGGACACCCGCTATGTCGGGACAGTTTGTCAATGTACGGACCATTTTGCCATGTTAATGTCCCTCTGATGAGGGGACACCTCGTGTACACGGACTGTGGACAGGATATTTTGGTTATATGTCCCTCCTAAGACGGACAGTATTCATTAATTCGAAGATGTTTTGCCGAATTTGTTTAGAAAATGGCGGACATACAGCTTGGTCTATGGCAATGGTAACACCAAGTACACGTGTACCCGTAACAAACGAGCTTGTCTTTCTTGCTGTAATCGTTGTGTTTGTCCAAACTACTTACAGTTTCTATGATTACGGTCTGTAAACTTTAGGCAGAGTGAATGTGGAGGAAGGTATTGTTAATTTTGTGCTGTTAGTGTTATCAATCACATTTGCCACCCGGCCATGCCATGATGGCTTCCCTGTTCTTGCCTCCAGCCCCAGTCATGGCTTCGGCTTGGTGTTGTCTTTTCATCTTGTAAATTGCAATTAAGATTCACAAATATGATGTATAAAAGGTTCACCTAAATTGTTTTCAATGTAGCCCAACATTTAGCCTAAACTGAGGTGAAATAATAAACAAGCATCATCAAAATTAATTATGCTGCGCTACGCCAAACGGCAAATATTACCAGTGCATGGAAAAGATGAACTGGTTGCCAGCTTATGAAACGGTGGAACGCATTATGAAGTGACGCATTAATGAAGTGGTGCATTAATGAATCTTTCGAAATTGGATGTAAAATGAAGTGAGACAATTAATGATTGTACCCGTTACCGGTTTTAATATTTAATTAACGTTCACACTGCATGTAGCAACTGATTTAAATATACGGTTGATCATTTCCAGGTTATTATTTTAGCCGGTAGAGGGCAGCCAAAATCGTCAACTTGCGAATGACTTACGAAGTATTTTAGCTAAAGAATATCATTCGAGAATAAAATAAAATGTAGTAACGGAGATGTTTTGTTCGACATTTTCGGTAGAATGCAGCCATACGCGCAGCAAATTCTACTGCAACGCCGGGCCGATACCATTGCGTAGGCTAGTGGCAGTGAATGAGTGACCAGTGGCAGTGCGCGGTTGAAGAAAATCTCAGATCGACAGAGGGAGTCGGGCGGACGGTGCCGGGCGGGCAATATGACTTCATGACCAACTGTTTATTTTGTAATACATCACAGTAATAATAAATATATATATATAGTGCTTAATTCCTATCAGTCAATGCATTGACATGTTGTCACACCTTTACCATGTGTCGGTTATAATGGTCTGAACTCCGGCACTAAGATGTCTGTCCCTCCGATGAGCGGACACCCGCCATGTCGGGACACTTATACTTGGATACAGATGTGTCCGCTGAAGAGAGGGACTACTGTATACTAATAACCTGGTAAATGTGAACATTACATTGAAAAATATTAGGCAGGTAATCGTGTTATTCTTTAACTTATTTTGAATTCTATTCAGGACTGCCTACACGACATATTTCTGGATACACAATATATATGTATAACAAATTAACCATCAATATAAAAGTGCTAAGAAATGTTCAGTTTTTTTTTCAAAATCTGTAACGTTACAACACTAGAAACATTCTGGGTAATTGTGCCCCATTTTTCGTGGACTGGTCATGCTACTACAGTCTACTTCTCCAAAGATAGGGAGATTCTAACTAAGAAATATGATGCAGCAGTTTGTGAAATTGAGTGACGACGATTCACAAATGTGAGAGCACCAACTAAAAATATTCAAAGAACCATGTTGATTAAACATTAAAAAACTAATTGTTACACCGATGAACAGATGTTTGGAATAGCCTCACTCAGTCTGTGGTTGAGATTGCATTGATGCAGTCTTTTGAGAGGAAATTAGATTATAAGTTGTGGGAAAATCACCCATTTAAATTAGCCCAGTTAAATTATACTGTACAGTAAGACTATCACATGTAAGACTAGAACATAGCATTGTCTTTTTTCCAAAGTTGACCCAAGGTAACAGGGTATTTGTAATGAATGTACTATTTGTGAGCCTTGGTGATGGAGGCATGATTTATAAACATGCTTTTTACAATGTAATTTTGTTTGTTTATAATATACTCCAATTGTAATATTTAGCAAACACATGGATTTTAAAAAGTGCCTATGGTATACATGTATAGATGAATATTATTTTGTATAGATATGATTATGAACGGATTGTACTTTGTTCGGCAAAAGTTGAAAGTTGATGATGGGTGATAATATGGTGTCGGTGGCAACAAATGCTGTTCACGGTGCTCGACTAGAGTTTATAAACAATGTCAACGACAGGCAAGGGGAAGGCAAGGCACACGGGTATTGATTAGACTGTTTTCAATGTCCAGTCATCAATGTAAAATGTGATTGAAATAATTCCATTCAGGCCATTGTTCTGTTTGTTGTCCACATGGCCATTGTTAGTGTTCAGGCGCAGACTGGAGCAAACCGGAGTGCAATTTGGGCCTCAAAATGCGCTGAGCTCTAAAACGTTATATTTTTATAGCGTAACTATGCCTGGGATGATGGGGAATGATTTAATTATCACGACGTCAAATTAAGGCAAAACCTTAGTTAATAACGTCAAAATCAAGGTGGGTCCAGATTCTACAAAAGTGCCCCTAAATTTTCTCAGATTTCTTAGGCACGTTTTTGTATGCGTCGTTTGGGCACATGCGGCAAAAAAGTATGCAGCATTCCAGCGTACAACACATCATTGACGCGTTTCTGTGCTCCAAGGGAATCCCTGCACTTTATTCTCTGGCAGATCTGTTAAATCACGTACCATCTTGATGTCTCTTGGAAGCATTCAGTGGTGCTGTTGCTAGAGCATCGAACTCTGAATTGAGAGCACCTGGTTTTGAATCCTGTGCTGCCACGTCGAACCTTTGGAAATTTGATTCACTTTGTGTTGCTCCAATTCACTTAGCTATATGAATGAGTACCTGGCTATGGGCAGTGGTAGATATTTGTGTATGAATAGTTATCGCACATTACATACAGCTTGGCTGAATGCTTCCCAGAGAAGTCGAGATGGTTAAAGTGTAAAGCACTTTGAGCAGTCCTAAGGACTGGATACTGCACTATATAAGAACTTACCTTTTATTCAGCCATGCTGCAATTACTACACAAAAACTATTCATACACAAATATCCACCACTGTCTATAGTCTGGTACTCAGTGAACTGGAGCAACATGGAGTGAATGAACTTGCCCAAGGTTCAAAGTGGCAGCAAAACAATTCACACCCAGAATCTCTCAATTGAGAGTTCAAAGCTCTCACCACTATGGCACTGTGTTAAACAAATTTTAAGAAGAGCGTTGTGTTTCCACAAATTTGCAGTTGTAAAAACTTGCTCTCGAAGCACCATTCAAAGAAATACTTCTATGTAAGAAAACAATGCATTTCACCCGATATTGTGATTATTCTACGCAATCTGGTTTGTTGACCAGACTACTAGAAAGAAAGGTTTTATTCACAAAGCAGTGTTTGCATGGAATTTCTGAACAAAATTAACCTAGTTAATGATTTTCAATTTGTTGAATTGTAGGAGACACAACGATTGCAGGCCGAACCTGTGCCTGGGATCGTTGCTATTCCTGATGACAGCAATGCTCGCTACTTCCACGTTGATGTAGCTGGACCAAAGGAGGTTGGTGTTTACATCCAAAGTTTCTTTCTTCCATCATACTTATCCTTGTCATACTCGGATGTTGCACTTGCGCTCTCCTTGTCATCTTGCCCCATGTCACCCTGACAACCTTCGTCCCCACAATGTATAAAATATATATATACTTTTTTCTTCCCCTTTCCTCTTTCTTTAGATGGTCCGAGTCAATTAATTTCACTGGTAGGTGATGTCGGACATCTCCGAGTATTTCGTGTTACATGAACTTTCTTTCGGCTGGGAAAATTGTGCAACCAAGTTTAGTATAATTGTAACATTTGGTATTAACAGAAAACTTAATGATTATAGCAAGGTTCTGAACAGAACATTAATTATTTTGACATGGCTTACCAGGAATATAGACATTTCCATGTGTCATATCTAGCATGTGATATTTAGTAAATGGAAAATCTGAGGATCTTGGTAGCATACCCTTTACTAGCAACAAGCCAGGTGAATATTTTTAATTTCCAGTCGAGCGCTCGCTGGAAGCCTGGAACAGTTTTGTTAATTCCATAACGTTTTAGTATATATGTACACTTGTATTTTAAAATCATAATATTGTGGATACATCTTAGTTTTAAAAGTACTTCTAGTGTATTGGAGGGTGCCCAACAGAATGTGGAAGGTGTGTGTTGTTGATTACCCATTTACCCTATTTGTTTTATTGTAGTCACCCTATGAAGGGGGCGTCTTTAAGCTGGAGCTGTTTCTGCCAGAAGAATATCCCATGTCAGCACCTAAAGTGCGCTTCATGACCAAGATATATCATCCAAACATAGATAAGCTTGGACGAATATGTCTAGACATTCTTAAAGGTAAGTGCAGTTTTCCATTTTGCTGGTACAGCCCCATAGTACCTGTATTGTGGTCAGACTGGAGATAAGTTTATTTACATACATGTGTACTTGATTGTGTATGCGTAAAAGCATTCAATATTTAAATAAATATATATATATAAACAATTTGAAGTACTAGATCATATTCAGTTACAAAAATAATGATTACAGATCAGATTAATTTGATTATAAATGTACATTTTTAAATGCTGAAAAATGTCACTTTCAATAGCACTTTTAGTTGTTTTAGAATAAAATCGAAATATAGTTTAACTTGGGTGTCTAGACAGCCTTGAGTAACCTACGAATAATGTTAGTTCTGTAGCCATAATTATGTTTCGTGTTGTATGCCATGAAATCTGAATGTTGTGTTTCTCTCTTGCTCAGACAAATGGAGTCCAGCATTGCAGATTCGCACAGTCCTGTTATCCATTCAGGCTTTACTCAGTGCCCCAAACCCTGATGACCCCCTAGCAAATGATGTAGCTGAACAGTGGAAAGTTAATGAAGCACAAGCCATAGAAATAGGTAAGTGAAGACAAAACTGTCTTGGTGCATGCATGTCACCATTCTATAGTGCATGAATGTGACTAGTCTTGGTGTGTAACATCTGTCATGGTTCAGGACAGGCCCAGTTGTATACGCTAAGTTTGCCATCTTTATGACTTGATCTGATTGTAACCATTTCGTATGGTCACCCCGGTATATCGTCACCCCGGTATATCGGCACCCCGGTATATCGTCACCCCGGTATATCGGCACCCCGGTATATCGGGCAGCCATACAGTGACGTTTTAGGTCGGCTGCCTGCAATAGCGGGTTCAGGTATAAGCTTGCTTGCATTCAAGATAACTCCTATTTGGTCGCTATGTGGCACCACTTTTTGCATATTGATCGTTAGGGAATTAAATCAGGCTTCTGTTTATGTTGAAGTTGTTGTACTGTTCCATTGAAAAGTTATTTTTGCCGACCAACGATTATGGCAGAGGTTGTTTGCAGCAGCAGTGCTGACAACGAGGTTTTGGAATATCTGATGGACAGTTTTTATGACAATTCTGACTTAGACAAAAGCATGTTTGCGGAAGACGAGAATGTGTGTTTTCACCAACCTGTCGCTGAAAGTATTGACGAAAAATTGTGATCATTCGACTGCTGAAATTTACGATATTTTCTATGGATTTCTGATGATGACGTCGACGAAGCTGGTGACACTGGACCATCGACAAATTTTGAATTATCTGTTACTATGGTAACTACCAAAAAAATGCACAATCTTATCCGCTGATCATTGTAGTTCAAGAATACCTATTCGAAAACTTATTATTTCTTGGTGAAAAAAGCCACACTGAAGTAAAATAGGTAATATTTCTAATAACTCCCAGGGAATGCCATCTGGAGTACTCATATGGTGACAGGGTTGCAGACCTGAAATGGTTAACATGCTCATTGTCTTTATTATTAAAGAAAGACCTAGCAGGATAAGCCAGGATTAATACAATGACTTATGTGATGACTCTGTTCTTAATCTCAGTTATGGTACATGAATTTCTTGTTTTAAATAGGCATGTAAACATGTGTTAAAGTTGCCCACCTCAGTTGATTGATTCCATCCTTAGTATGTGAATTGTTAGGTGTTGCCCGCACACAGGGGAAGACATTTTATAGATAAAGCCATGCATATGCCAGTTGATTTAATGGATGTTTACATATAACTTAGGGAGCGTTCCCAAAACCCTGTGTCTGGAATGTCACATGTGACCCTCCATTCCACTGTTGCAACTTCAGATACAGCCTTTTGAAATGTTGACCCGTCCAAGATCCCATCCCACATGTCCCCCCCCCTTGGGTGAGCAGTTTACAACTTGTTAAAGTGTGAATATCCTTAAGATTAAGCTGGTACTATACAGAGCCAGACCATTTTAGCATTTGTTTCACTGAGTTTTGAATGGAACCAGTCAGATATAAAATGTAATCATTTGTGCGATTATTTCTCCAAAACCTAAATATAACAGATTTGCACTGTGAATACATTGTTATGTGCACTGCTGAGCTTAGATGACTTGCTTGCAGCGAGACAATGGACAAAGAGATATGCACCATCACAGGCCATGCCATCATAGAGCTGAGATGTCACGTGACATCCACCTTGTGTCATCCATGGACTCGATCGACCAGCGAAGGAAGTTGTCATTCACTCCAGAGTCCCTGTTGTACCATTTTATTGGATGATAGTTTTTCTGTATGGTGCAGTATGTTGATTAGGTGACAACCTCCGAAATATAATTAAGTACTGGCAGTTTTAGTAACGTCTATAACGCATGGTTACAGTTGAAGATGACGCTGGTAGCGTGTTGTGTGGACCATCGGTATATCCTTGTCCTCTGTGTCACGTATTGTAGGTTCTATGCAGAGCTTGGCTAATGACAAGTACCTTGACTGTACTGTGTCAATACTGTTGATTTTGGAACAATATTGCTAAGTAATGTTTGTCTGATAGCTTTTTGGCCACTTTCTAGGTGAATTGATGCTCTTTTGGTTTGGCCAAGCAGTGTTTTATTTGTGTAATTTCACGCATTTCATCCCAAGTATCCAATCACGTCAGTGTGATAAGATAGTTTACTAATGCGTGCACCTAAATTCATATAAGTATAATTCTTTTTGCCTGCCATAAGTGATATCACCCACATTTTAGTAAGACAATAATACACCAGATACTTTGAAATGAAAATGGAGAGTTTGGTCAACACAAATTGTGCTACTAACATTATGTGTTTGTGGAAGTACAGTACAACAACATGTGGTGTTCTGTTAGACTCTATCACTGTCGAGATATCCAGTCAGGCACGTGGGTAGAGATTCGCTATAATTAAATGACTGGTCAGGTTGCAATGATAAACAGGTTTCAATTTGATGATAAAGTAACCATAAAAAACAAACCTGTTGTTATTGTAAGACTACAGTATCATAACCATGAGGGTTTGAGGTGGTGTTGTACAATGTCAGCATCCAACTAAGTACACAGCAGTCTGTTCTCTGGTGAAACATTCAACCAATGTGTAGTTATCAGCACCGTCTTAGACAGAAGATGAACTACACAGAAATTAACTCACTGTCATTTTATGTGTGATACAACGTTCTGATTGATGATGTAATTTCTTGTAAGATCGTTATAGGCACTTCTCTTAGTTTGCACGGTTTGGTACGGCTTGGTTATCTTTGTTGTGTACCCAGATAGAAAGTCCTGTGGTAGACATGCGGAAAGCGTTATTTATGTTAGCGAATTAGAAGACGTGTTTGCCACCAGTCTTGGATTAGGAGAAAATCATCAAGTTGTCTATGAAATCTGAATCCTCAAACAACCGATCCTTGTATGTGAACTGATGCAAACGCCATCAGTTTGGAACGAGTATGCTGGTTGCTTGTGATTGTATGAGCTAATCATGCATCATAGTGATACAGTGACCGGGTCGAAGAGAGGAATGTTCTGTACATTTGCTTGTTTCCTATTGGTCTACTATACTTGTTCTTCTTTTTTGTTTATGATAGCAAGCGTGCAAGAATTGTTCATCTTTCTGCCTGACGTTTCATTGGAATCGCTGTGAATACGTCTTGTAAGAAATGCCTTTACTCAAGTGAAACTTAACATATTTTGTCACTTTCGACCAACATGCAAATTCTTGCTGCCTACTACATAGATTTATGACTATTGTAAGAAGAGACTGTGCAACTGTTATTGTTGATCATAATGTACAGTGATATCTGGAATTAAATCCATTGCAAGTAATGCCCTCCACGGTGTCTTATGTCGTCCATACTAAGAAGCAAGACTGGGTCCTGTTATGTAATTGATTTCTGACAGATGCTATATTTGTAACTTATTATTTGTAACCAAATCAAACAGCCTCGCAGCAAGAAATGACTAATGAGACAAGGTGTGCCACAGGGTGGAATGCTGTCACTAACTATCTTCCCCACCTTCATTAAACACATCATCCAGAAGTTGCCAAAGTAGGTATGGGGAGCCATCTATGCAGATGACCTTGTCCTCTGGAGCAGTGAAGAATACATCTCAACAGCAAACTACAGACTTCAACTAGCACTCAAAGAGATAGCGGCATGGACCAAAACCTGGCTTGTGAAGATCAACAAAAAGAAAACAACGTATTCTGTCTTCACCCTTTCCCACCAAGAACAGAATCCACTCACAGAAACTCTAGGCTGAGGATACACCAACCTATCTTGGAATCACGCTTGACCATAGACACCTGGAAAATACGGTTGAACAAATGCCAAGCAAGAGCAAATATACTGCTGTCCCTCGTGAGAAAACTCTGGCACAAATTGGGGCTCAGACCAAAGTGTACTGAAGAAACTATATGAGAAGAGTCCATCCAGTCTTGGAATACGGCATGACAGCAAGTCAAATCAAATCAAACTGACAAGATAGCCAGTATCCAGAATCAAGCCATGAGAATTATGACAGGAGCCATACGAACTACATCTGGTTCACGGAACTGGAAACTGTCGGTGGACTACAAAGTATAGAAGACAGAAGAAATGCCAAGGTGCTGATATAAGCAGCCAAGTTCAAAAGACTGAGCGACCATCCCATGCACCCAAGAATCCGGCTGAGCCATACAACCCAAGGACAGAATGCTTGCCTTGTGGGTGCTGTGCATGACGTGTTTCAGAATTGCATCCTCTGTTGATGGCAGACGATCGAAGACGAAGTTTTTCTTCTTGAAAAATGTTCATCTTGCCTTATTATTGCTGCTCTAGACTTGTCATAACTTGTGATGTTGAAGTCCATTAACTTTAGTTTTGGTCTAGCGACGTGTAACTCTGCAAACGGTAACATCGCAATGGTTGCACAAGCCTGTGTCACCTCGGGAACTTCAGTCCAAGCCGACCTTTTCCCCACACCATGGAACGCTGAAAATGAAACTACATCAAAGCGTGTCATGGCATGGAACTACATCGCATGCATGTCTGCCTCTTCGTGGCCAGAGTTCCTGTGGGATTAAAAAAACAAGGAGGAGCCATCCACGTTTCTTGGAGAAGAAATCCAGACGGAGCAGTGATCAGAAAACAAGGTGGTGTGCGAAATAAATGATGACAATGTAGCTGCTCATGGAACAGTCAGGGTTGAGTTATATTCCACGAGGAGACGAACACGTCTGCAATGTACCACTCTCTGCATGCTCTTCAGCAAGGGATAAGACAATAAATGTGCGCACTATCGACACGATGTTGTCATCATCTTCGTTGGGATGTTCTGTTTGAAAGCGACCGTCGGGAACTTCCAACTGTTGGTTTTTTTGGAAGAGGGCGAAGCATCAGAATCATACACGTCAGCACCGTTGGAGAGCGGAAGGCCAATGGAATTCTGAGGCTGCATGAAGTTCCTGGGGTGACAGGGACATTTGTAACCATTGAAAGGTCACCGTTTGCCGACTTAAAGGTGGCTACACCAGAACAAAAGTTGATGAAGAAGCTCGTCATCACAATGCATGACAAGTCAGGTGCAGCAACGTCTGTTAACGACGCAACACGAGTACCTTTCACACAAAAAACTAACTGCACCTCGATCGTCTGCCACCAACAGGGGATACTTTTCTACAACACGTCAGGCGCAGCAAGCATATGGTCTTTGAGTTGTGTGGCTCGGCTAGATATGACGTCTCCCAAGGATTTTTTGTAGAACTTTGAGTATGGAAGACATTCTCCTACTTGGACAACGCTTCCTGACGCTACCAAGGCGTGCCGGGAGCTTTTGAAATGCCGATGCAAAAGTCGAAGGCCTTTATACAGCACGATCCACGTGCTCTGATACTGGACTTGCACGTGTTCCCCTATCATGAGGTGACACATGATTATAGTTCCTATGGGCGATGAAATAAAAATATAAAAACAACACTTTCGTACTTACAAGTATAGTAATATATACACGTTCGTATGCACGAATACACACGTGCAAATATATATATACACTTTTATACATACATGCTTGAATGCATACATACACAAGTACATTTATGCATACAAAAAGCGTTGGTATTTAAAAAAAAAAAATTATTGTATATAATATATACATTTCACGTTCAGTAACATTTGACCTTGACATGCAAGGTCAAGGACGCATAATCTGACGTGGAACAGCACCTAATCGGATTCGCCGTGAAATTTTACACATATATGGTCCAATTGTCATGCTTTTGTCCGGCAAATACCGGTAATAATACTTTCCCTAAGACACCCTACTGTACTGTATGCGTGCATCTGAGTGCAACACTAATAATACAAGTACTAGCATTGGGCAGAGTTTGAGCAATCAGGACATACATTTGGAACAGTATTTATTATTATTATAGGCTAGTTTGGTAATTAAAAATAGTATTTTATAATTTGCACTTTATTATTATAGTGTGCTTACGTACATGTATGTACATTTTTCAAGGCCTAATTTTAATTTATGCAGTTATATTATATTAGTGTAACTTAGCTCTATTATATTAGTGTACATATAGTTAATATTAAAATGATTACTGTTTAATATGTTGTGTACTTACATGTAAAATTTAATTGATAGACATTCACATCAGATGGTGTTGTGCATTCACGCTGAAACATGATTAGTTTATTGATTATTTTCTCTTGTAAATATAGTTTTGTTAGATAAATACTAGTGTTTGTTAATTATTATAAAATATTTATAATTATCTGAATAGCTGATAATGGTATGAGTCGAGCTAAAATTGTTAGAAAACAAACGATGTGACACAACCAATATTCTGAAGGCATTTATTTCCAGTAACAATCTTGTTGTAGGAGTAATACCATTCAGGCAGATGATGCACCGCAACCTTTACAGCTGACCTTCTAGCTGACCTTTACAACTCCGGAGAAGCTTAATATAACCCACTACCTGACATATACATGCTTCACAGCACAACTATGTGATAAGGATGATGAAACCAAAATTAGCATACATACAGTGAGCATGCCTCTACTCTAATAAGAAATATATGCCTGGCAGAAAATCAACAACCTTCCATTCAGCATGAAAACGAATAACTTCTTTGGCCATCAGAACTGTTATTTATATGAAATTACAGCTGTATCTGAAAAACAACATCCAAATAGTTATGAAATGTCACAGACATAACATACTTTCATAAGTAAACAGAATGACACGTCATTCTTTCTGTGTCATTTTGTTTGCTTTGGTTTTAGTTGCAATTCTCTTGCAACATGGCATGTACAGCAGAGCCAATGTTGGTGTAAAACCTGATACTTTACATTAACGCTGCTTTGTTAAACAAGAAGATATGCAGGCTTGCAGCATAAACATGCACATATTCATCATCACAGTAATGTGAATTCCTTTGGGAAAATGTTGCTTTTGAAGCTGTTGCACATGGTTAATATTTTGTGAAACAAGACTCGCAATAAACCATGGTCCCAGAACATACATGACGACTGCCAAATCCAGAACCGCCAGACTATGTACTAGTCTGTGGTGGATTTGTTGTTAAGCAAGTCCTTAACACAGTCATGGATCACAACCGTCAGTGCATATCATGTCCCATTCATGTGCAGTGTGGGACACATAGAATAAATCTATATATCACTTACTAATAACATTTGTGGTTCCTCTAATGATGCCATATAAAAGGAATGTGGATAACATTTTCCCAGTAGTGAAATGGAATTTTCCATATCATAAAGAGGTGTTAGCAAAGCAAATTTTTCTTGCAGTATTATAATAGATATTGTGATTTACCACTCATGATCAAAATATTTCCCTACCTGCCAATGGCCAGTTTTTTTAATAAAAAATGTAGGACTTCATCATTTGATTGCTAGTTTGCGATTACTAAAATGTTTTCTTAATATTTGCATTTCTGAATCTGAAAAAAATCAATCTGCTGCCACATTAAATTTCTTACCGTCGTATTAATGTTTAACCAAAATGCAAACATTTTCATGACATGGCCCCATGCTGTTCCAGACACAATAGAACATTGATAGTATTAATTATATCAAGTAAGAAGCCTTAACTATCTAAGCAATTTATCATATTATAAGTGCAAAACAAAAGGTTTTGGTGTCTGTCCTGCAAACAACATGTAACACAGACACATAATATCCCTTTACAAGACCATTCACTGGACAATGAAACATCACATTTAAACATCAAACATTGTGGAGTCAGATATGGCATTTCTAACGGTATCACATTATTTGTCTGTAAAATTCATACACCCGGACAATAACAAGTAGCAGAGTCATAATTTGGGCATCTTTACATTTGAATGAGCAAAACATTTTTGGACAACAAAATCAACTTAAAAGTAACTAGGTTTACCTGGTACGGCAAAATTAATACATACAACAACTGTCATACTGAGCAACAACAGCTGTGACACCGAACATCAACCACAGTCACACTAAATAACAACAACCGCAATCACACTAAATAACAACAAGGGCAACCACACTAAAAACAAACACTAACAATGATACACAACCTACAGATAACAAAGGCTCCCTTAACACAACAACACTCCAACATTACAGACAACTGCAGTGTTTGTAATATTGTTATCTTGTGGATACAGCAACAACTTTTGATTTGGTCCAGGACAACACAAAAATAAATATACAGCAGGGATACTGGAGAGTATGCTATCCAGTACAGGTCAAAATTAGATTTTAGTTTTAGCAAAAACGTAGATACCCTGGAATGATACACAATGTTTAACAATTTGTTTGATATTTACACACAGTTTAATCATTTGTTTCATTTTCGATGAACTTGTTAACAATTGAAAATACATCTCTCAAACATCCTGTGAAGAACTATTATATCTTAATATGGATTCTCGATTCTCCACATTCATTTATAGCTACTTAATACCTACTATTATTACTTAATTACAATAACATTTATCACAGTAATAACTTTTTGAAAAAAGATCCTCTAAACATTACACAAGGTGTGAATTACATCTTAGACAATAGGTCTTTTTTATCAATGGTGCCAAAAAATAACGTTCAAGCAATTTGATACATCAGTGTACAGTCTGAAAAGTGAAACTGGCAGATTTTCCAAATTTCAGCATGCTCCAAGTACTTCATCAAAAAATCTTCAGTATAATTCAACTGATGGTAACATAAATAATTTAAAACAAGGAGTTGTATCTGTTGTTGGATTAAACAAGAACTGCGCCAGAAGATAAAAAGTACGTTTCATTTTTTTAATTTATGACAGGCAACTGCAGAGGTATTTGACTATCAAACTGTTCTCTAAAACATACTTGTTACACTAAAAATGGTCTGTTTGTAAATTACACGAGATACATCTAGAATATCAAAATATGTTTATCGAAATAACTTCGTTCTAATGTCGGTCGGTCGTGCGAGATTGGTCAGTGATCATGGGCAGTCTGCGTGTGCTCAGGCCGTGGCGGTGGTGCGTAGCTGGTACTTGGCGCACTGACTGCCATCGCATGGAGACAGACTCTGCGAGGAGAAGGCCTCAAAGCGCAGCACCTGCTTGCAGACATCACACTCGATGGAGCTGTGGGCCTTCAGTTCGAGACCATGGTCGAGCCAGGTGGACATCATGGCATTGATGAAGTAGTTCATCATGTCGCGGTTGTGGTGGGGGGTCGGGGCGATGCGCAGGAGCTCCTTACCACGCGGCACTGTCGGGTAGTTGATGGGCTGGATGTAGACGCCGTGCTTATCCATAAGGGAGTTGGCCAACTTCACTACCAGCACCGGGTCACCAACCTGTGGCAGACAGGACGGGGTCAGTAGGTGGAAGTTGACAGATGTTACATGGGAGTAAATGTGCGATTGTGTATGTGAGTGTATGTCTGTGTGTGAGTGCGTATATGTCAGAGTGTGTGAGTGAGTGTCTGTGAGATAGCATGTGTATGCATTCACAGGTGACTGTGTCAGTGTGTGTACATATCTACAACACTGTCAACTTAAAATTGGAGTTGGAAAATTATCCATCCATTTGAATTAAGTTGTATTTTCACCAAGCTCATCATGTCACCACGCTAAGTGGATAATATAAGTTCACAAAGAGGTATACACCTGGTGGGATTGTTGTCAGACGAGATTTGGACCCGCTATAAACTAGTAATAAAACCCCGTTTTAAAGTTTAATATATTTGGACCCACGGGTCCAAATATCATAGTGAAATATGAACCTATGAGATTAGTGAGTGCCCAAATGTGTACATAATTGGATTGGGACACACATGTCAGGATTGAGTTTATATAGATGAGCAAACAATCACGATTACTAAATTCAATCTTACATTGCTCCGTCACACCTATTCAGCATGCAATTCATTCAAGGACATAGCGTACTATAATAATATTTAGAAATACTGATAAACTAAACTAAATCAAAGGCTTCTGAGCCAGGCATAAAATGTCCTATGGTGAAATCGTGATATGAAGGGTCCAATTATCATAATAAGACTGTCCTGCAGGTCCAAATTGAATATGAGATTTGGACCCAGGATTTACATTAGAAAAAAATATATTTTTTTAATCAAAAACTATAGCCCAAAAAGCAGCCTACAATAAAATCCTTGGGATATAGATTACTCTAATAATACCTGGCTATGAAATCGTTGACTTTGTACATGTTACTTGTCACTTGAGAGGGCGGGTACTTTTATCATAGGGCGGGACATATATCACCGGGGCCATATTTCATGACACCAGGCTCACAGCTCTAATTATGACAGGAGTTTGAATTACCATACCTCCATTCAGCATGACAAATACAGTCAGCATATACATAGAAGTAGTTACACATTCTGCATTTTACACTTAATACTGTACTTTATATCACACCTAAAATATCCTTGCAGTAAGACAGAACGGTGACACTCACATGTACTGGAATGATGTGGGAGGGACAGTGGATGACCGGCAAACCAGCGTCCAACAGGCGACTGCGGAGGTATTTGACATTGTCCTGATGTGTGGCCCGCAATTGTCGACCCTCCTCCCCCTTCAACACCTACACACAAGGAGCAGGGTGTGATAGACAAGTCTCACCTCTACAGCAGGAAGTTTTTGGGTCAATCACAAACCCTCAATCATGACACCAGATGTTTATTATGACAGTGTAGCTTTTGGCTGATCTGATTTTAGAAAAATATTTTTTTAATGAAAAATTCAATACAAAATAGCAACACTTTGTTCAAATCCTCCCTAAATAGCATTTATTTACTTGGTGATCAAACTGAATTATTGCATTAAAGAGGCATATCATTTAGCAATATGCTGTACATTTCACCTTTGTTAAAACAAATTCAAGGAATAATTTATGTAAATAAAGACTTCATATGACTAACCATATTAATTTTTTGATCGAAGGACTTAAATAGTTTTGTTTATGTACCTGGGAATAATGGTATTCTACCTGAATGATATCTGTAACAAATTAGAGGCAATAACAAAAAGCAACGACTGCATTAGTGCTCAGATGTCTAATTCTTCATGGATACAGCATCTTGTCAACAGCTGTAAACAAATGTACCCCCTACAAGACAAGTGAAAGCTGAAGCGAGTTACTTACTTTGATGGAGGCAGTGGCCCCGTAGAGGACGGTAGGAGGCAGAGAAGTGGTGAAGATGAAGCCAGCTGCATAGCTACGCATCATGTCAATGAGCTTAGCCGACCCAGCCACGTAGCCACCAATGTTTCCAAATGCTTTCCCTGCAACACAAGCATCCAACTCAATACATGTTAGTTCAATGCAAGATTTCCATAATGACCTTATGTATTTGGACACTATGTTTTCAGATACCCTAAAATCTACAAAAAGATTTATTTTATGTACCGTATGTTTTTGAACACCTATTATGTTTACGTGTCCAAATACATACAGTAAATATTGAATGTATGTTTACGACAGCAACAAATATTTCTTTTTTGTACTGTATGTTTCCGGACAACCGAGAATAGTTTTAGGTGTCCGAATACAGACAGTCGTCACAGTAACCCTGAAGTACTGAAGTTCACTGTATTCATGTCAACAATTTTGATGTAAATCTTTCCAAAGTCACTACTGTCAAACTATGACAATGCATACGTGTCAACCCTGAGTGGTGCACACCTGTAAGACAGGTAATAGAAATCCATAAGGCTCACAAATGAATTATCATTACCTACACCCATTGGTTTCTATGTATGACACCACAAGTGACTGACACATTCAACTATAAACACTTTCCACAAATATGCACTGCTTTAACATACTCCCCCTTAATTTTGAAATCACACGTGTCTTCTTCCGTTCTCTCTGTTTCCCCCTTCCTGCCGTCTATTACCTTCCCTTCCCACCCTTCCCTCTGTTTCCCCTCCCATCCTTCCCTCAGTTTCCCCTCCCATCCTTCCCTCTGTTTCCCCTCCCATCCTTCCCTCTGTTTCCTCTCCCATCCTTCTCTCTGTTTCCCCTCCCATCCTTCCCTCTGTTTCCCCTCCCACCCTTCCCTGTTTCCCCTCCCAACGTTCGATCTGTTTCCACTCCCACCCTTCCTTCTGTTTCCACTCCCACCCTTCCTTCTGTTCCACTCCCACCCTTCCCTCTGTTTCCACTCCCACCCTTCCTTCTGTTTCCACTCCCACCCTTCCTTCTGTTTCCACTCCCACCCTTCTCTCTGTTTCCACTCCCACCCTTCTCTCTGTTTCCACTCCCACCCTTCCCTCTGTTTCCCCTCCCACCCTTCTGTTTCCCCTGACACCCTTTTCTCTGTTTCCCCTTCCACCCTTCTCTCTGTTTCCCCTCGCACCCTTCCCCCTGTTTCCCCTCCCACCCTTCCCCCTGTTTCCACTCCCACCCTTCCCCCTGTTTCCCCTCCTTCCCTTCCCTCTGTTTCCCTTCCCCCTCTCCCACTCACCCAGAGTGCCCGAGATGATGTCCATCTGGTGCAACAAGCCATCCCGTTCCCCGATGCCAGCTCCGTGTTCTCCGTACAGCCCGACCGCATGCACCTCGTCAACAAAGGTGAGAGCGCCGTACTTGTGTGCAATGTCACACAACTCCTGCAGAGGGCACACCGCACCTGGAGATCATCAACATTTATTACAAATTGGCAGGAATTTAGAGATATCAACATCTGTGAGTATCTTCAGGGATAGGATATCTTTAAATACTTTCAAATCTATTTTAAAAGCACACTAATAGTCTGTGATTAAACATTGCAATACTGCATACAACAGGTAGATTTGTCACTATTGTGAAAATGGGGGATGCAAAACGAAGTGGTACGGGCAGTTACAAATTAAGAAATGTTGGCAATGGTGAAAATGGAAAAAGGCTATTTTGTGCTAAGTTCGGACAAAAGGAATGCAACCAATACACCAGTTTAACAGTGTGGTAACAATGATAATATAACCAAAAAATACAAACAGGCAGTAGTGGCAACTTAAATGTTTTAGTCTCAGGTGGGAGATGTGACGTTTTGATGTTATGACAGACTATCCAGACAACATATCAATCAACATGAGTATATACAAAACTGTACATTACCTGTCATGGAGTGAACAGTCTCAAAGGCGACAATCTTTGGTATAGACACATCCATCTTGCTCAGCTGCTGCTCAAGATGCTTCGGGTCGTTGTGACGGAAGATGTGCTTCGACCGACCGCTGTTACGGATGCCCATGATCATAGACGCATGGTTGCCAGCATCAGAGAAGATCTGACAACCTACAGCCAGAGGACATCCCCATCTTACACAATGCACTGATGTTGGGCGTATTTAGTCTTGCATTCCAAATAGCATGGCTAGCAAAATTCAAATAACCACAGCAGGTTATTTGAATTGAATTGTGTACAATTTTATTTATTGTTCTAAAGTTTACTTTTTATAAACTAAGATAGTTTAAATTAACTGGAGTTAGTTTGCACACTTCCTAAGTACATCCAATTGGTTATTAATGTTAAGACTGTAACAGTGACTCATATTGCAATATCCACGGACGGGTCTTGCCTAAATATGCAACTGTGACTAGATTGAGACTATCAGTAATTTCATTAGTTGTTTTCCTTCTGAATGAACTGTGCTCCCTCACAATCAATGCAGAAATCACACGTGCCAGTTTTGGAAAGATGTAATGACAATGACGTTTACACTGACCAGGGAGCATCTTGGCGAGGGTGTAGAGGGTGGAGTCATTGGCGACGTAGCAGGAACTAAAGAGGAGAGCTCCCTCCTTCTGGTGCAGATCAGCGATCTCCCGCTCCAGCTCCTCGTGGTAGGGAGAGTTGCCCGAGATGTTGCGAGTGCCGCCCGCCCCCGCGCCATGCTTATGCAATGCCTCCCTGTGCGGCAAAGGGCAATGAAAGAGTTTACCCACTTACACACTTAGATTTGTTAATGTTCATGCATTGCTAGACAGTAAATGAAGCTATTCTTATGCCGTGTTCATGCAGAAAATCTTGAGACTTAACTTTAAACTGGTTTATGACGTACAATTGTTTGCAACGCCACATGTCATTTCAACAATTGTTCCAAGCTGCGTAATGTTAACTTGAAGTTAAGTTTTTTGGCTAAACTGCTTATGCTCTGTGTGAACGCAGCATCTGCTTATGCTCTGTGTGAACGCAGCATTAAGATTACAACAGGAAGATAGAAGATGATAGAATCACCCAAGATTTAATGGAAGAAACACCCCCAAGGGACAAGGCAAAAATGTAGATATCAACCCGTAAAGGAATGTAGAAGTCTATGCTGTGGCCCCCACATTAAGGGAGAAAGGAAAAATCCACTGTGTCCCCCATTCCTCATAGGAGATAAAGTCCAACAAGTGGCCCCCATCATCTGCCAATGCAGTATTTATCATTGTAGTGCAGAATAAAACACCACATGGAGACACCAGCAGCATAATTAGGAAATATTGCATTATACAACCTACACTTACTAAACAGCAATATAAGAAATGATTTCAGTGAAATCATTCAGTACAGCATTAATGTATCAAAACAGCAACACGACTGGTGTTTATAGGTCGAGTTGGTTGCCTGATTATAGTCATAACAATTCTGGAGAATATTTTACATAGACATTTTCACCATGAAAGCACAAGAAAGAGCATTCACCATGAAAGCACAAGAAAGAGCAACCAAATACTAGCAATGCAGAATAGTATCAATTAAATGTAAATCTGGTTAGCTGGAATCTAATATCGACATAATTCCAAAGCATGCCAACCATACTCAAATGGTAAAAATAGCTACTATACCGGTGTCATATATATTCAGCATATTGCAAGTGGCACTGGAAATTATTAGACGATCATGTATTCTCTGGATATTTTCTTGGAAATTGAATATCTGTTTGTTAAGGTTTTTGACACACAAGTTTATAGAAAATGGACAAATACATAGAAGTGATAGGCATGTGGTTACTCACATGACAGCCGCCTGCACCTTGGGGTGCCAGCTCATGCCCAGGTAATCGTTGCTGCACCAGATAGAGATCTTCTTGTTGCCTCCACTGCACTCCGTTGCCATCGGGAAGGTCATCGCGTTACGACTCACTTTACGGAAGATGCGGTATGAGTGGTCTTGCTTCTTTTTCTCTATTTCCGCATTGAAGAACTCCTCATAGTTGAAGACGGCCTTGCGGGGGGAGTCTGCAGTGGGAACACAGGCTGTGTAATCTCACTATACAGATACTTGAGCTGGGATAGGTAGGTGTTGCACACAATTGAGTGTAATAACTATGAAGGGTAATTTGCACTTATTACGTACAATTGTTTACAATGCTATGCATGTTCTCTTCAACTGTTCCAAGTTACAGAAACCATTCCCTGCCTGAATTGAAAAACTTGTAAATACTTACACAAAGTTTTCCAGTCAATATGATGGGTACTTTTGTTAGAAATAATAATAACATAACATCTATTACACCTAAATCCACAGAAACATCAGCTCAATGGAACAACAAAATGAAGTAGTTAAGCAGTGCCAGAATTGATATGTAATACTAAACTTGTCCATAGATGGTTGAATAAGCTAGGGAGTTATGCAACCTGCCTTCTGTCAGAGTGAATGACTTGCCTTCTCTCAGAGTGAATGACTTGCCTTCTCTCAGAGTGAATGACATGCCTTCTCTCAGAGTGAATGACATGCCTTCTCTCAGAGTGAATGACCTGCCTTCTCTCAGAGTGAATGACCTGCCTTCTCTCAGAGTGAATGACCTGCCTTCTCTCAGAGTGAATGACCTGCCTTCTCTCAGAGTGAATGGCCTGCCTTCTTTCAGAGTGAATGACCAGCCTTCTTTAAGTGAATGACCTGCCTTCTCCCAGAGCGAATGACCTGCCTTCTCCCAGGGTGAATGACCTGCCTTCTCTCAGGGTGAATGACCTGCCTTCTTCCAGAGCGAATGACCTGCCTTCTCCCAGGGTGAATGACCTGCCTTCTCTCAGGGTGAATGACCTGCCTTCTCTCAGGGTGAATGACCTGCCTTCTCTCAGAGTGAATAACCTGCCTTCTCTCAGGGTGATTGACCCCAAGTAATCTGCTTTCCTCTAGAGTGAATACTCCTAAATAACCTACATCATCCGAGGGTGAATGATCCTAAGTAACCTGTGTCCTCCCAGAGTGATTAAATTCATCCGCAGTCAGCAGAACCGTAAACAACTATATATCTGTTTTGTGCAATCAATCAATACAAGATGAGGGCCCCAGCAGGCAAACCAATCAATACTTGCATGCCTTCAGCTACTGAGCAACACCTTAAATGACACCGCAATCAGGGATCTGTTGTTAACAGGACAAGTTGGCTGGGTATCTAGTTCCATCTATAAGATCAATGGGGAGAGTCTGCTACCAGATACACTGCTGCAATGGTCTCCATGTGGCTCAATCATAGATGTGTTATTATCTTATTTCTGGTCCCTATATGTGTTATATTAATGTTGCTGTGTTGTACTTGAAGCTTTAAGTACCTATAAAAGCAGGCAACAGGTAACACATATACACATATGTGTTACCTGTTATATGTGTTATAGGCCATAAAGGAACTTAAAAATGGCATTGGTTAGAGTTGTAAATTTATGTAGTGAATTACAACAATATAGATGTGCATAAACACAAGTATTACACTCGGCAGTCAAGATGTTAAAATATATATCATTTATGCTATTTAAAATTATTTCAGCTTTAATACTCTGCATACATATAATAAGGCAGTTATGTATGGTTGACATCTGAGAACTTAGCGACGGAGGTAATCACCCTACCCTCGGTAGATTCCTCACTCTCCGCAGGGTCAAAGTCCTTCAGGGGAGAAGTTGCCTTGACGTGTTGCTTTCTCGCCATCGTCGCAAAACTCTCAACCTTTTCCGCAGCAAAGTCACCTGGCACCAGAAAGGGAAACCGATGAGATATAGTCCAATTTACCAAATATTTCTCATAAAAAAATACATAGAACATCTACAGATTCACATAGCTGAAAGGGGTGGTCATGGGGGTAGCTTGGTTATTACCACACTTGCATGGGAAATAAATTGCTACAATGGTGCCACCTAGTGAGTGAAACATGTTAAAGCACAATGATGTTAATAGCAATTTTGTATTGTAAAATTGCAAGTGCCACTGCACGTTTTGAACCAATGTTTGATGCATAACTATTTTGGGTTTCACAAAACTAATGATACCATCCCTAATACTCCAAAAATTATCAATCCACAAAGAATTCCAATTGTCATTCAAAAAATGGTAACCACTTTGAGCACTCCATTTGACACACAGGTAAGACGCTACACTTTGATTAACCCAATAATCAGATTTTTCAAATGACACCAAGCAAAATAATTTCTGCCATTTTTATGACATATTCCACACAGGTTATCTGGCAACAACTTATTTTTAACTATAAACATTATGATCAATCTTAATTATGTAAATGTTTCCCGCCTAGACTAGAGAGACAAGCCTGCATTAGAAACTGACCAATGGCATTCTTGTTGTTGTTGTTCTCGATGGTGTCCTCCGCCACCTTCTGACACTGTGAGGACGATGTATGCAGGGACGACTTCGCTGCAACCAGAACAACCAATGAACAACAACGTCACAATGGAGGATAACATTGCTAATGAAAAACAATGTAACACTGATGGGTTTGTTAAGTTTGGTTGTGTTTGATCATGTAAAATCTGGTTATGTTTGAGAAGTTATGATCATGTTTGTGAAGTACAGTTGTGTTACTGAGGTCTGGTTGTGTCTGTGAAGTGTGGTTGTGCTTGAGAACCCTGGTCATGTTTGTGATGTCTAGTCATGCTTGTGTTTGTGAAGTCTGGTCATATTTGTGAAGTCTGGTCTTGCTAGTAGAGTCTGGTCATATTCGTGAAGCATGGTCTTGCTAGTGAAGTCTGATCATATTTGTGAAGTCTACGAATGTATGTGAAGTCTGGTCATGTTAGTGAAGCCTGGTCATATTAGTGAAGTCTGGTTGTACTTGAAAAGTTCGCATTCGTAAAGTCTGGTTATGCCATTAAAGTCTGGTCATGTCTGTGAAGTCAGGTCATATTTGTGAAGTCTGATCCTGTTAATGACGTCTGGTGATGTTTGTGAAGTTTGGCCATGTCTGTGAAATCTGGCCATGTTTGTGGAGTCTGTTCATATTTATGGTCAATTTAAGTCTGGTCACACTAGTGAAGTCTGATGATATTTGTAAAGACTGGTCATATCTCTTATATCTGGTCATCACTGTATTCTTGAGTGACAGACACAACAGCTATGATGTCAAGTGTAGTCAGTTTATTCATTTGGTAACTGCAGGTAACGTCTTTTTAATCAACTTTAACCTTTCTATTACCTGCACATATCACAGCACTTCACTGAGGAAATAATTCTATACAGCTGTCCAGATATTGAGAATAGTCGCTGCGATTACATCCTGAAGATGTCTTAATTATCCGAATCTGCTGTGATGTCTATTGATCAATGCTGACAACAGTCCACACAATCTTGCAACTGTCACATACACACATCAAACATACTTGCCCAATCATTACAGCTCGTTAGGATGATGACAACATTGTACGATTATTCCTTTGACATCTCTCCAATGCATCTTTTAGTATTCATGTTATTCTATGATTCCCACTGTTTTGTTGCTTTTGTTATCCTTATTATTTTACAGCCATTAATTTTTGTTATTTTATTGATGTTAATAGTCATGCTATTCTACAACTTTCCTTATTTCTATATCCTATTATTTTAATACTGCATTATTACAGGCATTTTATAGAAACTATTATTTACCTGCAATTTTATAGCTGTTATTATTACTAGTTATTTGACGTTATTATTCCAGTTATTTTAATGATGTGGTTATTATTCCTATTCTTTATTAATGTATTATTCTTATTATTTTACAACTTATAATTATTACTCTTTCTTAATTACTTCATTATTATCATTTGTCTTTTTCAGTCACTACTATTCATTTAAATTTATTGACATTATTAATCCTGTTATTTTAGATGGGCTATTCTTCTGCTGCTGTTATTATTCCTCTAGCTGCTATAATAACACCATTCTAATTAGTCCTAATTAGTGCACATAAGAAATTATCATGGCAGTTCCAACCAGGACATCATTATTGCTGGTGTCATGACTGTCATTGTTACTGGCTGTTATTGCGTGACTTGACTACCACATTATGGAAACTGTGTACAAGTGCATCATAATTATGTTATAGGTCAAATGCCTATCCTGAAATATTCACCCCCAGAATAAAATATATAAAAGACAGAAAGTGTGTCATAGCTATTTACCCTAAAATCTGAGAGGATGTAAGAGGAAAGAGGAGTGTTATTAGTCACCTTGAATGGAGACCTCTGCAGCAGCGGCCAAGTCGACGACATCATGGTGCACTTCCCTCGTGTTCAACTTGGTCGACAGGAATGGACACCGCTTCAGTTTCTCGCGCTCTGAAACAACAATGATGACGTCTGATATAGAACCGGTGTCTGCCTACTCAAAGTGCTGTAGTTCCATCAACAAAGCTAGTCTGGCAGCAGCCAATGCAGCATCCACCCAACATATCAGTGGTGCAGTCAGAGTTTGTGAGTATACAACACATTATGTACACATTTACTACCTATGAGTGGGATCTTTACTTCCCCTGGACTAAGGGATTAACAGCTTCTAGTGTCTCTTTTGAAAGACACCTGTAAACAAAGTGGGGTAGGCAAAACTGACCAAGTTTTGAAAAAGCGGCATGCGGACTTGAACTCTGGTCCTATTGATTGAGTCTGATGCTCTACCTACTGTGCTACTACACTCTAACAACTACAGGAGGTAAACGCACTGAGACAAATATAAATATCAACTCTATAGATGTTTAATGAATTTAAAAAGCTATGTTTACTAAAAAGTAGTTTTAAAATAACAGACATTATGTTCATAATACATCTAAAAGTTTGTAATCTAGTGACAAGTCTATCAAATATATCTTGCTTTCAGTGTGTGAATATGGATGATAATGCCATAAACAAATATGATATTTTGATTCTTCCCTTAGAACTTTCCCATTGTTCATAATAATTAAATTATTTTATAAAGTTGCACCCATGTCATTAAGACGGCATTTCTCATAGGGATTACTGAGATATTTGCTTTCGATTTTTTTTAACACTCAGCATTACAATTGTTAATTTAAAGTGGTTATTGACACTAACAATCGTACCGTTTTTTTGGCAAAATTTACCACGAGACATTGTGGCTGGATGTTTCCTGGACTGCACTTAAATTCTACATATTTTGAAGTATAAACACGCCATAGTAGGCACACAATATCATAACCCTGACACACTGACAGAATTCAAGGAAGAGAGTACAGCATAGAGATGAAAATAGCACCCTAATAAATCAAGCCGTAATGTCATTGATTACTATACTTACATTTATTTGGCAGCCACGCAATTCAACAATAATGAATATATACCAGGAGTTGGTGATATAATCATATTTTGTTTAGTTAGCAGTCAGGAAATACGTGAATAATGCCTACACAAGGAGATGTGGGGGGGGGGAGAGTAACGGAAGCCAGGAGTGGATGCGGTGCACTCATGATGGATGTCGACAACGTCACTAATTAGATTTCATTTCGAGCCACAGTTACCCAACATTACGACCATACACTTTGGCAGAGCTTAAAGGCAATGACACAGGGTCAACCAAGGTCAAATCATGATGAAGATACATGCTGAAGCACAGGTAATTTGTCAGAATGTACCAATTTGTCACTGCTCTACAAAGTGCGTATTTAATCAGATATCCATGGCAACGGTGGTTGGTGATCAAATATTTCATGAAATTCAAATCTCCAGATATTTTGTCTATTTAGGTGACTGCGTTGTTTTATGTGCTGCCAGGCATTGGTTTGTTATTCCCATGCATACTGACACTGAGTCATGTAGAATCACTGATATGATTTGGTCTAGTGACTGAGTTGCGTTAGGTCCTGTTCGGACACTTGTTAGCCCAAGTGTCTACTATAACAGTGACCACTGTCTTAGCCCAAATGCCCACTGTAAGAGTGACTGCTGTCTTAGCTCAAGTGTCCACTAACAGTGATCGCTGACTTAGCCCAAGTGTCCATTTAAATGTATCTAGGTACATACCATATATGTATGTATATGTGTACAAATACACAACATAAAGATATGTGACATGGTCGTGTGTGTGCACGTGTGTGCGTGTGTGTATGTTCAATACATGTGTCAGTTTATGTGTATGGGTCCGTGTGTGTGTGTGTGTGTGTGTGTGTGTGTGTGCGTGTGTGTGTGTGTACGGGTCCGTGTGTGTGCATGCGTGCGTATTTACATGTGTGTGTATACATCCGTGTGTGTGTGTGTGTGTGTGTGTGTGTGCGTGTACATACACAATGCTGCGACACAGCTGTATAATATATAGACCGAGTGACCCGTAGTGAGGTAACTAAGTGCATTACATCAGTGCATTATTTTTTAGGCGAGCGACAGCTCTTGTTCCCTATTGCTCGCACTAATTGCTCATCTAGGGAGCGATTTATTGCTCATGCTAATTGCCATTATCGCATCACCAGACTTGCTGCATGTGATGCCCTCTAGCGACAAAATATACACCCATTTGTTTGAAAGAAAGTCTGTTCTTGTGACATAAGTTAGTGTTGGCGCCCAGTTGCTGACGGTACCAGAGCCATGATTTGGAGTTTGCTTGTTGCTCAATGGGATAGCTAGCGGCTGTCCCATAAACAAAACAACTTAATCATCAGCATCGTTACTCTGCTGTAATTTTCTGTAACATCATCTCTAGTACCTCCTGTCTCAAATGTTTTATTAGCATGCAACTTTTCAATCTGTGACAATGCTTGATGTCCCAAATAGACCCGATCGAATTAATCTTGCGTAATGGATACCACTATAGCATGGCTAGCCTTGATTGCGTTTTGGCATGACTGGGCAGTAGTGTCACCAGCCGGACAAACAGGAAAGCCATCTAGCGGATAACAAAACTAATAAATCACTCACGTTAAATTATTTGGCATATTTACGCAGGCGATTTATCGCTCGCTTGGTTTTTTCAAACGTGAAGCACTGATTACATGCAACACAATGCATCCATCTTGCCTAAAGCTCCAAGCTACCACCACTGAATGATTACTCTGATCACTGCAGCAAAACTACCTCATGTGGCGAAATATTATCCAGCCACAAGACTTCATCCCAAACTCCAATCCCAGCCAAATACCAACAGAGACCCTGACTGACAAGCACTGGTAGAAATGAGAAAGTCAACTCAGAGGATGACATATGTAATCACACTGTGTAATTCATCATCTACTGAGGTGAACCGAATGCCAGAGACGTCATCTCACAGTGAAGACATGTGCAGATATTAGGTAACTTAGACTACACCAGGAGAGAGTGTCTCAGCCACGCCAACACATCAACAGTATCTTCAGATCAGACAGCGTAATCTGACTGGACATCACCATTAAAACTTTGTTCAAATGATTTACTCCATTATGAATCAGTATCATTGGTGATCAAACATTTAGGTTGTGAATAGTTTAATTATAAATATTATGTGCAGTCAGTTTTTAAAAAGAATGTACCTTTGTTAGAAGCATCCAAATAATTAACTTTCATCAATTGTATTTTCAGGAAAACTAGTTTCACAGATTAACAAAATGTCATTAATAAATACACCATGGTTTCCCATATTGTTACTTGTAATGACTATGCATCATTGTTTTTACTGATCGACATCACCAGAAACAACCTGATCAAATGATATCCTATATGCATCGGTAAGGCTTACATGTCACATTTATAAAGCCTACCCGGGTAGTATTGCATCGGCAACATGGACATAACGGTGTTACAATCCAATTTAAAAGTATCAGTAGGTAGTCATTCTGGCAAATACAGATTGCCTGGAACAACATGAATTTAGAATGTGATCCATTTGCAAGACGAGCACCAATCCCATCCCATAGAGTAAGTTTTTTATCAAGAAATGTCTCTCCTAGATGTTGGTACCTGGAATATGCCATTTGATGTATACCTTTGGTCTTTCGTATAAACTCAACTTTGGGCAACACGAATAATTGTTTTGTATGCGTGGGAGGTTGATAGTAGAACAAACGTGATGAATATCTGTTAGTAATTGACACAGAAGTTGCCTCACATATATCAGTGCTTATCTGCATTCAGAGAGTGCATGTATGTTGTTGTCTACGACGAGTTTTAAGTGAGAATCCACACACGAGTGCCAATTACTGAGTTTGCAGTCCAGCTGGCAGACTCAAGGAATTTCTATGAAATAACTTGGCTGGGTTAAACTTGCATGTACACCAGTTTCATATGCATGAAATCTGAAAATACACTAAGTACTAGTAAGCAGCGAATGGTTTCATAAACAACATCTGATCGGTAAGGCAGTTGAAGAAATGAAAGCTGAAAAGTTCACAGGTAGATTAAAACTTATGTAAACAAGAGTCAAATAAAACTAAGTCTAAACGTAACTGAAATAAAATGAGAGGAAAATACTAACTGTAAATAATATGTCCATATTTCTGATAATAAGCCACATGTCAGGTACGCTGGAATGACATTAATTCATCGGATTCCTATTGCACAGTGGTGATGACAGTACAGCGTCCAGTGGATCACTCAAGCAATAACTGAATGGTAAATATTGCTGATGTACTAGGGAGACTGATACTGCTGGTATAACAGGGAACGTAACATTGCTGGTATACCAGGGAACATGGCACTGCTGGCATACCAAGAACATGGCACTGCCGGTATACCAACAACATGGCACCTGCTGGTATACCAAAGACATGGCACTGCAGGTATACCAAGAACATGGCAGTACCAGCATACCAAGAACACAGTAAGCCCTTGGAGCCTGACTGTCCCAGCAGAGGAAATGCAACAGGCCTATGCATTAAAAATAATTTGACCTGCGGGTCTCTGGGGTCTGAATGAAGTCATGACAACAAGACAAGGTAGAGGAGTGATGGGTGTCACTGCTGTGTCATGGCACTGCCTGCCTGCAATGTGGAGACATTAGATGCAGGGTCACGTGTGATGGCTACAGCAGCAGAAGCAGCTGCAACAGTCTGGAAATAGACCGGAGGAGAGAGGCAATGTGCAGAGACGTGCTTGTGTGTGGTGCGCACATATGTGTGTGTGTGCGCGTGTGTGTGTGTACACATAAACACGGCCAGTATGTGGGCCAGTGACGGAGTGGACTCTATTGTACGTGTCATGTGGCTGCTGTACAACTAATGGGCGTCCATGCTGCAGGCTCCACATCACATTAATATTACTCGAGCAGCAAGACACAGGAACAGCTCACTGCTCAGACCGCACTTCAGTAGACCCGACTGCACGCTCACACGCCATTCACACTGACCACTGGGTGGACATACTCGCCATGGCTGTGGCTCGTAGTGAACTAACACTGACCATCGTCCAGTGGATGGATCTTACCTGACAATCCAGCAGTGGTTGTAGTGGACTTACACTACTAACCACCGCCCAGTGAATGGACTTCATGTGAGAACCTGGCTAGAGTTACTGAACTAATACTGACCACTGTGAATGAACGGGCTTGACCACTGTGCACATATATCATGTGACTCCTCTAAAAGGACACAACTTCATAAGGACTGCATTTTTTACAGTGAATGGATTTGAAACTACACATCTGCCTGTTTCTGTGTGGTCAAACGGCCAAACAGGGTAGATTAATGGTCAGTTCCCTGGTCATGTGATGACGATGCAAAGAAGTGTCACTGAACTGATTTCACTGTAGCATGTCAACGGCCAAGAGTCTGTGATTAGCCAAACTACACAAGGATGCTATGTGTGGATATGGAATACTGGCAACAACCAAGAGTCTGTGACTAGCCAAACCACACAAGGATGCTATGTGTGGATATGGAATACTGGCAACAACCAAGAGTCTGTGACTAGCCAAACCACACAAGGATGCTATGTGTGGATATGGAATACTGGCAACAACCAAGAGTCTGTGACTAGCCAAACCACACAAGGATGCTATGTGTGGATATGGAATACTGGCAACAACCAAGACAGGGTATGTTACATGTGTTCTTTTTAATATCTCTATTACTCATCATATGTTTGTGACAACGGCATGAGGAGTTACTCAACGTATACATAACCGACACAAGGTGACATGGTTGTGCACCTGACTCAACCTGACACAACCTGACGCAGTGACACTCCCAGCCTTCACCGTGCATATTCAGTCACAACGAACAACCTCGAGGTATCCTCAGACTCAAACACAAGACAACGGTACACATATGTAAGTAGAAATCATATCAAAGTTTGTCAGATTTTCCACGCCATGAATGTCACCAGTGGTGATACCAACATGACATCAGTTGAAAGCTGGGACATGAATGTGATAAACAGCGTCGAGCCACGCAGCGGTGGCGCCACAAGTGCCTACCAGACTGCAAACACGACAACGGGGATCCCCGTGTCACTATTGTGGGTGCCGTACGTCACACTGACGTGTGTCATCCTCGTGTTGATGCTCGTGTCATTTGTCCACTTCCACCACCGACACGGACACAAGTACCGTCGACGTCGAACCCAACTGTGCGGCGAAATGAACATGCCAAGCATCTTCAGACATTTCCACCACCAGGCGGCAGCACCGACACACAGCCAGCCGCCAAACGGTGGCATCAGCATCACTGTGGCGCCACCGCATCGAGTGCCACCGCTGGTGCAACCACAGCACCACCGGCGCCCTCTGACGTTCCTAAGCAATTGCAACGGCAGCATGGTGGACGTACGTTGTGGCATCGACGCCAGTTTGCTTACATTCGAATGTTGCCGCCCACAGACCCGGGGAAGCACCCCCACCTTGTGGGCAACACGTAAACTACACGGCAGTGCCATCAGGACGGGGTTATTCCTGACTGCTGGGTGTCACCCCTCTGGTGGCCATGACGACGAGGTGCAACTGCTCGATCAAACCCGGTTCTGACACTGCTGGTCACCTCCAGGTCAGACAATACTTGGCTGGACAACAACGTTTTGTGACAACTGTAGCATGACAATCATTTGACTCTACACTGCATGTTAAGTTCCAATATCACACAGTAATATTAAACCACGAAAGCACACTTCTAATGAGAAAGCAGGAAACTTGACGGAATCTGAGATTAACCTTATCTTGCACTGACAACTTACGTATGCTATGTCCTTTGCTTCAAGAAACACCTTGTGTACTGATACTGCGTTACCGTGCACTTGGGTTTACAGGCAATATGAGTTCACAATTTGTTACACCATACATGTTGTCGCATACACAGGTGCCTGTTATACTGTTGAGTTCATGACTTATAATTACGGTAAATACAAGCATGCTGGAATTAAGTCATACCCCCAGGGTGAATACATGTGACCTCCACATGTTGCTGAACATGCATTACCTGTGATGTCACAGATCTAGTTCCACCTGTTGTCATGTGGCGCTTATACACTGCCACAATGTACTAAATGTAGGAAATAGTCACAGGAAAAAGTCACAACTCAAAATTAAAATATTAAATACAAAACCAACTATATACATTGACACATGATTATTGAGCATAGTCCTTATAAATGTAAATTGTCATTTGTGCACAATTACCTGTGAAACAATGTGCAAGACAGTGGCACAGTTTCTTCAGATTATTTATGTTAATCATCTAACTTCATTGTGCTCGATTAGTTTCATTGGAATATTCATCTTTAAAATCATCAAACTTTATTGTTCTCAGTTATGTAAATGTACAAGAATGCAGCAGAGTTTCTTCTGAATATTTGTTTGTGAATAAGATAACATTGTGATTTTTTCCCTTTGCAAAAACTGTGTTTCTTTCCATGACTTTATTTCCATCAACCACAGTACTTACTGTCCTGTACAGACGCAACAAAGCTAAGACAAACAATCTGTGTTCAGTTGTTCATAAATGCTTCATTCATTCCAGGACTCGTTTTGTTGTAAGCTTTTGTTGGTTGAATTTTTTGCCACAAGCTCACATGCAAACACACATGTATGTGGATGAACGCACGCACGCACGCACGCCCGCACGCACACACTCAAGCACGCAAACACACACACACCTCACATCTTACTACTAATAATAAATTGTATAGAAACAACCTAACAGTAAGTGCCTGTTTTCTTGCACGTAAAGCATTGTGCACGAAAAGCATTGTGCACGCAGTGGTGCATGCATAATACATACTTGCACAACACCTGTCACTATCTCTCTTCAGTTCCATTCACATCCATTGCATAATACTCTACTTAAATCCACACATAACACGCCGCAATTTACAGATGCACACTGTAAAACATACCTGGTACTCACTTTCTGCTGATAACATAAAAGTGATTATTTTACTAACACGTTTGGACCTGGTACCTCATTTTATTTAAAAGCCATTGTACATAGCATAGATTTATGCATAAAGATGAAGACGACTAAACCAGAGTCGCTGGCAAGATGTTGCAGAGATTTCACTTTGTCAGTTAAAACACATATTTATTCAAGTGCTCTATTATAGCACTTAGTTCAGGGTATCTGCAATTGCTATCGACGGGCAATCAAGGTTTACACACAAATAGTTACAGATGCAATGAGAATATATTGATCCTTTTCCAGTTCCGCTTATAAATGATAATCTGTGACCACGGCCAACCCAGACACAGTATTGTACGAGAGACATAATAATGCATAGACTGTGGATAGGCATGGCTAATGGTGTGTTGCATACCTGGGGAACACATGCTGTTTACTGATTGAAACTACAAAAATACACACTTTGGTAAAGTGATGTGGCATTCAGTGAAATGTTGTATTTGGCACGGCGGATGTTGTGCCAGTTAACATAACAGATGCACTGTTCAATGTTTGCTGAGTGGCTCATTTCTCTTGAAATACATCGACAGTCCCATGGCTGGATATCATGACTGCATTATTCCAGGGAGAACTCTAGCATGTAGTACAGCAGAGACTCCAGGGAACATGAGGTTATGCAGGAAGTCTGATTCTCTTCTCCCAGGGAAGATTGCAGGATAGGTTGGGACAACTCTGAATATGTTGGGATGACTTGGGGAAATGTTGGGAAAACTTTGGGATATGTTGGAAAACATGGATAGTCAACTACCTTGTTCTAGGGAACATTCTGGGATGTCTAGTGATGTGAGTAGTTTTTATGGATGATTCTGGGGTATGTTGGTGACGTGAGTAGTTTTTATGGAAGACTCTGGTATACATCTGATGACATGAGCAGTTTCTAGGGAAGACTCTGGGGTATATTGGGTGACGTGAGTAGTCTGATTACCTTGCTACAGGGAGAACTCTGCGATAAGTGTGAAAATTATCTTCCATGACACTACCAAGAGTAGACAATACTCTTATGTCTAATTTTGCCAAGTCACACTCGAAAATAAAAATGTTCTCATCAACTCCACTACAACACACAGTGGATTTGCTGGCAACGACAGCCTGGTTGCTTGCCAACTTGTAACCTTTCGTTTATAGCACACCTCACCAGGCCAGGCTCCAGGCATGCTTCTATCTCTAGGCATCCCTGCACAGGCTGCCATGTTCACGTATAATGTTGATGTTCCTACAAGCACACACACGGAAACATACATGCATGTGCGAGCTGTGCTGAAGGTAAAAGGGAGCGGAGTGGGAGGTCTCCCAGACAATCAGGGAGTAGGTACATCCCTGGGCATACTATCACTTGAAGCACAACAAGACAAGCAGGTGTCTCATGCTGTCATTGCCAATCACTGTCAATCACTCAGTCGTAAGCATCCACACTGCTGGATGTCATAACTTGAAAAGCTGCAAATGAACAGATGGACTGAAAGTGTGGGCAATGTCAGCTGGTTGATAGGTGTTGATGGGTGAAGGTGGGGGTTGATAACTTGTTTGGCATCTAGATGGTTGGGTGGTTGGGTGAGCAGGTGGTTGAGGGTGGGGGTTGATAACTTGTTGGGCATGTAGGTGGGTGGGTTTGTGGGTTAAGTTGGAGATTGATAATTTGGTGGGTGGTGAGTATGTGGGTGGGTGGTAATGTGGGGTTAGTAAGTTGTGAAGCAGGTGGGTGTATGGGTGAGCGAGTAGGTGGGTGGGCGGGTTGGATGGGTGGGAAGGTGGGCGAGTTAAGTGACAGATGTGTGGATGTTTATAGCGACATCAAAGCACTCCATACATTTATTAATAACTTTCTTAACACAGCATTAATACTAAACTAGATCTGACAGTACATTCGCTCAACACAGGCCTCACATCAGTATTGTGAATGCCAGCACATCCTAACAAACATTCGCTCAACACAGGCCTCACATCAGTATTGTGAATGCCAGCACATCCTAACAAACATTCGCTCAACACAGGCCTCACATCAGTATTGTGAATGCCAGCACATCCTAACAAACATTCGCTCAACACAGGCCTCACATCAGTATTGTGAATGCCAGCACATCCTAACAAACATTCGCTCAACACAGGCCTCACATCAGTATTGTGAATGCCAGCACATCCTAACAAACATTCGCTCAACACAGGCCTCACATCAGTATTGTGAATGCCAGCACATCCTAACAAACATTCGCTCAACACAGGCCTCACATCAGTATTGTGAATGCCAGCACATCCTAACAAACATTCGCTCAACACAGGCCTCACATCAGTATTGTGAATGCCAGCACATCCTAACAAACATTCGCTCAACACAGGCCTCACATCAGTATTGTGAATGCCAGCACATCCTAACAAACATTCGCTCAACACAGGCCTCACATCAGTATTGTGAATGCCAGCACATCCTAACAAACATTCGCTCAACACAGGCCTCACATCAGTATTGTGAATGCCAGCACATCCTAACAAACATTCGCTCAACACAGGCCTCACATCAGTATTGTGAATGCCAGCACATCCTAACAAACATTCGCTCAACACAGGCCTCACATCAGTATTGTGAATGCCAGCACATCCTAACAAACCACCACCGCCAGTCATGAGAGGTGTCTTCGTCAGGCACATGTACCAGTCTGTTGGTATTGATTACTCATTGATTTATCAATCTTGTGCCGCTTAGAGACACTCACATTGAGAGTAACTTGTGTCTGGCTCCTTGGGGCTGTCCGCTCCACTATAATTACTCAGTCACGTTTCAAAGACAGTCCCACAGCAGACACCAACATTGCTGTGATAACAGGGCCTCTCTAATTGGCACAATCCTTTATGTGGATGGTTTGGGGGGAAATGCAATATTGGCATCAATTAAAAAAAATTGGAATAAAATAATTTTCAGAATGTAAATCTACGTTGCAGATGTCAGCCCTATTGCATGTTTACCATCTACTTTTTGATGATAAATATGTATGTGATCGAGATAGGGGTCGGCAGTAGTGCAAACAGGTGGATGGTTAACACCAAATTTTCAGGAATTGGGGTATAGGTGATAATGCATGCATGTGCTGTTCTGCGATCGAGTAAGATATACCTCAATATATCTGATTATCTTATGTATTACATAATGCTTAATAAAAATAATTACTATATCTAACTGACAAAATTAACTATCAAATACAACATAACTTTAACATTATGCAGCATAAGTTTATTCCAGATGGGAAAATATTCTGTCCAACGTTTTGCATATTTTAACCTGTGTTTAAGCTGACAGCTGGAATCAGGTCACGTTGAGTGTCAAAAACATGGCACCTGTATTTGATATCTAACTTGACAAAGGGTTGAATTGTTGAAGAAGTTTGTTATCTCAAGGAAATGTGGCACACGTCAACATCATAAAGGTATTTATGCCAATTCAAGATATAATAAATCTAGATGGCAGGAAAGGACAAGAGAGACCTGTAGGTAAGTTCAGACTGATATCTAGCTCAGGGATTACATGCACATGGTTACAGTTCAAACCACAGCAACAAGTGTAAATACTTTAAAGTTAGACAATTGCAAACTTACAAGAGCAGTTCACACTAAGAAGGTTATAAAACCTTCATAGTTATCGATACGTAGAAAGGTAGATGTCTCCATCTGGACTTCCATTCTCGACCATTCATATTTGCCCTTTCAAGATCTCACTTAAGGCGGTTCCGGTGTCTAAGACATGCTTGTTTGGAATTAAAAATTTCTAATACAAGTTTTGAAGATAGACTAAAAAAAAAATTTCTCAGACTCTGCCTAAGGCTAAGACATCAAGCAATACTCTAGTCCAAAAAGAATTCAGTTTCTAGGTTGTTCAGTGACATTTCCATGTTTTTGAAGACAAAAAATATGTCAAAAATCACCTTAAAATGGAATTTTATTTCATTTTGAGAAACTCCCTGAAAGAAAAATATGTATGTTTGTAAATAAAAATATGTTATTGACAGGTATTTTGGTAAACAAATGCATATTAAGTTTGGCATAGCTTCAGAAAAATGTTGCCACACTGGTGAAATACAGCCAAAATCTGTACTGCATTTTTGGCACGACGCCTTCACCAAACGTAAAACCATCCCGGCAATTTTGGGTAAACACAAGGCGAGTTCATATGCCAAGTTATAGCTTTATAGCTGATAATACAAATGTTACCAGATGCGTGTTTTTTTGCTTAGAAATGTTGTTTTTTTCACTGGCAGGTGGCTTTTTTTAAACAATTTCCTCCCAAAGGTTTTCCTGCCAAGTTGCCGGTACAAGCTACCTTAACACATCTTAGTTTTGATCTTCTCCTTCTATCAATCTCTTCTGTTTTTCGTGTTCTCTTTGCAATTCCTTCCCTCTCATTCGTCGTACATTTCCTATCCATCTCAATCCACTTTCAACTACACTAATTTTTAGCAATCACGTATTTCTCCTTTTTGTACACATCATGATTCTACATTTACAAAACTAGGCCAAGTTTCCCATTTGAGGGAGAGTACTACTACTAGTCCCCAAGTTGATAGTGCGAACCTTGAGGATGGGAAGAGAAGAAAGGTAGTGAAAGCCAGGTGTGGCTCCCTCTTGCCTTCAGGTGCTCTCCACCAAATAACCCACACTTCCATTGCTAATCACACACCGTGCCATTGATTGCTCATTACACTGGTGGAATTGGCAGCGAAAGACACAGAAATGCAGCAACACTGAACTGAGAGAATCATAGGGTTGAAATGATTATGTAACATTATTTGCCAATACAAATTTTAAGAAAATTCAATTTCTTCATTCACTCGTTAAACATAAAATTATGTCTATTCCATATTGACAGACTATTTGACATAGATAATCCAACATTAAAAATTAAAACCAAACCAATCCTGCAATCTGCATCATAACCAACCTGTTCCTGCAATATAAACCAAAAAAACAATAACAGAACATAATCAATTGAATCGTGCATTACAAGCCAAACCAATCCTACGACATAACGATGCTGCACCGTAACCAAACCAATTGTGCTTTGTGTCATACATTTAACCTGACCCGCACCAAAACCATTCCAAGCGGTTGTAACCAAAACTGCCCAAATAAAACATTTGTATTTCAGAACAATTATTTTAATTTAACAACACTTTTGACCATTGCCATTTGGTAACTTTTCCATAACGACATCCTAAGCATGCTTTAGAAAATATGCAGACATCCTGTGATACATGCTAACCTAATTGTTTTGTGTGCTTCCGCATACATATCATCTCCAACATGTAAATAATTAATGGAGGAAACATTTGTTCAAAAAACAATTTCTTATCCTTTGCGTGACCTAGAAAACGTAATACTATTTATTACTAGGTCTCTACATCAAATTTCTCATTATTTCTATATCACCACGATAAATATCCAATAATTAGAAATTGATATTAAAATTACAAAAAAATGCCTGAATCACAAATGTTTTCCATTAGCCTTTGTACTTGTTTCATGCCGACTACACACAATATGAATGGCAACAGTTGTCCTCATATAGAGTGCATTTGGACCATTATATAAAAAAGTGAATTAATAAATGAATGCATTGTCAAGTTCCCTTAGAGCCATGTTAGGGGTAATTGCTTGACCAGTGCTTCTAATCATTTTTACATGTTTCATGTTGCCTGGTAACAAAGCCTATGTTAACACACAATGTACGAGTCACACCTGACAGTCTTGTTACACGTTACATTACGCTTCACTCACATACTGACGTGTTAACACGAATCAATGCTGGCATTTTAATCAACACCAGCACTGGAGTTAGGTTTATTAACACCAGTATTTAATGGCTGTTTTTCCGGCATATTTAATAACATGGTAAATAACGTGGTAAATGCTAAAGTGTTGCATTTTGTTCAGAAATGCTTATTTAATTAAAGCGAATAGCAATTTTCCACTAATCAATACACACAGTTGATTAAGCAGGACCCACTCCCGTCAACAACACCTATTAATCCTGGGAACGTGTAGAAAGGGCACTATTTCATAGTGTACCAAAAAGGTGCGCATTCCTACCAAAGACATGAAGAGGAGACAAGAGCCCACAACATCTGGTCGTGATTCACTACCATAACTTAACCAGAACGGAAAGAGAAAAACTGTGAAACATTATCAGAAGATATGTTCTTCCTAAAATTCCCTTCACATACTACAGGCACACACAGTGTACAGAAATAGGGGTATTCCTACCAAGGACATGAAGATGAGACAAGAGACATCTGACTGTGGTTCACTACCATAAGTTCACCCGAACGGAAAGAGAAAAACTGTAAACAATTATCATAAGATATGTTTTTCCTGAAATTTCCCTTTACTTGGCTGAGTAGCTCAAGGCAGCAGTGTGGCTGGATTTTTTCCACTGGCTTATCACCAGTTTTCCTGTCCACTTTTCATCTTCCCCCACGTTTCTTGCATCCCTCTTAAAGTAATCCTCCCATCTTAATTGTGGTCTGCTCCCTTTTTCCTGTGGACTTGCCGTCTTGCCGTCTTGCCGCCTTTGCTCTCCTTGGTTGGCCTACATCCATCTCCTCCAACTATCCTGCCCACATCATCCAGCATCTTACAACACTTTCATTACATTGGAAAGGCAAAAACCCACTGAAAATACTACATAATAATATATATATTCCATTTTCACTGGGTAATATATATTTTTGTTTTGTCGAATTTTGTGTAACATTAATTTAACCTTAATAACAAAAACTGGGGTTACCACAAAAACATCCTTATGTGGACTTTTTATAAAGATGACGATCTAGACATCATTTCAAAATACAAATCTGTAGTATGTGAAAAAAAACCCGACAAAGCTAATCCTTTGAAAACATTTTGTTAAGTATCGTGAGAACGAAGAGTGCGAGACATGTGGGACGCACACACCGCGGATGAAAGGAGATAAATGGGCCAGCGTTTGTGAGTGCTCCATTCATTTCAACTCGAGGGATTATAACTCATTATCCGGTCAATCCACTCTTCGCATCTTTTTTTGACGTCGTCGAACAGCAAATGAACGTGACCCGGGTGGCAGTGAAACGGGTATGTCCTTGACCTTTGTGTCATCCTTGACCTTTGACCTTCATCTCGCTCGCAGTTCTTGCAGACACACAGGAGAGCCATCAATCCAAATTTCAAGTGAGCAATATCTGTGTGTGACTATGCCTTACATGTGAACCTTGTTCAGCTCATTAGTGGGCAGACATGGCCCAGGGACAAGGCCTGGACCAGCTGGAGCCTGGCAGCTGGTCAGAGTTTGCACAAATAATTTTATCTACCAGTCACCACACAGGGAAATAAATAATGGTATTGTAAACACACTAGGTGCATGCATGCTAACCATTATCATTTAGCCAATGGATTAGAATAGCAAGTTTGGCTAATCACAAATACGTTTAACTAAAATGGATGACCTTTGACCAGTTTGGCTTGGAAAAAGCTATGACACAAGAAAATGGCTAAATAAAAAATGTTAGTTTGAGGCCAGGCATACCTGTACAATACCTATGACAAATGTTTGGTCTTTAATTGCATTTGTAGATTTCAGAGTTGGGTTTCTTCTTTAAATTGTAAACAAAAATCACCCCTAAAAAAACTGGCATTTGCTTTTTAATTTGACATATGTATGTGTGTGTGCATGCATGCAAGTGTGTGTATAAATTCAACAGGAACTAAACTTGTCTACCAAATGCAATTATTAAAATGCTAAACATCAGTCATAGTTACGTTGAAAACGACAGACTGCAAGTAAGATGGAAGAGATGTGACCAGTGAAGCATAACCAATGAGGCACAACCAGTGAGGTGCGACATGTGTCATGTTCGGTGTGGAAATGTTGCAACGCTTTAAGTACAACCATTGACAAAGCATGCTAGGACAGGCCAAACTGACATGACAACACATGAAATGTCATGGTAACCTCATCAACAGACCAACACACTTAAGTAAATTACAACACAAAACAGAAACTTAAAACTACTTCCTCCATTGAATTAGCCAGTCACGGATCATGTTTATTGATGTTCATATTTAAAGTGTGTGGACAGTTTAAAGTATTATGCACAGTTGCATACCTTTGTTGAAATCATAAAAACAAGTACCCTGTAAAATTTCAAATGTACGATGTTTGTTTAATAAAAAAATATGTATGTGAACTTCTACAAAAATCAGAGTTTACGTTTGATATAAAATGGTTGGATGATAGAGTTCACTGGAAACCTTTACAGAATGACAATGCCACATCGAAATGGGTTGACTTGAAACAACCGCAAAATACAAGCCTACAGCAGCACTAGAAATATCACTACATTATGGATCACCTGCACAGATATGGTTTGATCTGCCAAGCCACAATGTCTACTTTAATTCCGCACTGTATGCTTCGACCAATCAGTAAGTCCACGTGTATTACGGAATGTTAGGCTAATTGAGTTACAGACATTGGTGATGTATTACATTGTGATTTTACTATTATAAAATCACAATGTGATACATCATCAATGTCTATAACATAATATGTCACCGCCACCTTTCTCATCATGTCAGTAGTGTCAGACTGTCTAGTTTGTTGTCATTAAATATGGTGCTTCCTTTCAAAATCTAATAAAGTCTATCAAATTAGAATAACAATTTAAAATTCAGTAGTGCAAAATGTCATAGTTGAGCATTATTGTTAGGTATCTGGACAACAATTTAATTTCCTTTTAACACATGATTTTCATCTGCTAGATTACAACAGATCATGATTCATCATGTAGCAAATAGTATAGCATTACTAGTATGGTGGTGTTTCTAGGGTTTTATGGGGTTTTTATTAGCTTGAAACAAACCTCATCACAGTCCTATGAACATGTTTTTATAATTAGGTCATAATTAAAACTCATAAAATGATGAGGTGTGTCAGAAAAGTTCCTTTCAACCAAACGCTATGCATGTGTCAGGATTTATGTTAGTGTACTGCAGCTATAGCTAGTTTAGCATTATCCATTCATTATTCTAACAATTTATGATATCCCATAAATCAAAGATGCCCCCACATCTTGGCTGAATAAAATCTCTGACAGTGTTATGGACAAGTTTATGTCTCTCTGATGAAACCACCTACAGCTAATGGAGATAGCTTTATGATCACGCCTTGATAACATTACAGTAGTTCTTTTACATCACTATATCCTGTGATGGCTATAGAAAGGGCATCTAGTGCAAATAAAACATGTCCCAGCAGTTTTATTGCATATTTGTGCGAATCAACAGCAAATGAAGTTTGTAGTATACAGCACTAGCACTTTATAGCATTAGTTACTGTTCACAAGGATGTTAAGTTATTTAATTTATAACATACTGCCTTCTTTCCATATTTTTGTCTAAAATTACATGTTTTATACAATCAACTAATCAATACGTAATTTCATGTCCAGGTATTGAAGAAGGATACCTAAGTCAGAATATATTCACCTACTGTAGTCAACTACAACATAAAGTTTGTACTTTATTATGCTAAATAACAAAATATATTGACTTTTTAACAAACTGGTCAGAAACTCACACATGTACATACATACAGATCTTTAGGACTATGCTGCCACCTGATGATTATGACTAATTATGCTGCCACCTTTTGACTAAACCAGAACTACTGATGCACACACCAAAATTGAGCACTTGCTGGCCACATAAAGAATATTTGATCATAACCAGTAATAACTGTTACAACTAAATTTGCTAACAATAATAATACTGCTGGTCAAATTGCTCACATTAAATTGAAACAAACCATGGTAATATGTTCAAAAACAATACAATCACAGGGACAGTGCTGCCACCTGATGATTATGACTAATTATGCTGCCACCTTTTGACTAAACCAGAACTACTGATGCACACACCAAAATTGAGCACTTGCTGGCCACATAAAGAATATTTGATCATAACCAGTAATAACTGTTACAACTAAATTTGCTAACAATAATAATACTGCTGGTCAAATTGCTCACATTAAATTGAAACAAACCATGGTAATATGTTCAAAAACAATACAATCACAGGGACAGTGCTGCAAATCAACTACAAAAATGCACTATCAGTAAATGTCCTGAGATATTATTTGAATAAACATTGCATAAAATCGTCACAGAAATAATTGACCTAACACAAAACTAACAGAGGCTATAAGATCATATAAGTTGCCTGTAATTTTAGACCAAGTTAACCCGATCCCTGGGGGTTTTGTTGACAACTATGCTGTCGGTACGTTCCGAGAACTGCCATTGTTGCAAAGTCTACAGTTCATAGTGCCACAATATCAACAATGTACAAGGAGAGCAGATACAGAAAGGCCAGAGATATACCAGAGATATATACACAGAGTGATTGATACACTGAAACCTGTATGTGACTGACAACATAGGGAACCAAGATATAAATCATGTCTACTTTTTACATGTTTATGGGCAGTAAATTTAACTTGGTGTTGGCATTTTTTTAATATGTTCAATACATATATATTAATGCCAAGTATGTGAACACACATCTTTATCGGGTTTGATCAAGTTCGCTAGATTTCAAAATAAAAATATTTAATCAGTTTGTACAGATACGACAGCACGATTTTCGCACGCATGTAGTTGTCATGTAGTCACACAGACACTGAATGTACGAGAATGCAGACACGGTGTAGATAAAACTGCCAGTCACATGGTTGACCTTATCATTGCAGATAACATCGTTGAGACCCAACAACCTGACAGTCTTCTACTTGTCAAACCATGACCAGTTTGACACTGCGAGACAGGAGGAAAAAAATGCCCATCTGGGGCTGTCCTAATCAATTGTTTCTCTGAGCAGGTGGCCTCAAGACGGGTGAACCACTGAACTTTGGAGGTGCATTGTCAATGATGGTGTGTTTATGTAAAGAACACCGTGGGCAATGTCAGCAATTGGTCAAAGCGCAGCCGACCCTTTGAGGACAATCCCGGCTGACAATCAGAGGATGACAACAGGGGACAGCTGCTTTACGCTGGTCAAGATAAACACCAGCCAACAACACAAGTGCAGCACAAGCAAATATTTCCAAATCACGTGACACTTAACTGTAGCGTTTTCATCCATACAAATGGAGTTTCAATTGGAGAAATATAACTTTGAAGATTTAATTACCAGGCAACTTCATTAAACTTCATTACGACAGCAGGTGAATTGATTGCACTGATAGATTTTTACCTATCTGGACTCAAAACGACTCAATCTTTGTAGCTATAACCATGACCTAATCTGTGATTTACTGGAGACAAAACCAACCCAATTAGCTGGTTTCAATATCTTATCATGACTTCTCCTTATCACATACACTCAGTGTGAAGAGTCTGAAGATCAGATTAGTCAGTTCACAGACAGTTTTCATGTGATTTTAGACTTTATCGCTGCTTTGTGTACCCAATGACATATGCATTCATGGAAGACAATATGATCAACATGGTCGTCTAGAAAGATACTCTAAAACACAACCACTCAATCAGCTTTCTATACTGGTAGTTTACTGCAGAATTGAAGGCACCTTCAAACTGTCATGAATGAGACGATGTAGTATTAGAACAATGTCACTAGCTAAGTAATATACATTTCTGGCCTTTCTAGTGAGATTAAGATCATGCTACAACCAAGTTAGATAATTGACATAGAAATGTTTAATAACATCTTGATTAATGATAATAATTATATTAATGGAACCTGATGAATTACAACAATAACAGCTCAGTAATGGGCACAGAGATCAAACAGCAATTTGGGGTGAGACTGTAGTTACGTTTGCCTTCAGTGGCCTTCATAACATTCTCTGATCCCCTTGGAATATGTGACCAATGATTTTCTTTACTTTAACTGCATATTAAACATCAATTAACTCGCTTCGTCACACCAAAACTTTATTATACCCCCGAGTGTGCACCAATTTAGAAATGTGAGCCACCAAGTTGATCAATGTTATTGTTCAGTATGTTTCCACTACCAAAAACTGACACGTATCTAAAATGCGCTGGTAGAGAAAAATACCTTTGCTCAGTTATCTGATGCAAAATTGCTCTAAAAAATTCATACACCACACATGATCCATACACCACCCTTTCCTGTGGTTTCTTTACGGCTAAAACAGGAAACTGGTCTGTTGACTGTGTTCCCATCTCCAGTAGCAAGGAGTTAGTAATGACAGTGGTACCACCTAGTAGATTTAAAGCCTACCAATTCAATCCCACACAGTGATTTGCCTGTGCTATATGGCATAATGAAACTTGGTTTATAACCTACCCTATTGCCAATACAGTAAATACCCATTAATCACAACATCATTCACATGTACCCAATGTGATAATTTAAAAGTTAATAATTTTCTGCCAATATTACAATTAGCAATTAATTTTTATATTATGCTACTACACTGTACTGCATAATTGATATCTTTATACACTACCAGCTTTCATATGAATTTCCTTTTGGGATGTATGAAGTATTGTTACACTAGGAACATACAAAATATTACTATATATTACATAAAATATGCCACAAGGTGATGTGATTCAAAATAATACACCGATTGATTTTTAAATTCTGTGCAAATATCCACACATCAACAAACTGATAGTGTGAACAATTAACTGTAATTTTGCATCCATGTTTTGGAGTATTCCTTCACACACTTCCCTGGCATGTTCCCACACCTATCATATCGCTAGGTTCAAATAATCAATAAAGTCTACCAAAATAACACTTGTGTTTCTCCTTATAAATTCTCAATTGTTAGTTTGGATTGGGGAGACAGTTTTTTTCTTTTATTACTTCCCTGACAAAAATATTTTAGGATAGGTAGGCATTTAACAATGAGTACACTTACGTCAAATAAAATATAAATTACATTGCACCAATATGTCACTGAGAATATTGCCCCAAAAACTTAAACTAGTTAATTAAAAATTATACATATAGTAAGGGTAAATATCCATCGCTCTGGTTTATTCACTTTTGAAGGTCGGCGTCTCCTCAAATCAATGTATTTAATATTTTTGGCACATACGATTAAGAATTTAATGGCGACCGGGATAGGAGTCGAGATAGGGGCGCTTGAACAATCGAAATGACCGGGTGGCGCGATCGGGATGCGCTCAGTTGGGAACAATCAAATTGCGTGTGTGGCGCTATCGGGATACGTTTCGAGATCGGGGCACTCGCAAATTAATAAGTATATACACGATCGTGTAACCATCTGTAGCCATGAGTAGGGTTACGTGCAAATATAGCAGGGCATCGGATAAAAAAGGCAGGGCTTTTTTTTGCCTTTTTTGGGTACCAGCGCATCACTGAAAAAGGGCAGTGTGTAACCCCCTGCAAATTCGACCTAGGCAGAACACTGATAACACCTCAAGATATCTTGTTTCTTATACATACTGGACATATATTTTGACACTTGCATTGTTTTAATTACAGAAATATTGCACACAATTATCACTAAATTTGGTTTTGACCGGGTTTTGACTGGGTTTTGACCAGTTTTCAGGAAAAATGAGCCTGGTTTTAACCAGGTTTTAACCAGGTTAAAACCAGTCGGTTAAAACCATTCAACTCTGCATGTAGTGTATCATTAGTTTAAAGGAATGTCTAAAGATATATCAAAATGTTGATTAACTGATGATATGCATCTAGTTAGGAATTTTATATAGATAAAATGCTCAAATACTCAGAATATTTTGATCTCTAAACAAACAATGTTATGCTTCAGGTTTCAGTCTTTATTTCAGCAGTATTTGTACCATCAAAAATTGTATAAAACAGAAAAAGGCTGATAAGTCACTGTCATCTGTATTTCATTTTCAAAGGTAATGGTTTATTTTTATTGATTAGTTTTGTTGTTGTAGTGAAGCGATCTCTAAATATGTAGTAAAACTTGAATTTCTAATTTAACATCACACCATTTAAAAAAATATGAGGTGAAAGATCTCATTCTTAACATGTTTTGTATGTTTTTTATTTGTAACCAAATTAATGTTATAAATACTAATCAGTTCATTGTTCCAGCATCTGCAGTGTCCCGCAATACAATCGTTCATTTAATCTGATGAAATTCACAGTAGATTACCCTTAAATAGAAAATTAATTGATGACCTTACACCGGTCTATGTCAGGTCAGTCTATGTCAGGTCAAACGATGTACACATGATCTAGAATGAAGAACATGCGACTTCTATGTGTGTTAATACTAGTGTGTGTGTGTGTGTGTGTGTGTGTGTGTGTGTGTGTGTGTGTGGGCTAACTGGATACATTGTCTAGCATTGTTAGTGACCAATCAATATTCTGGCTGATGGCCAACCCTTTGGACCTTTGTTTGTGTCTGCTGCTGTCAACATTTCAAAGAGTAACATGTTTCTATTGGTACCCCTCGTTTCTTGGGGATACTGTGTCAGGTCCCAGGGGTTACACCTTCCTAAAGTACAGTTTGGCCTACCAGAAACAAATATTTGTGTTTCTTTTATCAAACTGACTCGGTTAAATGTGGCCAAGCCTAGACATACTTATGACATTCATTTGCGACTTTGTAATGAATAAAGAAAAAGAAAAATCTTTGCCACCTAACCCAATATCTAGCTGTAAAAATGCCAAAAAAAATGTTTTCACATATTAATCTGAAGAGATGCTGTAACTACTAATGCAGGTTTTGCAGTGAATAAGGGCTACCGAGAAATTACTTAAAATCATACAATATTGCATAACAATTTTTAAAATTAAAATCACGTCGACACTTTCACCATGCCAAGAGGCTAACGCCAATACAATCGCTAGGTGGCATGCACATAATGTGTTATGTTTGTCGTTTTCACTATTAAGCATACATTTACATCCGTTCCCAAATAGTGTGTTATATTAGCACAACAAAAATATTATATATTCAGATCCAAAATCCAATCGTTTTCATTAGCATGACACTGTGAAAATTGACACCAGACATCATATTCGAATTCGGCATAGCCAAGCTATTTCTGTAACGTAGATTTAGGGTCAGGCAGCAGTCTAGGTGAATTATTCAAGAACACGGCCACCTTTTTTCTGCCAAAATAGTTTCTAGAATACTTGTGCATATAAAGAACTGTGTAACTGGTGAATACTTTACATTAATTAATAAGTGTTATACACATGCTTTTATTTATTTAGCATGTGTATCAATTCTGGTTCAGTTGTGCAAGAACAAGGACTGCTTCAGAGTAATTGCATGACAATTCAGCATTGATGTTTCATAATCTCCATGTTAGTTGAAAGTGGAATTTAATTTTTACAGCAGCAGACAGGAGCCAATGAATTTGACTTATTTGAACGCCACTGAATAAACAGTAACGTTTTTAACCATATCTATTAGTCCTAATTAAGTATTATTGTGCAAAAGTTTTAAAGTACAGATAAAACTGTATTAAAACAAATTCCAATTTGTTTTAACATTTTTAAAAGTTGGAATTGGAATTGATAATTTGGAATTGATTAGAATTAGATTGGACAATACAGAATTGACCGGACAACCAGCGAACGATTCGAGAGACTGGCATAAAGACATAAAGCCTGCATGCACACATACCTTGCAAGATAGGAGTTTCATTGTTCGCAAGGACGGAGTAGCGCATCACATGACCCATCACTGGACAGTGGTCAGCGAAGGTGAGCAGCTCTGACGCATGCTGCTTCACTTGACCGATGGGAATGCGGGTGAGAAACGGACACTTGAGGGCCTTCATGACTCCTGCAATATGACCAGTTCATATAAACATAAGGGTTTTCACGACTCCTGTAATATGATCAGTTCACACAAATGCGAGGGCCTTCATAACTTCTGCAGTACTACCAGTTCAAACATACATGACAGATGTCAACTAACACTTCTTAATTTCTTAGCATACGAGTCAGACTTGCACACTTGACAAACGAATACCTACTAGCTAACCCATGAAACAAAAAAGAAAGGGCAGCAGTTTTCATCCTTACTCAGAGGTTTAGGGAACACAAGATCCTGCATCTTATATATGCACAGAAACTGTACCTAGACGCATGCAAAATAATTGTTGCATCCCACGAGATGTACATTTATAAATTCTACTAAAAAAATTGTATGTTAAATACAAATGCTGCATTTAACTTGGTTGTTATTTACGGATTTACATGGCTCAGGACAATCGAAGAAACAATGTCTAACGTTGCGAACAATCAATTGACTTCCGTATAATGTCCGGTACGAACCCTAAAACTAATGAAAATCTTTAACCAATGAGGATTATTTTAATTAAAGAAATTTCTTTTCTTCCAAGGAGTTGTAAAATAATCACTAAAAGTTTGGGTACCCAATGTGCAAGCCATCTATGAGGATAATGTTAACAACAGCAAACGCCCCCCCACACACACATTATGCATACCTATATTGTAGAAATTGGTCAACCAGAAAGACTAAAAAAGATTGCAAGAACAGAATAATATTTGTACAAATTTGTTCCTTATGGTAGCTACAAAACATCTGCCTAATCACTTCCAATGACGATAGACAAAAGGAGGACCACCCGAGTAAACCTCAAAAATATATAACACAAACATTATAATTGCATAACGTTTTGATGTGGCACACATTCCACATGCAAAAACATATTTCAGTATAGACATTATGTACACATTCAAGTAGAGAATCCAAACAGAGACAACTATTAGAAATGCACTGACAAATCTATGCCGTGTCATCATCTGCCAAAGGTCTACTATAAGGTCTACACTGGAACGTAGGAGTAATTAACATGCCACATACACTGCCAGCAAATACTTAGAAATAAACAAGTCAGGGCCACAGTAGAAACCCAATATAGAACCAGAGCCCTGTGTATTTTTCTTTGCTGATTGAAGTATTTTCTTGCATACTGGAATCAAGTGGCTTCCAGAGCCATGTTTTGAGTGACAGGAATGTTGGATGTTGACTTAGATCCCTAGATGGCTGTGTGTGGCCATTTATTACCCCCAGCCTAATGTCTCAATCAGGCTGCTGCTCTCATCAGTATCAGACCCTGTGTCCATGCCTTTAAGGGGGGCTTGGTTTCTCTAAGTTCCAGATGGGGAGATAGCCTCTGATAGTCATCACATCTCTAACAGACAGCTGTCTTTACAAGTCAGTTAATCATCACCATTGGTCACTTTGGGGGTAGTTGATATGATTTACCATTGATGCACTGATCTTTCATTACTGGTATGACAGCAATCAATGTGTGCTTTGCCAGAAGCCAAGCTACATTTGGTCATGATGTCCAGGTGTTCATCTGAATAAATGTGGTGGAAATACATTAGTCTGTATGGTCCCTGGGAGCTTTGACCATGGCCTACCACTGTTGTTCTTTTGTGGCCATTTTCTCCAATTCTTTCTTGATGCAACCCATCTTCTTCTTTCATTTTCTTTCTCATTGCCAGTTGTTTCTGGGCTTTCATCTTCTTCCTTGGAGGTTCCATGTGAACGATTGTTGGGTAGTGTATATTTATGCGTCGATGGTGTCAATACTGAATGGCATTTGCTTAAGCAGTTCAGGTTAATTATAAAACAAAAGAACCACATCTTAGGTACATTTAGAACAAATGAAGCATCCACCAAAATGACCTGTGTTAATATGTGTTTTCTTTTGGTTCACATTGTTTGCACATCAGCATAAATCTGGTCTCCTTTGATGTTGATCAGAGCTGATAAGACATTAACTAGCCAGGACTATGTCAGATATAGTGGAGATTTATACCATTGCTGTAGCACATATTTACACAGATATACCTGCCATGGGGACAAGTTCTACTAACCAAGTTTGCCAGATATATACTGATCAATATCTAGACAGCGATTAACCTGAGCGACTTTGTTTGAATGTATTGTCAGCTGTCTCTTTCATAGGACACTACATGACACAGACTGTAATTTTCTCATTCACACTTTCCAAATGCATAGAATATTCATTTATATCTGGTTTATTTTAAGTTTTTTGAAAACAAGTGAGATATGGCAGTTATGGTCTAAAGTTCATCCTTATCTATTTCACTTATATTTCAATGTAACCATTATAAAAAACTAAAATTTGCAATTTATGATGTGACACAAGCTTGTTGGTGCATTTTCAATTAGTCATATCGGTGTTTCTTTTCAGTACTCTATAATTGCATTAGAAATGCACAGCAGAATGCCTTAAAAATTCCTTATTTAATATTTTAAAACTTATTTTAAACTGTTAGCCAATCATTAATATTTATACCCATAGCTATTTTCTCTGCATACGTGAACCTGTACTAATAAAAAACTACATTTTTTTTAAAATTTTGATGTAACAAAATAATAAATAAGTTATTTCTCCCAGTAAGACACTTTGGGGGTGCAGTGGCCGAATGTTTAGAGTACCGGACTCTCGACTGGAGGGACCGGGGTTCGAATCCCGGTGCCAGCTGGGTGGTGTTCCGGTACTGGCTCGGCTACCGTGTCGAAACTTGGGCAATTTCATTCACCCTATGTCGACCCCCTTCCAACCCGCACCGGCCAGCGTGGAAGTGTAGGCCAACAACACCAGCATGCAAAGTACAATGAAGCCAAGGCCCCCAGTCCCCAGCAGCATCGAAAGAGTCTATGACCAAGGAGGCGGTTCGGGTCAACTACAGCTATGTGCAGGGGGTGCTAAGAATTTCTGGGTCAAGAAGAGCCACCGAGAGAAGGTAAGTAGACTGAAGATAGCAACATATAACGTAAGAACACTACTAAGAGATGAACAGATACAAGAACTGGAGGAAGAACTTAGGGAAACCAAGTTGGTATGGGATGTGATTGGGATCGGAGAGGTCCGAAGAAGAGAGGAATGCTTCACTACCTTACAAAGCGGCCATTTACTATACCATTCCACAACAAACAACGGCCAAGCAGGCTTTCTCATAAACAAGAGATGGAAAGACAATATAGTGAGGGTTAACAGCATCAGCCCCAGAGTAGCAGAACTTCTTCTATGCATAACAAAGTGCTACAAACTGAAGATAGTACAAGTATATGCACCAACAACATCATACTCAGAAGACATAGACAACTTCTACAACGACAAGGATGAGACCTTAGAAAAGCCAACCCACTACACGATAGTGATGGGAGACTTTAATGCGCAAGTAAGGAAACGAACAAACATTTCGGAAACGGCAACAGGCAAATTTGGCCCAGATGTGAGAAACGAAAGAGGCGACACCTTGGTAGAATGGGCAACATCAAGAAAGTACAAATTCATGAATACCATGTTCCAGAAGAAAGCAGGGAGGAGATGGACATGGAAAAGCCCAAATGGAGAAACGAAGAACGAAATTCACTTCATCCTGGCCAGACATGGTCACTGACGTAACTGTCATCAACCAAGTCAACATCGGAAGTGACCACAGAATAGTAATGAGCAACATCAAACTGGACGTCAAGGCTGAAAGGAAAAAAATTATAAACAAGAGAACACCGAGTGTAGATACCACACATATTGGCACAAAAAAGATCAAATTCCAACTCGAACTGCGAAATCAATTCGAGACACTACAGGAACTAGATGACATCGACACCATGAGTTAAAACATCACTGAGATGATCCATCTAAGTGCAACAAGTGTAGCCAGAGCAATCAACAGGCATGTAGTGACGAGAATATCATCACCGACACGAGCACTAATGAAGAAACGATGAGAAATGGTGGATAACGGCGACCATAAAAAACAAATAAAGTACGCAGAAATATGCAAGACCATCAAAAAGAAAGCGAAGTTGGACATAGTACGAACAAGAGATCATACGAGAAACGATTATGTCATCAAAGAGCCTGAACAAAGATATATGAAGAATGGGAAGACAGGCAACGACCATGTAAACATTGAAACATTAAAAGCAGGAGAAGATATCATCGCGAAGACACTGGCTAAGCTGTATACTAAATGCTTATCAGAAAGACGAATACCCACCGCTTGGAAGAACGCAAAGATGGTGATTATCTTCAAGAAGGGAAATAAGAAAGACTTAAAGAACTACAGACCGATATGTCTGTTATCAAACATCTACAAATTACTCACAAAGATACTAACGAATAGGCTAGAGAAGACACTCGACGAAAACCAACTACAAGAGCAAGCAGGATTCAGAAACAGGTACTCAACGATAGACCACACACGTCGTAAACCAACTGAAAGAGTAATGCTGAGAATGTAATATCCCGCTCTGCATTGCTTTCATCGAATACGAGAAGGGTTTCGACTCGGTGCTAACTCAAGCAATACTGACCTCCCTTCAAGAACAGGGGATAGAAGATGTGTACATCGATCTCCTGAAAGACATCTCCACTAACAGCTCGGTGACAGTCCACCTACACAAAAAGAGCAACAAGATCAACATCAAGAGAGGAGTATGACAGGGTGACACCATATCGCCCAAGCTGTTCACGGCAACACTCAAAAGCATATTCCGAAGACTGGGAAACCAGAGGCTTCAGGATAGACGGAGAATATCTTAGCCATCTTCGCTTCGCCGACGACATAGTCATATGCGCTACTACACCGCAAGAACTACAAAACATGCTGCAGGAGCTAGCTGACGAAAGTGAAAAACAAGGTCTAAGGATAAACATCTTAAAGACAAAAGTGACACACCAATATATATCAACACGACGCAGATAGAGAACGTTGAAAACTACGTCTATCTAGGACAGCGATACAGTATCAGAGACAAAAACCAAGACAAGGAGTTTCAAAGAAGGATCACCGGCTGAACAGGTTTCGCCAAACAACGAGACATCTTCAAGGGTAACTTTGGAACCTGCTTGAAGAGACAAGTCTTCAACTCATGCGTACTTCCAGCGATGACATACGGCGCGGAAACATGGGCACTCACCATCCAGGCAAAGAACAAGCTAGCAGCCGCACAAACAAAGATGGAAAGAAGTTAAACATCACATATAGGGAGAGAAAAACAAACATCTGGATAAGTCAGAAGACAAAGGTCATAAACATGATAGAACAAATCAGAAGACAGAAGTGGACCTGGGCAGGGCACATTAGCAGCAGACTACGAGATAACCGATGGACATTGCGTATCACAACCTGGAGACCTTACGAAGGAAAACGATCTAGAGGAAGACCGGCGAGACGGTGGAGAGACGAACTAGACGAGTACTGGAAGGGCACCATCTGGCAGAGGTTAGCGCAAGACAGGCAGATTTGGAAACGACATGCTGAGGCCTTCGCCCAACCACGGGACACTACGGCTGCACAATGATGATGATGATATTGTAGATGTGAACTATGAGTCAATAGAGACATGCAAGAACTATACAACTGATGTCATCAGCATAATGGGGTGTATGTATTTTGGTATTGATCACAACTTGAAATGTGTTGTCAGGGCATTGAAAGCGTAGCCTGTCTTTTCTGAACAACTGAACAAAATCAGTTAGGCCTATATAATTTTGTGACTGAATAATCCGCGTCTGCACCTTTATTGCATGATTGAATACGAGTCTAATTTGCATGACCCTATGTGAATAAAGTCAGCAAGCGGGTATGTGCAGCTTGCTGCAGACTTAAACGTAGATGTTGATGTGAAGTGTGAATAGTCCTCTTCAAAAAATACATAATGCTCTATGGGGGGTGGTTGCCATATAGGCCCAGTCTGAATGTGTCTGATTGTACTACGTTTTCAAAACGATGTCATCAGCATAATGGGGTGTTTTTTCCAGAATGAACACTGGTTTAGTGTATGGACCAGCATTATAAGGGAGCAGGGATAGTTCCGCCCAGGCATACAAAACTGAACATGTGCACGTGCAGAGCTGTCCTCTATCGCTACGTGATTTTTACCGTACTACGCACATCCAAGGCGCTGAGATGTGTGCAGGGTAACTATCCCGGGCATGGGAAAGGTTAGGTGAGTTAACTGCGTAGAAGAAAAATGACATTTCGTCGTATTTGCCAGATATTTAATGGTGCAATCTGAAACGGGTCAATTATCGTCCACTCCATGAATGCTTCCCTAGGACTACGTCGCTCTTGACCAGACATAACAACCGACCAAGGTAACGTAACAACTACCAAGGCCCAACAACAATCGCTACACCTGTGATTACACAACATCCACCACAGTGCTGAACATGCCACCAAAGACACGTCGAAACAGTTCGGACGATCCGGAGGCCCTCGCCTTACATCTAATCGAGTTACTGAGTGACGATGCCGTATTGGCGAAACTCAAAAGTGCGTTGTATCCGCATGACATCGCGGAAAAACTCGATACTCTAAATGGTCGCATCGAACATTTGACAAAAGAAATACGAGCGAAGAACTCGCGAATTGCCGAGCTGGAAACGAGGGCCGATACGCTTGAGCAATCAGCTGACAAACTTGAACAATATACTCGTCGCCCAAACTTAACTTTCCACGGCATCACGGAAAGAAGCGAGGGTGAGGATACTGACACCATAGTGCTTGACATTATCAATGACAAGATGAAAACTACGCCGCCACTAACTAGAGAAGACATAGAGCGAAGCCATCGCCTTGGCGCTAAACGAGCCACGGGGTCCCGCCCAATCATTGTGCGCTTTAAGACAGAGCGAAAGCGTGATAACGTTTTCCGCAGTCGCTTTAACCTGAAAGACTACAACAGAAGAAATAGCAATGCACGGGTCTTCGTTAACGAAGATTTAACACGTCGTAGGTCAATGTTGGCTTACGAATGCAGAAAACTCAGCAATAAAATCAAAGAAATCACATGTGTAAATGATTTCCAGTTGTACATATGTAAGTGATCACCAGTTGTACATCTATAAATGATCTCCAGTTGTACGTTATTGTCAATGAAAGCATTGATAACTTGATAATCTGTAATACATTCAAGATTATTGTGATTTCTATTTTTTATGTGATTCTATTTTTTATGTATTTCTATTTTTATGTATTCCTGTTCTTTTGTCGGTTAAAAAAAATAATAATTACATAATCTACTTATGCTGTATGACCAACTGCAATTAACAGTTTGCAGTATTGTTGATATATCTGATGATATATGGGCTATTCGTGCCCTTTTTTCTTTTCTTTTTTTGTATGAATGACATTTAAATAACTAGTATTATAACTAATCGTTTCTCTCCTCATAACATCAGTAATGCTTAATTACTTTTGATATCTTGATACTGGAATGTCTAATCCAAATTTACCTATGTATGAAGTCTTTCAAACGAACCTAAAAACATATAATTTAATAATAAAGAAAAATATTCGTACTGCCAAACAAATGTACTTTGAGTCATGCTTTAACCGATATAAAGATGACATTAGAAATACATGGAAAACCATAAATGAATTTATTTCCAAAAATAATACAAACAACACTGTTTTGTTTAAAAGTAATGGCATAACTATAACAGATAAAACGGTTATTGCAAACCAATTTAACAACTATTTTACAAGTATAGGTCAGTCGACAGCACAAGACATTCATTGCAATGATAATAAGGATTATAATTACTACTTAAATGATAATGTCCATTCCGTTTCCAGTCTATTAAATGTTGATGAAGAAATAGTCAAGAAAACCATTGAAAGCCTTCCCAATAAAATCAGTAGTGGCTGCGACGGTATTTCCTGTAAACTTTTGAAAATAATTTAACCCTCCATCATCAAACCATTAACCCTGGTAATAAATCAAGTAATAAATACTGGTATATTTCCCGATACACTTAAACTCGCTAAAGTAATTCCTATTTTTAAGAAAGATGACCTGTTTTTTAAAATTATAGACCCATCTCTTCTTCCAACAATTTCAAGTGTTAGAGAAAATAATATCTTGTCAACTAACAGCGTACATTATAAATATGTACATCATGACCTCCCTGCCTACCTATTAAATTGGAAAATAAATACAAATGCTTACGTACACAATTACAACACAAGGAAAAAAACAGAGTTACACCCATTCAGAACAAAACATGAATTTGTCAAAAGATGTCTTAGGTACAGTTTGCCACATGTCATTAACAATACCTCAAAGTTAGTCACAGAGAAGATTGGAACACATAGCTTCAGAGGTTTTGCTAATTATGCAAAAAACAATTTATTAGAAAAATACATAGATACGTGTACAATATTAAACTGATATACATGCTATCAAAGTCATTAAAACTGTATTATTGTATGTGATATGTTTGGATATGTATTGTATATATATATGTATATCAGCATATGGATATTGTATTTGTGCATATACACATTTTTTTTTTACAAGTATATTGATGTGTACTATTGACAACTAGTATTTGTTTATTTTAACATACCATTAATACTCCAATACATGCATATATGTAATCAAGTAATCTCGGTTTCTTTTCTTTTCCTGCACATTTACATTTGCACTTCCTTCGGTAAAATCGAGTTGAAACAAATTATTATTGTGGCTCCTATGAGAGCGACTGTTATTGTCTTAATAGGAGTCACAGACCCCATCTAATTTGAAACTACACTGCATTTGTATATATGAATATATATGCCTATTCATGTTACGTTAATTTGATATTATACACATATTGTATTGGGGTCTAAATAAAACTTTCTTGTTCTTGTTCAAATACTTCCAAAAATAGCACTGTGTACTTTATGACTCCTTTATATGTAATATGTCACCCGACTTTAATGCTTTGAATTTTTAACAAGTTCCACTTACTTGAATCAACCAACCGTGCACAATTTATTCATTTATTCTTTGCATTTAAAGCTAACAATCTTAATCAGAAACATGACAGGTGAAAGAACATCTGCATACTGGTGGCATCTACTTTGCTTTGCAGTGTGAGGTTATTGCATAACAACTGATGCTGTAAGAAAATCCATGAATACATTGTGAATTAAAGGGCACATATTTGAAAGTTTTTCTTCCAAAGTAAACAACTGAGATAAATTATTAGGACTGTATTTAGCTATGGATAGTTATCTTAATAATGGAAAAATATGCCAAATTTGTTGACATACATGCTCTTTTAAGGTGTTTACAAACTTGAAATTTACAAAAATGTTGAATTACTTTGAAAAGCAGGATTGCATGAAAGTGCATTCATGACTGGCCTGATCATTATGAAATTCTTGATTTATACATATATATTTATCACTCTTTCTAGAAATGAATAATTTATAGCACTTTCTAATATTCTAACATTTTATTTGACTGTGTAACTGGCTAACTGGTAATTGTTCTTGTAACATTTTTACACTTTCAAATTGCGTAATGTTTGCCTGTACATAGTGTTGGGGCATGTGGGTTTGTGACTGTTATGTGGATCTCAGATTACTGGGCCATATAACTGGTGAGAGATGTAACACTTGACACTTTGGACACATTTCTCTGCCAGGGGTAGAACTACCCACTAGTCCGCTAGTCCGTACACTAGTAAAGATTACGGCGGACTAGTAAACCCGGCCTACCAACTAGTCCGGCTGTCTAGTAAAAATCAGCGTGTTGCGTGGCGCCACCAAACGTACAATTGATAAAGTAAATCTTCACCTAATGTGAATCGACAGTGAAACGGTACTTTTGATTGGTTGTTGTGTGACATAGAAATCTGAAACTACCGTTTTGTTTGGCTTAGCGTATCATGTAGAGGGGTACCGGCTAATGAGCGCAATTGGCGTCCATTTTCGCGTCTATTTTCTAATCTATTTTCAAATGCGCGGATTTCGAATACGGTTCACATCTTCAGTTCTACATCAATTATTTTGTTAATTCATTACTAATTATTTTGTTACGTTTACGCACGATGCATCGTTATTTAACTGGGGTTGCAAAACCAGAAGTTAAACGCAAGGTGGAAAAGCGAGAACGGGACACGCTGTACGACCAGCAGAAACGACAGCGTGGCTATTTGAAGGTTTGGGAACGAGACCACACTTGGCTGTCCTACGATGACGACAACGATTTGATGTTTTGCAACGTGTGTATCCGCGTGACATCGCAGAAAAACTCGATACTCTAAATGGTCGCATCGAACATTTGACAAAAGAAATACGAGCGAAGAACTCGCGAATTGCCGAGCTGGAAACGAGGGCCGATACGCTTGAGCAATCAGCTGACAAACTTGAACAATATACTCGTCGCCCAAACTTAACTTTCCACGGCATCACGGAAAGAAGCGAGGGTGAGGATACTGACACCATAGTGCTTGACATTATCAATGACAAGATGAAAACTACGCCGCCACTAACTAGAGAAGACATAGAGCGAAGCCATCGCCTTGGCGCTAAACGAGCCACGGGGTCCCGCCCAATCATTGTGCGCTTTAAGACAGAGCGAAAGCGTGATAACGTTTTCCGCAGTCGCTTTAACCTGAAAGACTACAACAGAAGAAATAGCAATGCACGGGTCTTCGTTAACGAAGATTTAACACGTCGTAGGTCAATGTTGGCTTACGAATGCAGAAAACTCAGCAATAAAATCAAAGAAATCACATGTGTAAATGATTTCCAGTTGTACATATGTAAGTGATCACCAGTTGTACATCTATAAATGATCTCCAGTTGTACGTTATTGTCAATGAAAGCATTGATAACTTGATAATCTGTAATACATTCAAGATTATTGTGATTTCTATTTTTTATGTGATTCTATTTTTTATGTGATTCTATTTTTTATGTATTTCTATTTTTATGTATTCATGTTCTTTTGTCGGTTAAAAAAAATAATAATTACATAATCTACTTATGCTGTATGACCAACTGCAATTAACAGTTTGCAGTATTGTTGATATATCTGATGATATATGGGCTATTCGTGCCCTTTTTTCTTTTCTTTTTTTGTATGAATGACATTTAAATAACTAGTATTATAACTAATCGTTTCTCTCCTCATAACATCAGTAATGCTTAATTACTTTTGATATCTTGATACTGGAATGTCTAATCCAAATTTACCTATGTATGAAATCTTTCAAACGAACCTAAAAACATATAATTTAATAATAAAGAAAAATATTCGTACTGCCAAACAAATGTACTTTGAGTCATGCTTTAACCGATATAAAGATGACATTAGAAATACATGGAAAACCATAAATGAATTTATTTCCAAAAATAATACAAACACTGTTTTGTTTAAAAGTAATGGCATAACTATAACAGATAAAACGGTTATTGCAAACCAATTTAACAACTATTTTACAAGTATAGGTCAGTCGACAGCACAAGACATTCATTGCAATGATAATAAGGATTATAATTACTACTTAAATGATAATGTCCATTCCGTTTCCAGTCTATTAAATGTTGATGAAGAAATAGTCAAGAAAACCATTGAAAGCCTTCCCAATAAAATCAGTAGTGGCTGCGACGGTATTTCCTGTAAACTTTTGAAAATAATTGAACCCTCCATCATCAAACCATTAACCCTGGTAATAAATCAAGTAATAAATACTGGTATATTTCCCGATACACTTAAACTCGCTAAAGTAATTCCTATTTTTAAGAAAGATGACCTGTTTTTTTAAATTATAGACCCATCTCTTCTTCCAACAATTTCAAGTGTTAGAGAAAATAATATCTTGTCAACTAACAGCGTACATTATAAATATGTACATCATGACCTCCCTGCCTACCTATTAAATTGGAAAATAAATACAAATGCTTACGTACACAATTACAACACAAGGAAAAAAACAGAGTTACACCCATTCAGAACAAAACATGAATTTGTCAAAAGATGTCTTAGGTACAGTTTGCCACATGTCATTAACAATACCTCAAAGTTAGTCACAGAGAAGATTGGAACACATAGCTTCAGAGGTTTTGCTAATTATGCAAAAAACAATTTATTAGAAAAATACATAGATACGTGTACAATATTAAACTGATATACATGCTATCAAAGTCATTAAAACTGTATTATTGTATGTGATATGTTTGGATATGTATTGTATATATATATGTATATCAGCATATGGATATTGTATTTGTGCATATACACATTTTTTTTTTACAAGTATATTGATGTGTACTATTGACAACTAGTATTTGTTTATTTTAACATACCATTAATACTCCAATACATGCATATATGTAATCAAGTAATCTCGGTTTCTTTTCTTTTCCTGCACATTTACATTTGCACTTCCTTCGGTAAAATCGAGTTGAAACAAATTATTATTGTGGCTCCTATGAGAGCGACTGTTATTGTCTTAATAGGAGTCACAGACCCCATCTAATTTGAAACTACACTGCATTTGTATATATGAATATATATGCCTATTCATGTTACGTTAATTTGATATTATACACATATTGTATTGGGGTCTAAATAAAACTTTCTTGTTCTTGTTCAAATACTTCCAAAAATAGCACTGTGTACTTTATGACTCCTTTATATGTAATATGTCACCCGACTTTAATGCTTTGAATTTTTAACAAGTTCCACTTACTTGAATCAACCAACCGTGCACAATTTATTCATTTATTCTTTGCATTTAAAGCTAACAATCTTAATCAGAAACATGACAGGTGAAAGAACATCTGCATACTGGTGGCATCTACTTTGCTTTGCAGTGTGAGGTTATTGCATAACAACTGATGCTGTAAGAAAATCCATGAATACATTGTGAATTAAAGGGCACATATTTGAAAGTTTTTCTTCCAAAGTAAACAACTGAGATAAATTATTAGGACTGTATTTAGCTATGGATAGTTATCTTAATAATGGAAAAATATGCCAAATTTGTTGACATACATGCTCTTTTAAGGTGTTTACAAACTTGAAATTTACAAAAATGTTGAATTACTTTGAAAAGCAGGATTGCATGAAAGTGCATTCATGACTGGCCTGATCATTATGAAATTCTTGATTTATACATATATATTTATCACTCTTTCTAGAAATGAATAATTTATAGCACTTACTAATATTCTAACATTTTATTTGACTGTGTAACTGGCTAACTGGTAATTGTTCTTGTAACATTTTTACACTTTCAAATTGCGTAATGTTTGCCTGTACATAGTGTTGGGGCATGTGGGTTTGTGACTGTTATGTGGATCTCAGATTACTGGGCCATATAACTGGTGAGAGATGTAACACTTGACACTTTGGACACATTTCTCTGCCAGGGGTAGAACTACCCACTAGTCCGCTAGTCCGTACACTAGTAAAGATTACGGCGGACTAGTAAACCCGGCCTACCAACTAGTCCGGCTGTCTAGTAAAAATCAGCGTGTTGCGTGGCGCCACCAAACGTACAATTGACAAAGTAAATCTTCACCTAATGTGAATCGACAGTGAAACGGTACTTTTGATTGGTTGTTGTGACATAGAAATCTGAAACGACCGTTTTGTTTGGCTTAGCGTATCATGTAGAGGGGTACCGGCTAATGAGCGCAATTGGCGTCCATTTTCGCGTCTATTTTCTAATCTATTTTCAAATGCGCGGATTTCGAATACGGTTCACATCTTCAGTTCTACATCAATTATTTTGTTAATTCATTACTAATTATTTTGTTACGTTTACGCACGATGCATCGTTATTTAACTGGGGTTGCAAAACCAGAAGTTAAACGCAAGGTGGAAAAGCGAGAACGGGACACGCTGTACGACCAGCAGAAACGACAGCGTGGCTATTTGAAGGTTTGGGAACGAGACCACACTTGGCTGTCCTACGATGACGACAACGATTTGATGTTTTGCAAAGTGTGCAGGACACACAACGTAACTGGTGTCCGTGGCAAGAATGCGTTCTTGACTGGCACGGACAACTTTCGTCCAGACTCGCTACGCGCACACAGTACAAGCGAGGCGCACACACGAGCTGTCTTCTGGCAAACTGCGTTCGAAGCCCGTCCCGGCACTGCACCTGCCCACCGAGCCATCCAAGCGCTGAACACGGCCACCATGGACCGTCTGACGCATTTGTTTAGGTAATTATGTTACCCATGTGATATAATGTTATAAAATGTAAAAAAAATATTGTGTTTGATTGTACTTTGTTAGGGTTAGCACTATATGGTTTAAATTATTATCCCTCATTTCTCTGTTATCTCTCATTTCAAGCGTGCCGTGCAGTAAACAATGCCATGGGAAATTATTAATTTGCATTTGATGTAGATCTGTGTTATAACTTGCCTGGATCTTCGGGTTCAAAAGTAATACTATTTAGTGTTGTATTTCCCGCCTTTATGCATCATATTTTTGGTTTTGAGAACGTGGCTTGTCTTGTGATTTTTGTGCTTTTATTAAAATTTAAACCTGCCCATCTTCAAATCTTCGTCAAGTTTTGTTTTGAAAGCGAGGATGTTTTTAGTATTCACTGTTTGCTGAGGAAGGTTGTTATGTTGTGACTATACTCAGTATTTACTTAATACTATGATATTTAATATTTCCTGCATTGGATGTTTCAGGACTTGTCACGCGATAGCAAAGCACCGGCGTCCGTTCACAGATTATGTGTGGCAGTGTACCCTGGACGCACAGAAGGGCCTTGATGTGGGGAACACTTATCGGAATGACAAGGCATGCAAGCAGTTCGTGCGTGCCATCGCTGAGGTTGAGCGCCGTCACCTCGCACAGCACCTGGAGAGTGCTCACTTTCTCGCCCTCATCAGTGACGGTACGACAGATGCGTCCATCACGGAAGCGGAGATAGTGTACGTGAGGTATGCAGTGAATGGTGTCGTCTCTACTGCCTTCGCTGGTATTGAGAACGTCGGCAAGGCAGATGCTCCGTCAATCAAGCGGGCAATTGACGGTGTCGTGGAGCGCTACCTCCACATCCCGAAAGAGACACTCATGAAGAAGCTTGTCGGATTCGGCAGTGATGGCGCCGCTGTTATGACCGGATCAGCCAACGGTGTCGCCACGCTCTTCCGAAATGAGCAGCCGTGTCTGCAAGCAATCCACTGCTATGCGCATCGCCTGGAACTTGCATATAAGGACGCATTGTGTCGGTTGCCCATGTACACAAAGTTGAGCGATCTCCTCCTGAGCCTCTACTTGTTCTACCATCACTCGCCACTGAACCGTAGCAACTTGAAGGCAGCATTCGACACATTGTCTCTGCCATGTGCCCTTCCACCACGTGTCGGTGGCACTCGCTGGTTGCCACATCTGCTGAAGGCACTGCAGGCCCTTGTGAAGGGATATCCAGCATATGTCCTGCATCTGACGCAGATGCAAGTGCCCGGGGGCTCCGGAGATGCCAAGGCAAAGGCCATTGGCTTCTTGGCGACACTGCACCGACGAGACATCATCGAGATGGCACACTTCCTTCTCGATGTGCTGTTTGTTCTGAGCAAGCTGTCGCTGGTGGCTCAGACAGTGACTGCGACAGTTGCTGATGTACATGCCACGCTGACATCCGTTGTGGCCACCCTTGTGATGTACAAGACGACCACAACTGCCAAGGAGCGTGCCCTGGCGCGCATGGAAGACTTCCATGGTGAGACACTCACAGGTGCTGTCTTCACCAAGCAGACCCGACTGCAGATCTTTGGCAACCTGGTCAGCTGTCTGGAGGGTCGCTTCGTTGACAGCAATTCGGACGTTGTGCGTGCATCATCAATCGTTAGCTCCAAGCTGTGGCCTGAAGCTGCAGGTGATTATGGAAATGACGCTGTGGCCACACTCAACAACCATTTTGGCCCTGTGCTTCGCGACGCTGGCATCGATACTGCCAGTGTGGAGACGGAGTGGACACTTCTGAAGATGATCCTGTATGAACAGTCCCCAGACGTGCGACAGCTGACATGGTCTAGTGTCAATGCAGCCCACCAGGCAGAGTATGGAAACATACTTGGGCTTGTTGACGCCATTCTGACTCTGCCAGCCAGCTCGGCTGATGCGGAGAGAGGCTTCAGTCAGCTGAAGCTGACGAAGAGCAGCATCCGGTCAGTCCTGAAGGCAGATCGACTGACTGATCTGTTGACCATTCAGCTGAGTTCACCAGACATCGCTGCATTTGAACCGAAGGAGGCAATCGAGCTGTGGAGTGCTGGTGGAGCCCGGAGGCCAGACACTCAGCCGCTTAGGCCAAGGCCCGACTGTAATAGTTACACTGACAGCAGTGACACCGACTGTGATGACAGTAGTGCCTCCGACTCTGAGTGACACTGACTGACTGACAGGCAGTGTTAACGCCAGGCCTGGATGACACTGTGGTTTTTTGTGTTTTAAATAAAATTGTTGTGACCTAAATTTGTGCTATGTTTTTTATTTGCAGGACTAGTAAACCTTTTGGCGGACTAGTAAACTTTTGTCTTTACTAGTCCTGCTGTCTAGTAAAATAAATGCTGAAGTTCTACCCCTGTCTGCTATTTTATTTCCATTAATTTTGACATTTCTCCCTCAAAAACCATACATTACAAAAGATACCCGATTGCACGGATAGACAGGTATACAGGAAAACAAATATTTACACATTCACTTAGAACTTCTTGCACTTGGTATCTTGCGTTGCAGTGTTACATCACTTGGTCAGTTCCATCCTCTTGGTGATAATTCTCCAAGTATATCTCCAACTGTCCGCTTCTCTCGCCTGTTTATAAATCCCTGTTCTCTCTTCATAACATTGGTCTTCTTCTTCTACCACCCTCTTCACTTGTCAATGTTTTCCGTGTCAGTCTCTCCCCACTCATTTTCTGTAGAAATGTCCTGCCCATCCCAATCTACTGGCATCTTTACGTATTTCTTCATGGCTATCTCTTCTCTCAATTTCCCTTCTCGTGTCATTTTATATATCCATCGGACACAGGTAACTTCTCCTCTTGTCTCTCTGTCAGTATCAGTGTTCACCACCCATATGTTGGTACTGGTATATTGGTACCAGGCAGGTGCCCAACACTACCACTTTAGCTCTTTCTTCAACTTTCTGTCCTACAAAATACCTTCCACAATCCTCCATGCTGCCAACTTGCAAAACCATCTTATGTTCACCTATAAATTTACATAAAATTAACTAGTGTCATAGAATATAGTTAACATGGTTTGATATAAATTATTTTTATATAAACAATGTGTATATATCACCATAAAAAATATATAATTTTTACATAAAAAACATTAGTTGTATAATTATAGGGCCTAAATTAAATAATTTTCATCAGAAATAAAGAAAGTCCACTGCATATTAAATACAAATTTAAATGTAACTGCAAATATAAATTACTGAAAAAACACATTGTTTATTAACTGTTAGGAACAATTTGGGATAAATTATATAATTCCAATGTGACACCTATCATCATAGTTTGATATAATATACATACATACATACAGAGGAAATGGGAGACATTTTATTTTAAAATATATATGTGATCAAACGTGGAGCACTTGTTATTTAATTTACAGACATACAATGAGATAGGCAGTATACATATTCAGTCATCATAATCATGTGTAATCACTGATAACTCTTCAGTAAGCGTCCTTATACTCAACATTTTACACTGGCCAAAAAGTCTGATTATACTGCCAATGTAATTCATAAACCTGGTCACAATCTCCATCACAATATTCCTGTGCACAAAAATGTTACCCATTTTCTAAGTAATCATATATGTAATTATTCTCATCAACTGTAACCGTAATCACATTCACAACTGTTACATTTGTGGTGTAACCGCCCCATCTCTGCATAGAACAGGAGTAGACCTTACCTCTTGTTAACCTGAACATGGTGGTGGGCGGTTAGTGGCACAACTCGAACCGACTAACGCAAGGACGGATGACCTGAGATGCAGGTGGTGCTCTGCGGTGGAACGGAATGAAGCAGACCGGGCAACTCACTTCTTTTATACACAGGGTCACAGTCCAGCAGTGTGACAGCCTGGCCTCCCCCACGCTTACTTAGTCACTTGCCACTAGGAGGTTCTAAAAGTGACGCTTACTTGTTGATGTGATCACATTACCAAAACGTTTACAGAGTGCTCACAGATGACAGATAGTGCCATGTAATGAGTGAGTGCCTATGTTACTGACAGACACTGCCATTTACGTAGTGCCCGCATTACTGACAGATACTGCCATTTACCTACAGCTCACATTACTGACACTTACAGTGACTGTCATTTACTTAGTGCCTACATTACTGAGAGACTGCCATTTACCTAGTGCCCGCATTAGTGACAGATACTCTCATTTACCTAGTGCCCGCTTTATTGCTAGATACTGTCATTTACCTAATGCCCGCATTACCATTTACTTAGTGCCTACATTACTGAGAGACTGCCATTTACCTAGTGCCCGCATTAGTGACAGATACTCTCATTTACCTAGTGCCCGCTTTATTGCTAGATACTGTCATTTACCTAATGCCCGCATTACTGAAAGATAATGTCATTTATCTAGCACTCGCATTACTGACAGACACTGCCATTTACCTACTGCCTATTTTACTGATAGGTACTGCCATTTATTTAGCACCTACATTACTAATAGACCTTTTGTGTGCTCTATAAAATGTTCTTGAACATTACAAATATGTGTATTGTCATACGGTATATGGTTCTCCAAGTTAAATGCACCTTTACGTCAAAACCTTCTGCAACAGTTATCTTGCTATTCACCACATTAAACATATATAAGATAAAACTTTCAGAAAAAATATGGTCTGGAATAAAGTACATTGATATTTAGACTGTGGTATCCCCATTCTGGCACAAAATTTTAGCACCTAGGCTCAAAGTTCTATTGATTATATAAGCAGAACATATTTATACAGCAGAAAAAGTTGATGTAGAGTTCTACTCTCGTTTTTTTATATTAAAAATAATAATGAGATATTATAATGACAATGATTCACACAGAAAAGATAAGAAAACTAGCAAAAAATGCAAGAATTTTACGAACGTGAAATGCAGCCATTTAGCATTCAGTATCATAGAGTATGCTGTTTGTTTATGTCTTAGAAAAATTGCATCAGCCATGCCCTATTTCTTTGAGACACCCAAACAATGACTTTAGACCCAACAACTGAGGTATGTCACTGTGCCATTGTACCACAACAAGTCGGTTAGAAAACATAAACACGCAAGACAATACAAAGCACACAACCAACTTTGCCAGGGAGGGTTCTTTCCCAAAAAGAGTTCTAAGTCTACAAGTTCATTTAAAGGGAATAAAAACATCTATTGCTCGAATTCATGTTATATTACATCCTGCTATCTATTTCCACGTCCACCAAGCCCAAAAAATTCAATGAATTAGAAATTCCACATTTTATGGTGTGCATCCAGACATTTTCGAATATGCATATTTTTGGCGCGCTTTTCGGGATGCCGAGATGCGACGTCACTTATGACTCAAACTCGCATCTGGCCGACCCTTTCCATGCATTCAGAGCATGTTTACAAGTATAGCTTTTGGGTCGAAACGAGCGTCAGAACGAGTTATTGTGCAATATTCCGACGTAATACAAACACTAGTCATCGTAGATGAACAAGCAGTTATCTTACGGTTCCACATGAATCGAATTTTATTCAAAACAACGAATGCGAATGGGCCTAAAAGTTGACTAGGTTTTGCCGAGCTTGGGCTCATTTTCAGAATAATTATATCGAATGCAACCAACGGGAGATAATCTACACCAATAAACATACATAGCAAACATATATTGTATCCAGCTACATAAAGTAATGTGTATAATCTCATAATATCACAAGAATATCGATATATGAAGGAGTTGTACAATTGATCATAACTTAAATCAGTCAAACAGCTTCCGCTCATCCCACTAGCTCAGTGGGTAGGCGTGATGATTACTTGTCGTTTATTTTACAATCGGGCGACGCCGGTTCAATCCTGACAGCATGCAAACCTTTGATTTTCTTTTAACTTTTTTGGTTTATGTTTTCACGAAGTAATATAAACCAAATCACTTTATACTATAATGCACTGTTCGTAAATAATATTTAAAAAAAATGAAAATATGGTCATTATATAACGATGTTTCTAAATTTTATTTATCCAAACAAATATAATGTAATGGATATATAATTTATTAATTGTAAATATATTGTACGGTAATATATTGTAATTATATATGTGAAAACAGATTGAGATCTGTCTGGATAAATACAATTTAGAAACATCGTTATATATAATGACCATATTTTCATTTTTGTGGCGAATAAATAATTACTACAAAAATAAAAAGAATATTTACAAACGGTATATAGATATAGCCTAGGTAACAGCTACGCCCACAGGAGAGGGCTATTTGGAGTAGCACTAAATTTAATCATTATCATGATTAAATTGAATAGACACCATTCCACATCATCATCTTGACATAACTTGACACGTCATAGACATAGTTACATAGTATCAGTATGTAGTCATACGTCGTACATATAAGAGATTAAGTCCAATGCAAACATTCATCATTGCGCGACCTTTGTGTAATGTAAACAGAAATGACGATGACCTTCTGCGAACACCTATGTAACACGTACCGGTCATGACAAGAATGAATACAAGGGCCCGAAAGGACACACAGTATCGTCGCACACAAAAACAAAAACAAACGCCTGAAACAGATGACCTCGTAGTCGCAGACGCGGAGTCCAACGTCAGTGCGAGTCGAACGTTTTCGATCGGTGCCCACCTGCAAGGTCACGTTGCTAGCTCCGATAACAAATAACATGGCCAATACTCACTTCTTGATCGTACATAAAACACCGGCAGTACTTTGGACGTCAGTGATACACAACCTAACACTTTGACAACGTGCTGCGGTTATATGTAGAGGTTGAGTACACAGGAAGTGACGTCAAATATGCGCCTATCGAAAGTTCAGTTGTCTATTATAGGCACATACTACTGCACGAATCAGTAATTATGTACTACAACGTCGAACGTACGTTCGCTGGGTGGCCAATGTGGCTATTATTTTAACTCAGACTGCCGCGTTTAACATATAGTAACCCTACAGGGCTATTATTTTATATTTTTCATAAACAAGAAAGCACTAGGCACGAACGAAAACAACCATATTATGTACGATATAGGCCCTACACCCCACCTATCTCGACAGACCCTTTAACGCGGTTACCTAAGCCTACTATACTTATAGTCAGGCATCTTAGCAACTTGATGGGGACAGACCGGATAAAAGCACCAATTTTTTTGGTGCTTCTTTGAACAATAAGATTTCACTTTTTGATCGGAGTCAGCAATTTTGGGTGGGTCCATAGGTGTTCACCCCTCGTTGAAATTAGATATGCCGTGTACTATATTTTTCCATGGGATGTAGTACAAACTGGATAAAAGTGCCAATATATTTGGTGTTGCCTCACTAAATAATATTATTTAACTTTTTGATTGGAGTGAGCAAATTGTTTGGGTCCCAGGTCACATGGAACTTCGGGAGTCGACGCTGCGTGAAACACAAATGTATTTTAGTATTGATCACAACTTGAAATGTGTAGTCAGGGCATTGAAAGCGTAGCCTGTCTTTTCTGAACCACTAAACAAAATCAGTTAGGCCTATTTAATTTTGTGACTGAATAATCCGCGTCTGCACCTTTATTGCATGATTGAATATGAGTCTAATTTGCGTGACCCTGTGAATAAAGTCAGCAAGCGGGTATGTACAGCTTGCTGCAGACTTAAACGTAGATGTTGATGTAGAGTATGAATAGTCCTCTTCAAAAAATACATAATGCTCTATGGGGGGCGGTTGCCATATAGGCCCAGTCTGAATGTACTACAACGTTTTCAAAACGATGTAGCATTTTAGCTCGTAATTTTAAAAATAAGTCATTACTGTGTTGTTATTATTAACAACGATTCTTATATAAAACTATTCAGAAATGGGCCTACAGGCATTATTTCATGATTGCTGTTTTAACCGTGTGTTTCTGCATGAATACCACACGTTCTCGTCATGTTTCAAAACACTTGTTATTAGAAACGTTGGATACAATCACAACCGCCATATAAATTTAATGAGGTGTGTAGAGTCGATATTATTCGCCATGATTCACCATCACGAATGTTGAACCTGTTCCAGTAACATCGCTACGTTCAGTCACGAATCCCTTTCACGAATGCTTGATCCGTGTCAATAGGTTTAGTAAAGCTGCGTGTTATAAATAGATAAGAACTCTGTATATTTGTTTTACGCCACTTTACTGAACTTTGTAAACATGACAAACAATAAAGAAACATGTTCAAACTGGTACGTTGTTGTGTTCGCCATTTGCAATACAGTCTGTGCGCAAGTGCGAGTCATAGTCACATAGGGAGCATTTAGTATCTCATTGTTCATATTGTTCTATCTCCCCCCAAGTCTTCATCACTTATTTTAGACTGTAAATAATAGTCTATAGTGAGGGAGACTGTCTCTTAGGTTTCATAGTCTGCCAGCCATTTTGGTGGTTTGATGTTACGGCCATATCGTGAGACGCGTGTTGGCGTGGTAGGGGTAGGAATGTTCTCGAGTGTTGGAGCGACATCTGTTGACGCCGTTGGAGCCACTGCCGGTGATAAAGTTTTCTTGGGGCTCTCCACATTGTCCTTCCATCTTTCAGGAGTTGCGATGGTGTGTTGTGTGATGTGTGTGGGTTCCTTCTGTCGTCGAGGTTGAGGTTGTGAAGTGTGATGTGATGCATGATGCTGAAGGTCCTCATCAATGGTAAGACGTGGTGTAGCAATGCATACTGGCGCGTATTTCCTCAGGAATTTCCTGTTCCGGATTGTTACTCTCCCAGATCCGTCGACTCGGATTACATATTGGTCGAATTGAAGTACTTCGATGACCTGGCCCGTTTTGTCCCACTTCGTGGTGTGAGGGCCAGTTTGATTTTGTATTCTCACGAAGTCGCCGATGACGAGGGGTGGTAGTCGGTCGTTTCGTATGTTCTGACCAGTGTTCAGCGGCTTTCATGTGTCTGTTTCTCAGGGCCTCTTCTCGAGCAACGAGTGTCTCTCGCCAGGTCTCGTGTGGTTTGTACCTACCGGGTAGTATAGGTATGAAGTCCTTGATCGGTCGTCCGAATACACACATCGCTGGGGATAGCTTTGTATCTGGGTCAGGTGTGTTCCGATATTGAAGAATCGCGCGTTGGACCCCATCTGTATCGAGTTCACCATTGGTACCAGTGTTGTTGGTAATGAGGCGTTTGACGGTCTTCACACCGATTTCAGCTCTGCAATTGCTATGCGGGAATGCAACTGATGAAAGTCGGTGGTGTACGCCCCAGGTGTTGAGGAAGAGGCGGGTCGTTGTTGAAGTAAATTCCGGGCCGCCGTCTGATGCTAGTTCATCTGGGATTCCGTAGGTCACGAAAGAGCGGCGTAGGCTGTCAATTATACCATCTGCACCGCCTGTGGTCCTTTCAATAATAGGCCAGTTTGAGTACCTGTCAACTATGACCAGGTAGCTGATGCCTTTATAGGTGAAAAAGTCTGAGCAGACGCATTGAAACGGGTAAACCGGCAACACTGGGGGTGTTGGTGGAGCGCTGGGCTGCGATGGCGCCATTCTGTTACAGTCGCTACAGTTTGTGCGGATGGCAGCCATGGCTGGGGTTATCCCGGGCCAGAACACGGATGATTCGGCCCTCGCAATGGAAGATATTCCTTGGTGTGCGGAGTGGAGTGCCGATAGGACGTCCTCTCGGAGGCTCGGCGGTATAACAATCCGGTCCTTGTAGATGACTACACCGTCTATTGTGTGAAGGTGCTCACGAAATTGGTGGTAGGCACGGAGTGGTACAGGTAGTTCGTGGCGGAACTTCGGCATGCCGTTTTCGATGATGGACATGAGTAGGTTCATGTTCTCATCACTAGCCGTTTCTTGTCTTGTACGGTCCCATGTGATGGATTGAAGAGACTCGAGTGCGTAGGTCGCCGCATTCCTGACTGCATCATCTATGTTCTCGTGATCTATGGTGTCCTCGTTCGTGCGGATGCCTTCTAGGAATGGATGTTGGATCATCATGGTTGAAGGCAGGTTCGATGGATCATCATCATCGGGTGTGATGTCATCTTGGAGGTGTAGTTTGTCTGGATGAGGGGTACCCGATGGGTGCCGAGACATGGCATCTGCTGCTTTGTTTTGTACTCCAGGGATGTGTACGATGCGAAACCTGTATCTGAGTGTTTTCTCTTTGAGGTTTCTCAGGCGTGCATTTGGTATTTCATCCAGTGACCGATCACCGAGTATGTTAAGGAGTGGTTTGTGATCCACTGCCACGATGAGGTCTGCACATCCGAGGACAAAGAATCTTGCCTTATCGAGAGCGTCGGCCACAGACAGAGCTTCGCCTTCGATGGGGGCATATCTAGATTCGGCCGGGTGGGTGAAGCGGCTTCCGACAAGAGTGATTCTCCATCCATCCGGGCAGCAGAATGGCATGCTCTTAGTGCAAGTGCAATGTTTTTGTAACAACTAGAAACCGATCCCATCCTTGGACCAATCTGTGGCAAGGCAAGTCGGCTTATCCTTGTCAAAGATTGTGACACCTTTCTCTATCTCATTAGTGATAATGTCTTTGGATTCCTTGAATAGTTTGTCTAGTTGGTCGTCCCACACAAATGGGTTATCGGGTTTCAGCAGGTGTCGGAAGGGCTGCATCCGGTCTGCCATGCTGAATGTATACGCCACTTGGTTGACGAGCCCGAACCAGGATCGAACGTCTGTAATGTTTCTGGGGGTGGGGAAGTCGCGAATGGCTTGTAGGTATTTTCCGCAAGGGCGCACACTGTCCAGGGTGATCACAAACCCTGCGAATTCTACTTCTGGTTTACAGAACGTGAACTTGTCTGGGTTCAATGTTATGCCATTTTTGCTACAAACATCTAGCCAGTGAATTGCCTGGAAGAAGCTTTCCTCCATCGTGTCTGCCCACAGAAGTGTGTCGTCTATGCATTTTGTCTTCTGGGGGATGTCGGCTACGATTTCATCATATCGTCTTGAATATCCGTCACCAGAGGCGATGTACCCCTGTGGAGTTACACAGTATCTATATCGGCCCCATGGCGTTATGAATGTCGTCAGGTGGCGATCGTCCGGGTGAAGTGGCACGCTGTGGTAACCATTCCAGGCATCGAATACCGTTTTGAGTTTGCCCTGTGGGACGGAGCGGGCTTGGTGGAATGGTGATTGAGTGTGGTGTGTCTCACGTGTCGCGTGGGTGTTCAGTGGTTGGAAGTCCACCGTGCGGCGGGGCTTGCCCGTCTTCTTTGCACAAACTACCATTCTGTGACACCAAGTGACCGGTGTGCCGACTGGGACTGGCTCGATTACCCCTAACCTCACATCCTGGTCTAGTCCCGCTTTGACGTCCTTCTGCCAGTGGAGTGGTACGGGGATGGGGTTGTGCGAGGCCACTGGTTCAGCATCTGGGTCCACCATGAGCCTCATTGGGGAGCATTTCATCATGGGGAGGGGCTGATGGTCACATGTATTGAACGTACTCGCCTTATAGTGGTCGATCAAGTACGTCTGTAGTTTCTCTCGGTTGGATTCGGTCGCGGGGAAGGGTAGTTTCGTTGGTGGAGGTGGTGGTAGTTGTCGCTTTGGACAGTCACAGGTAGTAGAGATGCCAATAGTATGGGCATGGTGAGTCTCTCCGATTGTTGGGAACGTTTTAGAGAGCATGCCAAGGGCCACGCATGCTTCACGGCTGAGGAACATCTTGTCAGAGTTGTCAGTTACGTATACGACCTGTCGTTTCTCTAGTCTGTTTTGGTCCTTGTCTCTGCCAGAGAACCGAAGTATGGCTGCTCCGAGGATTCTGATGTCCTTGTTATTCGCGGCGTGCATCTTCATAGAGACGGGGATGAGATTTTCACGTGCTAGGCCGAGGCGGTTGATTGCCCCGATTCCAATGAGGCAACTTTGGCAGCCTGTGTCGGCCATGGCGGATAAGGATAGGGGTCGAGTACGGATTTTCAGTTCAAAACCCAGATCCTTGCAGTCCTCCTCAACCGCACAAATGTCTAGTTTGATGAATGGTTGAGGTTATGAGGCTTGTTGCGCCCACCTGTCACAGATGTTGTTATAGAGGTGATGGTTAAGGATTATGGAACGCCTCCCGCGCTCATGACCAATCTCTGTAGCAGCACATAATGCATCGAATACCGCGCCTTCACACTCACCCGAATCAGTCCTTTGGGGCTTAGCCTTCGATCTCTCCTTGTTGCGACATACTTTTTCCAGGTGATGTTGCAACTTGCAGTACTGGCATGTATGATTGTAGGCGGGGCACTCGGTTTTTCTGATGCGGAACGGAGCACTTCTACCATGGCTCTTTTCACCACAGTAGCCGCATAGGCCTAAGTCAGTCATCCTATTTCGGACATCCTGTTGTTTTCCTCGACGGTATGTGCTACTCACCGATCCTGCACCTTGCGAGTTCAGCAGTCTGGATGCTGAGCGCTTGCCAGATTCTTTGGCCTCCACGAATTTTAGCACTTCTTCGAGAGTCATATCCTGATTCTGATCCCCGAGTACATCGAGTTGTATTTCTTGATCCGCTATGCCTCGGGAGAGTACATCTCGAAGTATGGCATCCGTATAGTTGATGTCGGCTGCGCACGAGGGACACTGTGTGACATAATTGCATATGCCCGCTTGGCCTTTTATTCTGGCTCCAAATGAGCGGATAGCCTCGTCACGATCTTGTCGCATGTTGTGCAGCGCTGCACGGGCAACCATGGTATTCTCCCTGCGCACCGCCAGCATCTTTATGGCCGTCAAAACATCTTGCTCTGACTTACTGGATAGGCTGCCCCCAGCCGCACGTATGAGGTCTTTTCGGAGCTCGTCACTACAGCATTCCAGCAGTTGGACCACTACATCTCCATCCGTGAGCTTGGTGCCCCTGCGATACTCGCCCCATCGGGTCTCGAAATATGCCCACTCCTCGCTAGATCCGGCCGATGATATAGTTGGTCGTTTTAGTTTCTCTGCTCGAGTAGCCTGGGTAGTGGCGGCGTGAGTAGAAGCTGCATGCGAACTGGCGTGAAGGTTGAGGAGGGCAGCGATGATGGCGCCATCCTCAGCTTCTGCTGTCTCGAATTCACAACCCACGATAGGACACTTCATCTTCATTTTGAAAGATTGTATTGTCCAATTGGCGGTGTGGTAGGTCTATCGTCGATTGGCGTTTCCGGCTCAAATAGTCCTAGTGCACGCACACGCTTCCAATGTCAGTGGTGTACAATTAACGTCACGATGTTTCTTTATATATAAGAACTCTGTCTATTTGTTTTACGCCACTTTACTGAACTTTGTAAACATGACAAACAATAAAGAAACATGTTCAAACTGGTACGTTGTTGTGTTCGCCATTTGCAATACAGTCTGTGCGCAAGTGCGAGTCATAGTCACATAGGGAGCATTTAGTATATCATTGTTCATATTGTTCTAATAAAGCTGTAGCACATTTATAGGTAACTGCATCCAGTCGAGTAGTGACCCGGGGGCAGGAGGGGGCACTCGCCCACGGGCACCAAGTCTGGGGGGCACCGAATCGACGGTCATTACCACCGAGCGGATGACATCGTCCATAATATAAACCGCTAAACGATTATGTTCTTCAGTTGTGGCAATCCCAGTTTGAACTTGGTTAATGTTCATTTTGTCGGTCAGGAACCATTTGTTGAACATTCTTTGGAACAACAATTATTGAAACGTATTGTCGCTTTTTCGCATGTTCAACTCTGTGATTGGTGAAATTAAGGCAGACAGGCCACGGTAGAGACGGAAATCCGCTTAAGGACCTGGAGTGACAGAGTGGGATAAACGATTGCTTCGACGGTATGTACCTGCCATTTTGTTGTTGAAATCTGGGAGATTCATCAGCGGTTCGGCACGCTTTGCTTGCGCGCTGTCTCATCGCGCTATATCGGATCTTGAAATCGGAAGACGGAGGGGTGCTGTTGGAGATTTTTCGCCGGAACTTCACCGGTTCGCTGACTCTAAGACTCGAAGACGGGAAGTGCTGTTGGATATTTTCATTAAAAAAATCCGGGAGATTTGACTGCATTCCGAGAGACCGGTAGATACACCCAAAATCCGGGAGACTCCCGGATTTCAGGGGACAGTTGGTAGGTATACGATGGTATTGTGAGGCTATTTGAGAAACTACTCGAAAATTCGAATGAAACACCAGAAGCCAGACGGGCTGCGGGCAGTTGCTTCACAAGAGCAAGTCCGGCGCAGCACACATGTGTGCCTGGTCACTGCATTCATGCGTCGTGACATCAAATCTTTGTGAAGAAAAGCAAGCAGGGCCGTAGCTAACCTTAAATAACTGGGAGACAGTAACACAAATAACACTAAAGCATAGAACTTCATGCGGGGGTTCTCGCCCAGAAAATGTTGAAAATGTACCCCTCTAGGTGCAATCTGGCGTATTTTCTGGAGAATTTCGTCCAGGGCTCGTGCATCGTTTGAGTCTCAGTTGCATGCTACGTGTGAATTAAAACAATACACGAAAAGAACTAATTACTATCAAATGACAATACATTTATCAAAACCAATACATATTCTTTGTAATATACGGAATATCGGTCCAGCAGTTACACCCGTCTGAAATTGTTTTACAAGATCAATTCCTCTCGCCGTCGCGTACAGTACTTCGCCAATTAGCTTTATACAAATAAACCTCTCCAAGGGTGTCAAAGAACCCATCCTGCTTAGAAAATCTAAAGGATATAAAAATGCTTTATGATATGTTTGACAGAACCCAGAAAAAAAAGTATTATTTAGGGCCCATGGTAGTATTTTTTCTACCGGAGCTAATCAATTATTCATCCATTAATTAACTGTCTGAACTGCAGCATATCATCTATTTACTGCTGTGTATTGTTAACATTAAGATATTTTAATCTGAAATGTGTTACTTCATATAGTGTTTCTCACCAATTTCAGAAGTGTATACACATATCCACAAGATGCCGACAATTTGTGAAATCGAGGAAGACATCGCAGAAACACTGAAATTGATGCCTCGCACTAGGGTAACAGAGCGGGGAGTTACTAAGCTACTTGAACACATGAATACATGTTGAAGAAAGGCATATTAACCCACTATGTTCTTTTTCTTATGTCAGATAACACCTGGAATAACTGTTTGAGCTATTTTATCTACATATGTTAATATTTATGCCAAATAATATCAGATTTTTGCTGTAAATACTACATTGTGCATTGTTTTTGTGCAAGAAATCTATATTATAATTATAAAAACAATATGGTTCTCTAGACCCTTATCTCTGTTAGTGTTGCATGTATGGGGCTGAAATGTTGTATGTGATCTTGCTGGTACTTTAAGGTGGTTTGTGGATTTAGATTTTTTTCGAAATTCATCCGCGGGGTGGGGATCTTGGAGGATCACAAGTTTTAAATGTCACTTATCTCCGTCAGTTTTGTGTGTATGGGGCTGGAAAATGTTGTGCGATCTAGTGGACCCTTTGGGGTGGTTCAAAAATTTACATTTTTCACAATTCTTCTGGGGCTGTGATCTTGTAGAGGTCATATACATATGACTGCCAGTTTCCCTAGACAGTGCTGGTCAACTCTGCTAGTTGTTCAATAATACATCATCAAACCATATTCTTTAAAAAAAATGGACGAAGAGGCTCTGAAGTCCTTTGGACTAATACGTCCATATGTGACCCCGGCTGACCAAATGAATGATAAGTCGGAAAACATTGTTTTCTTACATTCTTGTAAAGGTTGGATAGGGTGCTTTACACGGTTTCAAAAATTATGACTGCTACAAAAATTGGTGAAGTTATGGAGCATTGAACATAGTAAGGGTCAAAAAGTGAAAATTAAGAAAACGGCTGTTGAAGTTTTATATTATATATGCGAATGGTTTGCATGGAAATATTACATGCATGACATTCAAATGTGGCATACGGTATGTACAGGTATGTTATGTTGCAATGATACACTGGAAGTACAAATGTGCTGCTACAAAGAGTTAGCAAGTTATGCCAGATTATGTCTTTATATATAAAACTAAGAGGACAGATTATGTGAGAGCAAAAGGTAGACTAAAAAAATAAAAATTACGAAGCTAATGCAGAGTTAAGAGAATTGGTTACTGGGTATAAATGCTTTATAAAACAAATATCATAATGCTACCATAAACAGTTATATGACAACTTGCGCAACCTAAAACATAGCAAGCCTGCAGAATACTGGGATATACTTAATAAAGCAAGTAACAGCAGTGAAAATGTGGAAATATTTCACTGGATAAGATTATGAACCACTTTGAAAAACTCGGTGAAAAACGTGAAAGTGAAACTGCAGCTAGTGAGATACCTTTTGATCCAAGAAAGATGTCCCAGTCAAACGAACACATAAACAGACCATTCATGCAAGATGAGGTACTAATGCAAATAAAAAATGGGCCAAGTGGCCCTGAAGTCCTTTGGACTAATACGTCTATATGTGACCCCGGCTGACCAAATGAGTAATAAGTCAGAAAAATGGTAACATTGTTTTCTTACATCCTTGTAAAGGTTTGGTAGGGTGCTTTACATGGTTTCAAAAATTATATGACTGCTACAAAAATTGGCGAAGTTATGGAGCACTGAACATGGTAGGGGTCAAAAAGTGAAAATGAAGAAAACGGCTGTTGAAATTATATATGCAAATGGATTGCATGGAAATATTACATGCACAACTGTATGTAATATGTATGTTATGTTGCAATGATACACTGGAAGTACAAATGTGCTGCTACAAAGACTTATCAAGTTATGCCAGATTATGTCTTTATGTGTAAAACTAAGAGGACAGATTATTTGAGAGCAAAAGGTAGACTCACTGTTTGACACAGTTTAAAACCTACAGGCAACTGTCCAGTTTAACAGTGGTCTAGTGGCTTAATGCTGTCTGTTAAAACAAGCTACTGCCAGTGGCCTATTACAGATTAGTCACAGTTTCCATTAAACAATAGCAGGCAGAGAATCTTAGCTCCACAGCTGGGTGTAATACACAACAAGTGCAGTGTTTCCCCTGGTATATAACAAGCGAGGCGGGCCGCCTCGTCGTTTTTCTATGCCGCCTCGCCCAAAATATGCCGAAATTGCCGCCTCGTAGCTATTTCATACGCCCTTTTTTGTTCTTTCACGGTATATTTAGCGTCGGCGAGCGGCGCGTAATGACACCACAAAGTCACTTATATTCCTGCAAAATCGCACATTTGTAGCAACATCGTTTAGCTGTCATTGGACAACGTGAAAGATATCACTTGTCAGTTGTCCAATCACTGAATATTCCTGCGGGATGCCCGGTGTCTCCAATGGTGTCAACCTTGCGGAGTTTCGACATACTAGAAATCTAGACATTCATGTAAAATGGCGCCCAAATGGTAACTTGCGTTTTGGTTAATGACGGTGGTGGGAGTGAAAACCGTGCAGGCTGATGGCACTACGTCACTTGTCGACACTTGTGTCGAATGCGGACTCTTTTGAAGCTCAAATAGCGACCCGGTTTGTGCTAGTCTGTGCCGCTGCGGCCGTGCGTTACCGCACAGCGCGCATAAAAAGAGAGAGATATATATAATATATAGAAGCGTATGTTGATACAAACCGGGGCGCTATTTACGCCTCAAATGGACGTAAGACGCAATATTCTTAAAGGTAAATATGCCTAGGATAATTTTGAATGATCGAACTACAGTGTATCTCACTGACGTATCAAAGTTAAGCAAAACTCAAGCGGCAAAATCAATGACAAAATGGGTCCGGATTCGACGCAAATGCCCACAAGTATATTCAACTAATGTTCTATGGCTATGCGGTTTTGTTTTAGCAAAATAAGGAATGTGATTCGTAAGATATCTTTGTGCTAAATATATAATACATATTCCGACAAAGTTGTGCAAACAAACTTTTGGGAAAGTTGATCTGAGTGAAATACTTACGAATATAAACCACCGAAGTTCACATCTCATAAAAAAATGCCTACTACCCAAAACCGTGTATACTAACGGGTTATCAATAACTTGGGTTAGACAATGATATGTTTGCACAGGAATTGGGTGTACTAAACAACTTATACTGTTTTATAAAAGGTCACAATTTGGGAAACATTATTGCGATTAATAAAAACATACTTTTTGGCATTCCAGAAATGACTGTTTAATTAATTGTATAGCATTCTAGCAAACAAATAAAATATAATCTTTTGAACAAAAACCACAAATTTACCATAATATTATTATACTAAAATAATTTAAAGGTGATGATGAAAGAGTCTTCAGATGATACCACTGGATGCTTCCCAGAGAAGTCGAGATGGTGTTCAACAGAACAGGTCTGCCAGGGAGTAAAGTGTAAAGCTCTTTGAGCAGTTCTGCGCTATATAAGAACTTACCATTTACTTTTTTATTGGCTCTGTCAGCGAGGTAACAAGGCCTAGGGTTAGTGCAAGAAAACAACCATAACCAAGTACCAGTGGTCAAGGGGAAACCACACCTCTACTGAATAGCAGTGGTAAAATGGAAACCACACCTCAACATGATGAAACAATCATGATTACTGACTTTTATCAACCATGATTACTACATTTAGGAGTAGTGTCTTGTTGTTTTATATCTTCCCCTCTATATATAAGAGTAAATGTTAAAACATACCTCAGAATGCACCATTTTAAAGCTAGTTTTAAAAATTCCCCAGGGGACCCCCCTAGCAATGCATCGCACACTGAAGTGATAAATATACGATACACTGAAAGTACAAATGTGCTGCTACAAAAATGTATAAAGTTATGCCAGATTATGTCTTTATGTATAAAATTAAGAGGACAGATTATCTGAGATTAAAAGGTAGTCTAAATAAAATAAACACAACTTGCAATTATAGAAAATCAATAGTTTTGAAGATACAGTTTAAAAGTGTTAGGCAACTGTTCAGTCTAACAGGAGACAAGACACCACAGTCACACCATTTTATAATAATTAAATGAACATCAAAATAAACACAACTTGCAATTATAGAAAATCAATAGTTTTGAAGATACAGTTTAAAAGTGTTAGGCAACTATTCAGTCTAACAGGGATCAAGTGTGTCTACTCTGCCTGTGTGCTGTGACCAATGAAAGATTAGTCAAGGTCTCAATGGACTAGGCTGTAGAGATTAGTCACAGCTGTTGACTTTGTGGCACAATACACAACATCTACTGTTGGGAGTGGTCTCAAGGGCCCTTCTCAAAACCACATCACTAGATAATGTTAAACTTTTGCACTTTGGGGGCCCCTTAGGTGCCCTTAGAATGATTAAATCAAATACAGATTTCTTGTATATAGTGGCAGCACCCTAAGATACATCTATGCAAAATTAGAAAAAAAGTTGCTGAACAGTTTTTTGAAAAAATAGGCAAAATGTTACATTTTCACCAGTTTTGGGGTCCTTTGAGGCCCTAGGGAGCCCTTAAAATGATTCAATCAAATACAGATTTCTCGTGCATAGTGGCAGTGCCCAAAGATATGTCTATGCAAAATTAGAGAAAAAGTTGCTGAATGGTTTCTGAGATACGACAGCTAACGGCGGACGGCGGACACAGAGTGATGGCAATAGTCCCTTGGACCTTCGGCCAAAGGACTCAAAAACAAAAAGGCACATGGTATTGATAATGTTATAAATGAATACTTAAAAAACAGGGCCAGGCTGTGTCAGCCTTCTTCTCATGTGATGTAGAGGTACAGCAAGGCGGAAACGTGTCTCCTTTGTTATTTGCTATTTACCTGCATTTTGAACACTGTTAGTCATAATTATAAGGGACTTGACATGGCAGCTGGTGAAATTTACAACAACCTTAGTGATGATGTAGAAATGTTCTTGAAAATGTATGTTCTACTATATGCTAATGACACTAGAATGATTCAATCAAATAGAGATTTATTGTGTATAGCGGAACTATATCAACTCTTCTAGTGGTTGACATTTGGTTGTTTCAGATGTCAACTATATTGTGAATCTGTAATTATTAGTCTATATTGATACAATTGATTTACATAGTACCATGTCTACACAAGGTATGGCAAGTGTAAACAGAACAGTAGAATGCATTTGATATCAATAAAGTGTAGGATATTTCATTCTATAGTTGTCCAGAATATTAATTTTCTATGTTTGTCACCTACAGGTGACAATACATCTTTAAAGGGAATAAAAACATCTATTGCTTGAATTCATATTAAATTAGATCCTGCTATATATTTCCATGTCCACCAAGCCAAAAAAATCCCCAAAAATCGAAGAATTAAAAATTCCACATTTTATGCTGTACATCCGGACATTTTCGAATATGCATATTTTTGGCGCGCTTTTCGGGATGCCGAGATGTGACGTCAGAGTTGACTCTGCCGATACAGCGACCGCTTGTTTACATTCATTCTCAGCAATATGACAGCAGAGGTGGCTGTGTAATGCGAATATCATCATGGTTCATTGTGCGGCATTCGGTTGTAATGCAAACTCTTCTAAACATACAGCAACACACCATTTTTTTCGGTTCCCTACGGATCCAGTTTTATTGAAGAAACACAGCCGGCTTTGCTCCGCTCATTTTGAGAAAAGCTGTTTTGATCGCGATCCGGAGATGTTGGCAACCCTTGGATATCCTGGTGCTCGAATATCGTTGAAAAGCGATGCAGTCCCAACAATATTCCCGGCAGTAGAAGCTGCATTGATGCCGTCAATCCGCAGAAGACAGGCGTCGGCACGGGCAGGATCGACGGCCGCTTTGCCCGAGTCGAAGGCAAGCGGGTCTCGCAAGCGTTGTTCCAGTGCCGCAGTCGCCGCTGCAGGCTCCGCTGCCGCTGTCACTACAGCCGGCTCAGCAACTACACCCATGGCTTCTTTGGGGTACCAGGTTCCTTCGACGAGTGGTGAATTTACGAGGTCTGCTTACCGAAAGCGGCAACGAATCAAGGTAATTCTTACATGTTATATCTACTATTATTATTCTGTAGGTCTAGTATAATGCCTGGACTGGACGGTCTCGTGTGTGTCAAGTGTCAAAATAAGTTATTCAACTTATTGTCATTGTATCCCATTGGTTCCAATCATTTCACGGAACTCTTCCTAAGTATCTTATATTCTAAATGTTGTAGTTATGCACGATACTACTATAATAAATCTACATATACTCAGTTTTGTGGAAAATTTGATAGTGTAATCAAATCGATTCAGGTGACTGTTTTTATCATTATCATGGTTACAGGAATGTAACGCAATAAAACAAAAACGTCAGCAAATTAATTGATGCTAATTTGTTAGTTATGCATTTAATTAATCTATTTACTTTTACATGCAAATAAGAAATAATTATTTTAATTATACTCGTTGCCGAGTCAGGTTAGTCTGTTATAATAAGTTTTTTAAACCGTAAGAAGCAATACTTGGATGTAGAACATTGCAATGTGAATTTGCAGATGGAAGAATAATTATATTTTCAAATGTATTTAACGTTGAATTTGCATAAATTAATTATTATTTTTCATACATAACATTTGTTGTTTTTTAAATGACAATACTTGGACTTTATGAAAGTGCCATGCATTTTGATCAACATCAAATGTATGTACACATAAAGTACCATGCATAAGTTAGATATTTAAAACAAAAATTATAAAATTAGGAAGTGGTCTGTCTCACTCTCATAGTTGGAACCAGTTGCTGGCAATCTCCTCCTCTGACACATGACTCACTAAAGTCTTATGTCATCAATGACTTGCTGAAGAATTATCCCCCATCAGTATTCTCTGTAGAAACAGTTTATTACAGTGTTTGGCACCTGTCTGCTAATCCAGCTAATTGGACTCCTTTGTTGTGACTCCTCCACTTGACTGAGGAACTAAGTGTAGTGTTTGCCCTAGTCAACTGATCAAAGATCAAATCTAATTAATTACCAGTTGACATTGCACTTTGTAGGTCTTTCCTGCTATGAATAACAAATACACCAGCCACCTCCAGCTGGCCCACTGCATTCTCCCTCCAGTTAAAATAGTTATCTGAACCTGATCTACTGGTAATTAAAGCATGCTAGGTGGAAATGGCAGGAACTGGGTAACATGGATGTGACATGTCCGATACTTATTATTACTAACCCATGCAATTAACCCATGCCTAACATCACCCTGATCACCATTGCAATTGGTAAACCTTGCAGGTAGATGTGATTAATTATTATTAATATTGAATGGTTACCACATTGAACACCCTGTAGATTACAGTATGTATTCATCGAGTTAATAATATATTATGTTTAAGTTTTCAAAAGTAATGTTTTCAATAAATATAATTCTTACAGTAGATGCAGCTTTCATAACACACACTATTGTAACACACAAGTACTGTTACATTTGTTACTATAGAATTCTTACAGTAGATGCAGCTTTCATAACACACACTATTGTAACACACAAGTACTGTTACATAACACACACTATTGTAACACACAAGTACTGTTACATTTGTTACTATAGAATTCTTACAGTAGAGAGCAGCTTTCATAACACACACTATTGTAACACACAAGTACTGTTACATTTGTTACTATAGAATTTTTAATATTTCAATAGTAATTTATTGATTTGTATTTTCATAACTCCAGTGCACAGGCCTATGGTGAATTACATTACAGTGTCATATATTGCTATTGCCTAGTTTCCATTTTATTACAGTTGAATATCGAAGACAATGTACATCATGCAATATATACTATTACATTTGAAGGTATTATCATTACATTTTGAATTGGAACTACAGTATGTACCGAGATAAATATTTAGAACAAAAATATAACTATTGTATCTTGTATTATCTACTAACAACGTTTACGGATAGAACATATTTTTCATTTTATGTCTGTATAACATGAATGAATGGAAGACAAAAGAAATGTCACTGCAATTTAATAGATTGCAATCAGTGTAATTACACCTTACTGCTTGGTGCATTGCTAATTACTGGCACAAGTCATGATGTTTTTTTAAACAGAAGCTCAGAAATGTACCAAGGACCATTATTCGGCTCCCACATTATTCATGGGATGGATGTTGGCAATCATAAAACCTGGATAAACTAGTTCAATAGGATACAGAAAGCATAATTAAATTTATATTTTGATGCAACATATATTAACAAACATGTATATATATTATATGCTAGTTACTATTACATTGTTTCTGTTATTATATTGTGCTTTGTTCAACTTATTGTTACTAATAGGTATTATTATTATTACACCACTCCTGGAGCAGGCTTCCTATAGTGACTATAAAATTGAGTATTGCAGGATTGTTCATGTCTGCAGTCACATATTGTTATGATAGTAACTATATCAATGGATAAGGATTCTACTAATGATGTTACAAAATGTCATTAATGAATTTATTTGATTTTTAACTTAATGTTATTAAAAAAATCAAGTAAATTTATCAAATAATAAATATGTTCACATTTGGATGTGGGTTGTTGCCCAGCTACCAAATGTGAAAATGGTCATTTGTTGTGAAACAATAACAATAAATGCAATGCAAGTTGCAAACCTATCTATTGTATATTTAATAGATGATTAGTTATAACCAAAAATAAAATGTTCACAAGTAATATATTGTCACATTTTCCAGGTAATTGTTTGCATAAAAGTGTAACATAACAAAAGTAACTATGTCTCTGTGTAGATTCTGTAAGCGTGATATCAATTATTTATGATGTTTTTATCATAGAATAAACAATACATACCTTGCAACTTGAAATTAATTTATTAATTTGTATTTTTCACAGCTAGGCAGTCTGTTCACACTTGGAAGCTGGGCAAATGACTAGACAAATGGATGTACTCCTTTCTGACAAGATGGTAAGACAGGATTTTGTTTGCTTTTGTCAGAAACCTACAATTTATTTTTTTGCAAATTCTATAAGGGTCATTTGTTATTTCAGTTATTTGCTGACATTCTGGCAGCAGCTCGAGATAGTCCACCGTCGACCAAGAATGGGTCATCTGAAGATACAGCAACTGAATATGACAGCTCTCGTACGGATTCCTGTGATACAGAGGATTCCACACCCGAGTCAGTCACAGCTTCCACTCCAAAAAGGAGCAGCAAATGCTTTCAGGTTGACATCAGGCCATCAACTCGCACGAGAAGAGTGCAAGCAGTCTGTGCATCAGAGCAGGTTGCTGTGCAGGTGACATCAGCAGTGAGGTCAACGAGTGTGCAGTGCAGTTTGTTGACTGGTCCGATTAGTGACTCGAGTGACTAAAACGGGGAGGAAGTGACATCTGCTGCAGATCCAGAGTATGTTTGCTCTGACAATGAGTCGACTAGTCGTGACAGCAGCAACAGTGACAGCGATGACCATGTCGACCAGTACACTGACACAGAGGAGGGTGTTACAAACAAGACTCCCTTGAGGAAAGATTGCTGCCCTTCCAGGGAGAGGTACTTCTTGGTTGCAGAGTCTTCACTTCGTCATCTTTTCGCACGTTGCCGAAACTGCACTGGCCAAACCAATGTCGTAGTGCAGCAGTTTCTCGGCTCAATGGGAAGTTGCCCTGTAAAGATAATAATTGGTCTGTAGATGTGAAGCTATGCTATTTATTAGCATGTCATAGGTAAAGTGATCAACAAAATGGACTAGATAACTTGTTTATCAATGGGTATTTGCTGAAGCCATATTCTCATCTGCCTGCAGGGGAAGTATTCCCATGGGTGTTGTTTGGCTTATAACCATTGTCTGTGCACCTGTGGTGATTCACATTGTGTTACCAGGTATACACAGTTACCAACATTTGGAATGATTCATCCCAGTAACACTGTGTTATGAAACTTGCTTGATGAATTTGTAATGATTCAACCCAGTAAAACTGTGTTCTGAAACTTGCTTGATGGATTTGTAATAAATATGTCACACAAAAAATGTCCTTATGATTTTTATGGACATAGTCGTAGGGCACATATATACCCACTGGTAGCATCTCACATATAAGACCCCTAAGGTTACACTAAACCCCTAGGTCTAGGACATAACCCTTCAGGCTATAACCCATTACCATAATTATTCAATTGTTCTGCATGTTGTTTTAATGTTTATTTTAGTTTATTTTGATTATATAGTAGCTATATTGTTATGTGTCAGACTCAGAGTAATAAAATTATTGTTCCACATAAATGACATAATGATAATCTAGACTAGAGCTGTCATTATATATATCATGATATTATGGTCATCTCGCGAACAACTGTCCAACTAAAAAAGTGTGGGTTTTGTCCAGAGGGGTGATATCGTAAGTAGCTATAACGTCCTAAACTCGATCCGCATAAACCAGACAACCATGCTTACGACGTTCGACGGTTCGTAACTTTGTGAAGTTTGTCTTTGACAAGTCTGTTTACAATTACTTCGTCCGATGACCTACTTAGCTACAACCTCTAGCTAACTCTCTGTACAGCTTTGACACCGCATTTTATAATATAACGTCGTACTAAAACGATATAATTGTTGTTGTCGACAGTTTTCACACCATATGTGTCATTATAATGAAGTTGAAGCTTACCAGTCGGTGTTGCATGAGCGAACATTGTGACTGTCCGACTCCGCATCATCTTCTTCGCTACCGTCGCTGAAACGCTCGGAAAGAGCGGAATTAGACGAATCATCCGCTGTAACCGTTCCCGCTAGTGGCTCAAAATCGTATGATTTCACTTGAAACTCTGCGAAACTCCCACTAGCCATGATGTTACAAGAGAATGGAGAGAACAACAATGGCGATGCATAGATGTCAACAAAGCCGCGAGTCGGCATTGACGTCACGATACCACGTGATCGCCTAGCTCATTAAATTTCAACTTTCTGCGGGAATCTCTACACAGACGGGTTTAAAATAGAATTTTGTCTACAAACGTATTTTTCTGTATTTTTTTAATGTCAAATGTTACATACAATGTTAATCTTTGTGTACACATGGAAAACGGATTTTAGCTAATGCCTTGTTGTTATTTCCTTTAAGTTTAACCAATAGACATCACAGTCGCACCATTTTATAATAATTAAATGAACATCAAAATAAACACAACTTGCAATTATAGAAAATCAATAGTTTTGAAGGTAGTTTAAAAGCTGCAGGCAACTGAGTTTAACAGGGGTCAAATGTGTCTGCTCTGCCTGTGACCAATTAAAGATTAGTCAAGGTCTCAATGGAACAATGCAGAGTGGAGTGAGGCCAGGGCACAGTTTCTAGCACAATATGCAACATCTACTGTCAGGGGGGGGGTCTCAAGGGTCCTTCTCAAAACCAATTTTTTGGGCCTTTGGGGCCCAACGGGGTCCTTAGAATGATTAAATCAAATACAGATTTCTCGGCCCAAAGGACTAAAAAGGCCCTTGAATTCGCAAAAATAAGTTGTGTTTGAGTCATGTATTGGTATTTTAGAATACATTCTTATTTGACATATGCCAGCGGTCACCCAGGACCAGAAGTTCAAAGAAGATGACAAGGAAGATTAATTGTTGTAATTGGCAGGTGTAATAAAATTAATGGAGACCCATGTATAATTGTTTCATCGTTCTATATTTTCAGAACGTTCTGGGAACATTAAAACTATCAAAAAAAAACGTTTTCAGGACGATACCACTAACATTTTCATAACAGAACAGTTACGTTCTGGGAACAGTAAGAAAACTTTCCAAAAAAGTTCTCCTAATGTTACATAATAACGTTATGCATAACGTTCATAGAATGTTAAAACTTTCCAAAAAAACGTTCTCAGAAAGTTACGACTAACGTTATCGTAACATAAGAATAACGTTGTGGCAACGTTCTGGGAACATGTTTTTGTTAGGTGGGATCTTTACCCATTCCGATTTGCCTACAGGTATGGCAGAGGCACAGATGACGACACGGTTGCCCATTTCATTATGAAACACTGAGACAACTCCAAGGCGTACGCTAGTTCATGTTCATAGACTTTAGCCTTTCAATCTTATCCTCATGTCCTGCTCAGTAAGCTGAAACAAATGAACATTAATCCACATGTCACAAGGTGGTATCATTATTTTCTAACAGAGTGCAGCTTATTAAAGTAACTCAAACTCTTTACCTGACTGTCTCAACAAATGCTGGTGTATCGAAGTGGTGTATAAGTTCGCCGATTGTACCTGCTCTTTGGGCATCAGACGTCGATTTCAATAGATGACATGATGTTTTTGTTTAGACAGCCTGAAGGTGATGTTTTGACGAGCCTCAGGGGGGTACAAATGGAGGTTTTTTGAGAGCCTCACCCCCGCCACCCGCAATATTTATCATGTTCCGATGCAAAATACATCAGGTCTTAATTCATCAAGATTAGGTCGCGGTGAACCGGGCCGGCATGCCAATTTTAGTAGGTTGCCAAGAGTCTCCACTGACTTTCCGAAGCTTTCTTTATTGTTCCGTTTGCCCGGTCAGATTTGTTAACATTGGTAAGAAACTGGCCAAAAATATTCATTCATCATTAAGCGACTGGTCTGGATAACATCCTAGCCAGGATACTGAAGATAGCTGCACCAGCCATAAGTGACAGTATAGTGTATCTGTTCAACCTATCCCTCACATCTGGAAGGGTACCTTCTGCTGGAAACGTGCTAAGGTATCAGCGGTATTCAAACAAGGGTCTAAGCTGGACATTGGTAACTATAACAGGCCTACATCTGTGCTTCCTATCATAAGTAAACTGTTAGAGAAACTTGTTCATCAACAGCTGTATATATTTCTTGCGGATAATAACATTCTCTGTTCCGACCAATCCGGATTCCGACAACGTCACTCGACTCAAACCAGTCTTCACAACATCATGGAGGATACTTACCAATCAACAAACTATAGTGGTCCAGTTGGACTGATTGCTTTACACCTAAGGAAGGCATTTGACACTGTATATCACAATATACTCATACTATGGAATTAATTCTGATTGGTTTAAATCATATCTTACAAACAGAACTCAAAGTGCCATCATAAATGGACAGTCTTCAGAATATCTCAATGTTGATACAGGTGTACCTCAGGGTTATATCCTTGGACCCTTGTTATTTCTTGTATATCTAAATGACCTACCAGTATCTCTAAATCACTGTAGAGTAAACATGTATGCTGACGATACTGCATTCTAATACTCCAGATAATCTTGCTCCAACTCTAGATCTATCTCTACAAGGTCAAAAAATTGAACAGGCTGAATCCTATAAATATCTTGAAAATGTTATAAATAAAATCAACAGGTCACTCGGTGTATTCAAACATACTAGTCCATTTATTCCTCTCTCGAGTCGGGTTACATTATATAACGCTATGGTATTACCTCATTTGGATTAGTGTAGTACTCTATGGGATGTTTGCTCAGATTCTAACATAACTAGACTTCAGAAATTACAGAATCGAGGAATGCGTATTATTCTGGGGTGCCACGTCTCTGATATGTTAACATCTCTAAAATGGTTAAATGTTCGTCAAAGATTCATTCTTCTGAAATGTACTATTATGTACAACATTTTAAATGGTAAAACTCCAAATTATCTTAAAAAGGTAAATCCTGGCATGTCATCTCACAGTTATTGTACAAGATCTAAATCATCCAATAATATCTTCCAAACACAGTCACTAAAAAGACTCTAAAATAGTCTGGCACATCATTGTGGAACAACTTACCATCTAAAGTAAAAAATCAAAAAACTGTTGCCAGTTTCAAAAATCAGTGGGTTCTGTATATCATCAATAAACAATAAGTATCAGGTATTAATGCCTATCTTTCATATTGTAAATATGTTTGTTTTAAATTGTATATCATACCACATTCTCAATAACTTGATTATGTATTGTGGCATCATCACTTTGGGGTCTATTTAATATCAACAAAATGCTCCCCCCTAGGTGCTGATACCACAACTCTACCATTATTCTTCCGTATTATATTTCCATCCAGTATACCAGCTCACCTACTTTTATATACATAATTTATTATATTGTTTAATTTATTGTATTATGTTTTTATCATAATGTATGCATGGCAATACCAAAACAGTTTTAACTGAATGTAGTCTGTGAATAAATATCTTGTAATGTTGCCAATGCAATGTTTGTGTAAAATGTTCATTCAAATTTCAATCTTCTACTTCAGTACTTGTTAAGACTCTAGACTAGAGTCTAGAGTAGACTAGATGGCAGCAGCTTACAGTAATAAGTCATTAATCAGTGTATGCCCGTTTACACCACACAACTAGACACACCAATAGAAACAACATTAATTTTGTATTCATAGGGACCACGGCACAGGCGGTGACAACACTATGAATTTTGAGTAACATAAACCACCAACTTTGCATTGTTGTTGCCTAGTTGGTACTTCCTCTGCGTGCGCATGGTGTAGGAATCTTGGTCACTTCCTTCCGGTTGCGGTGATTTCTGGCTGAAAATATCCTTCATGTTGGCATCGGCATTCATAAAATCAACAACGTTTACGAACTTTTCTTGTTATTCAGATGAGTTATATACACCACTATTTACAATACTCAGGAGTGAGAACTATACCCGGCATATTCAACTGTAAATGCATATTCTAACAAGCGTATGAATGGTATATTTGCAGCTCTTGAAACCTGAGGCTGAACTCGCTCGCAAAATATAAACATAATTTAAACTAGCACTAGGGTGGTCGGACCAAAATTGTGTTTCGTAAAAAAAAATGTGTTCTCATTTTTCCCAGATAGTAGTCACTATAAGAAGTACAACGGTAGTTGTTTCATGTATCTAAGTGAAATATAAAAAAAACTACAGCTTGGTAAAGTTTAGAATTTCATGAAATTTTCTGACATAATTTTGCATATAAATCACAAGAATTTTTGTTATAATTTATTTCCCCTGATAATAGTCACTAATAGAAGTGCGGTGGTGCTTGTTTCATGTACATAAATGAAATATTAAAGAAACTGCAGTTTTGTAAAGTTTCTAATTTCATGATTTTTTACGACAATTTTCCGGTGGATTTTATTTTGCATATAAATCACAAGGACAATTTTTCTAAAATATGTTCCCACATAGTGGTCACTATAAGAAGTACAATGCTATTCATTTCATATAGCTAAGTACAACATTAAGAAAACTACAGTTTTGCAAAGTTCAAAATTTCATGAATTTTTCCAAATGTTTTCTGACAGATCTGATTTTGTACATAAATCACAAGAAAATAACTTTTTATCATCTTGAGTCTTTTGCCATCTATAAAGAAGGCCAGTACAAAATTACATGTAACAATAAATACACACATAAAAAAGTAAATATACACACACACCATGCACTACAATACCATTAAATCATGAACACGACACAGCAACTGAGCAAAGATGATTAGTGTGGTTCCATCTTCATAACATTAAAACAACTGTATGAAGTTGTAACCACATGAAAGGCTTTGTTGATTGGGCTTGTGGATTAGAACCACAAAATGACAATACTAGATATGATTGACAAGCCAATTAACTCGTAATACACTGTGGCACAAAATGCCAATAATAGTCCCCCATTACACAACACTTGTTATACTGGACAAAGCCCATAACTACTATGATTGCCAAACCAATTCACTTGTAATATACTGTGGTTAAACCCATTGTTATCATCAACAATAGGGCCTACTATTATACTTATTTGTCTATGATTATATACAATTAATAGATACAATAAATCATAATGTTTATTTAATGTATATTATTTTACGTATACTATATAGTGACAAATACAAAGATATAATCTTATTCTGTAATTTTAAATATAAAAAAGAAATACAAAAATAGTAGGCCCTACATCATTTATCAAAATTTATTCAAAATCATTTATAACGATACAACATTTTATAAACAAATAATAATACAATAAATGAATTGAAACATAAATTATCATAAATTGTAATAATGTAACCAACACACAATATTATGTATATGCTAAATAGCTCAAAAATGGTATAATTGAACTAAAGTAATACCAATAAATAAACTAATAATATATTAATTTAAACATCAATCAGTTACATTAAACATGGCAGCAATGAATTACTCTGATGTAGGCATAGGTACTTGGCAGTATTAATCAAAGTCACCCGCTGTCAATCACATCGCTATCCAAGTCACGAGTGCATTGTATACCATGATGCACTGCGCGCGTACGGGGAAGAAGGCAAAATGGCGATTTCTTTTGAGACGGGGATTCCATAAACGGACGTTGTGCATGTTTGTGCTATCAATTGGTAAGCCATCGCTGTAATCACGTTATCGTTGACACAATTCTTTATCCTTCTGCACATGCTTTCCGTTGAAACCGACTAACTAAATACTCACAAAACATCGTCAAACATAGGCCATTTTAAATCCATAATTACTATATTTTTTATCGACGGATTACAATTATATTTTCAGATTCATTTTCCTCTGAATTACCTCTTTCTGCGTCACATTTCAATATGGATGTACTCATTAACATAATCTCGCAAATCATTTTGATAGGTGAGGCCTGTCAACGTGATCCAAGTTGGCCGCACACATAAATCAAGAAAACCAAAATACGACACTGATAGTAAAAAAATCATTACCGCTAATAAACACCGCCAAAAAATATTTTTTCAGCGCAGGTACACACACTGACATTATTACAACATAAGAAAATTCACAAACCAACAGATAGAATGCATGATAATAAACTACGGCCACTAAACTGGGACCCCTGTCTCCCATGTTGTCAGAAGGGGAGGTAAATCGGTCTGACCTACCTACTAGCACTGTCACTATAAGTATAACTCATAATCGCACGTGTGTGTGCGTGCGTCTGTTTGTTATGCGCTAGATTACCAAACAAATCATTTAACACATATACTGATAACAGGGTCTGTCATTGAGTACAGATACCAAATTGTAGGCTATTTCAAGTGGTGATATTCTTCCCACTCCAGTGTAACCTTCGGGCTTTAGCCTAGGCTCTAGGGAATTGTTATCAGTTTGTGAGGTGTATGGTGTAAGTCATGAAATAAAATTTAACCATAGAAAAAGTATGATACTGATAAGTCGAGGAAATTATACAAAGAATGAATGTCATCTTGTATTTAAATTAAATGGGGAGGAAATTAAAGAAGTTACTAGTGTAAACTACCTAGTCCTAGGTCATATATGAAATGCAATAATGGTAAAGATGTTCTTCAGTGTACACATCACAACTATGGTGGAACCATACTGTTCACAGCATTCATAGGTTTCATGTTTCTTATACTCATGTCTTTAGAAAACTGCTTCAACTACCCAGGTACTGTAGCGTTTTAAGAATGCTTGCAGAGCGACGTGTTCCTAGCTGTAAAGCAGTTATAAGAAATCTTGTCTAAAAATTCATGACATTTTAGATAAATCTGAAAACTCCCTAGTAGTTGCAGTCTTAGGTACCGACATCAGGTGGTTAGTAAGGATAAGGAGACAATGGGTTAAGTCCCTATACTTATATAATGATTTGGTGTAACTGCAGCGGTACTGGAAACTATCAATATTAGCTTGTTAACCGTTACATGTGTACGGAATATGGACCGATGTATGTATCATTATGTGTATTTGTGTCTGAAATATAGAATTGAATAATGAAAGGAAAATTCAAGGCTATTGAGAATGAACTGGCACCAGATCATTGGCTGTGACCTACAGCTGGTCAACAAAAGATAGAGTGACATCAAAATGCTAAAAAAAAACAAATCTGGGTGGAATGTTTTGACTACCTTATAAGTAAAATAAAAAAAAAGTGGAAAATCTATTTGAATGAACAGGAAGCTCTGCATCATAAAAAGGTCCAAAGCTGGGCAACTGTTGTGCAATATATAAGCTGACAGGCAGCAGAAGTGCTCCCCAGCCACTTTTAAATCTACCTGAAGTACGTCTTCCAGAAACTGGGCTATTATACAGGTACCAAATTATTTAACGTACATGCATGTATACATATGCAATATATATATCATGCAACTTTGCATGGAAGTTAATTGTATAAATATTATTTATGTGGAATAAGGATCCCTGTTAATGTAGTGGAGTTATTGACTCGGAATCGTGGCTAGTTTGCTGAAAATAACAAGGCTGATGTACGTTTGTATCAGCGGTTTAAATCCATATAATACAACTTAACAACAAAGGTGAGGGGAACCAACCACACGCAGGTGGTTGGACCCACTCATAAATTGACAAAAGACAGGTTTTGGTTTGAAGATTAAATCCCTTTGTGGAAGGGGATAGCGTCAAAGCGCCCCAAAACTCCTTCTATGCATTATCATGTATGTATAGCTGGAGTTGGAACCAAGAAATGTGAATGCTCAGTATATAGCAGTGAGATTAATTACTATTGGAATTAACCGTATGCCAAACATATATTACCGCACAGTATACCAATTAATATACAACATGAATAGACGTTATTACAACAGACACATGTGTGTATATATATATGTGTGTATATATATATGGGGTGGAATGAAGCCAACATGCTTTTGTTTATCTAAACACAGTTCATCAATAACATCTGGAAACATGCCAAACACATAATAATGATGATGATCATCTGTGCTCCATCTCTCCTCAGGTGATATAGTCTCTGACAGTATTCTCTGTGCCCTCTATTGTCTAGAGTAAACATTATAACTTTAAACTTGGTCAATATAAGACCATTTTTAGGATATGACAAAGTTAATGTTGCCAACTTTCTCACTTACACCAGGGTTAACTGGGTGGCTGAGATAAATTGTTCTGAAGGCTTTTTAGGGCCCACACTATATGTACATACATGACATACTATTTACAGCTATATACACATTCATAGGTCGATATCACTGTCCCCACCCAGTCGCCCATCTGCATATGAAGGCCAACCTAAGTTGACACCTTCAAATACCAGGGTTACCTGGGTGGGTGACATATAATATTAGTTAAATAATTCAGAGAATGATAATCAGCTAGTGATTGTAGCAAGGTAGAATTAAAGTATAATGAAAAAATAACCTATCAAGAAAACGTTGCTCCAATTATTTTTTTGGTTTCATTCCTTTTGTAATGTTTCGATTATGGGTTGAAAATAATGCGTACAGTAGTAGATATACAACAGTAGGTACACCCTGTAAACACAAGAGAAGGTTAAAGGTCCTCAACCAATTCGTTTGCCCATCGCCAATCCGGTTCTTTTAGGTCCAGATGTGTAATGTGTGAATAGTTTAACTAGTGCGCACAGTCGGTTTAATACAAAAATGCGTACTTGTTTTTTTAATTGTAAAAAAAAAAGATTTGTCGTTACACCGGGTATAGCTGGCGAAATCCATTTGCGCTGTCGACCTCCTGCGCCATTTCGGTCACGTGCTTTACGCGAGATCGGCATCCCACGCATTCGAAAACAATAACAACACACACGTGCTTTGGTGTATCAAGATGAAGATTCCAAAGTGGTTGTACGAAGGTACGTATTACACTATCGCAGTTAGCAACAAGAATTCAACGAGAATTGCAACTTGCGGACGTCTACACTCGACTCGAGGCTGACTCTAACTCTAACTAAGCCAGTCACCAGATCCAGGTCCATGACCATATCAGCCAGAAATTCAGTTAGTCTCGGAGGCTGTGACAACGAGCATAATATTTGATATGTATTGTATTTGGTTACGTAGGATCTTGTTAATAATAATGTTATTGCGACAACACACATAGACTTTGAGAGATTTCGCTGTAGCTCAATTTCGCCCTGACCCTGTGCGTCGACATGCAAGACAGCGCTTTGTTGATCTTACGTAACAAGTGGTCCGCGTTGTAATAACACCCGGTTTCGATCGTGCCACTCGGGAGTGAATCCTCTACGATCGCATTCGCACAGGTAGAACTTGGTATACTCCTCGCGAACGTTGTACCAAGTGTGCGGGTACTGGAACTACTATACAGCATTCTCAGTCGTCACCAGACAGCACGACACGACGAGGCAAGTCCGTGATGTAATGCGCCAAGGTGTTATTCGGATGCGACTTTATGGAAGCGTCAGGTAGAAATCACTTGTCGTCATGGTGTTGCTGTCGGATTGGGTAGGAGGTAACCCAACGTACTACTCAATAAGGCCGCCCACATAGTCGGATTATCGTGACCGATCGACAGGTTCTATAAGCTGACCACGATGGCCGTGTACAAGACGACGACATGACAGAGAAAGACGTTTTCCTCTTTGGGACACTCAGTACCGAAAATGTGCTAAGGAATGCTGCTGCTTTGTTGTTGCTGTGCGTCGGTAATGTATTCTTCCGCAACAATGATGGGGACCTCTACTGTCGTCTCGTGTGTTTTTTTATCATTTACTCCAGGAAGCCAAATCCGTGGGACAGCTTTTTATGGCGACGTCTCCTTTTGTGAAGTCGTACGCAACCCTCGTGTCTGGTCTAACATCCTTGACGCGGTCCTTTGCAGCAACGATACAGCGTATTGAATTCGGTGCACGTGAAAGAATGTTTCCATCGCGCGTCCATGATCGATTATGACGATCGATCGGCTGACCTTCGCCTTTTACACGTCTACGGGACCCGTGGTCACTCCGTCTTAAGCATTTGGCGTAGAAGTAAGTCAGGGCCGCGCAATCCTGCACGTAGGTGATCACGGACGAGTGATTGACTCGTAACCCACGGTTCTTTCCATTTCGGCTCCGGCGGTTGGTCAGCTTGTCTATGGAGTTCAGACGTTTGTTCAATCCTTTCGTACTGTATTTGTCAGTGGGTCCGGAACAATAATTGCTACACAGACCCACAAGGTTCCATTGCGCCAGTACGTGTTGTGACGTCATCTACCACTGCACGTGACGTCGTCGAAGAAAGGTGGCGTCCAGAAACTTTTTCACGACCGCCTTGCTTCTCGTGACCTTCCATTCGCATTCCCATCGCTCGATGTCTTTCACAAAATGACGTAGGTATGCGGTATTCTTTGTTTTGGTGAGGAATTGGGCCATTTGTTTTTCCTTTGATCTCATTGACCTCTCGTTGGGTGCACGGGCATTGGTGGTAGTAGCAGCCATGGAACTGATAGGCAGTCTTCGTTTGGCTACACCATCCGTCCACTAGAAGTTTACCGTTCCTCTTCTCTCGTCCGTTGGTCTGGTGACATATAGAGAGTCCCATGCGTTCCTATTCCCACTTCAACCATTCGGCAGTCATCTGTCCTGTTAACTGCGCTGTTACGGGCCGGAAGTCGTTCTCTTCCCATCGCCGCGTGTTGGCATGCCTTTCATGATTGCATACAAGTAAAGAACATTCGCATCTTTTCCCACTATGGATTGACACATTCGTGCGTCTTCTCCGTAGTCGAGTCAACGTAGCTTGATGACCCCTTTCTCGTGATGTCTGGTGAAAATAATTGACGCCCCTCCAACGATATTGTCTTTGACGAGTTGATGGAGATCTATGTTCTCTTCGTTGGAGAGAGTAAAGTAGGTCTTCTCTGGAAGGTCGTTGAATATGTAGGTCAAGGTCACACCGGGTACGCTGATGGCTTGCTTGAACATGTCGATACTACGTTCCTGATATAATGCAAACTGTGTGTCGATGACCTACAAAAAGAGTACCACGTCCCTGTAGTTGTACCAAACGAGAAAGTCTCGCAATGTCTTCATGTTGTTTTCCCGCCACGCCTGTTCACAAACGGCATAATCTTCGTCGGATATACCATCATTCTTCAATCGACTGAAGAAGGCCTCTTTCGGAGGAAGAGCGGTTTCGTCGAGTCTCTCCAAGCTGTCCATGTACTCATACGGGAAATGGCCTTTCGGACCTCGCATCCATACGCTTTCAAGTACTTATTGTAGGTAAAGCCAGGTGCGATATAATGGGTCATATCTAGGAATTTCAGGTGATCCGTCGATAGACACATAAAAGTGTTGCTACGTTTAATTAAAAAAAATTAACCGACACCCTCTTTGTAATTTTCTTCGTTTTGGTCCTCCTCCTCGTCTTCTGTTTTTTGTGGACAGGAAGTAGGGTACCAGGAACTGTTTCACGACGTTCGGGTCATACTTGCTTGAATTGAAGCCGATGACTGGTAATTGACGAAGCCTTTGTCGCGACTCTTTGTCCTCACCCTCGTTGAGGGATGACCGCGTCTCGACTTCGTTTTCGTTCCACTCAGACTGTGCTTCCGCGAGTTGCTGAAACACGTCCTTGTAATTGTTTGATATTTGTGTACGAGGCGTCGCTCATTGCACGAAGGATGTCCATCATCTCCACCACCAACTTGTCGCTATCTTCATCCGTGACGAGACATTGTACTTTCTCTTGACCGGGCACGTTCGAGGCTATACTGACGGTCAATTGCACGTGACGTGCTATCCAATGGACCTTGTCGCTGTCCGAGGGATGTTGTGACGTGTCAAACGAAGACTTGAAGTCAAACGTGGCACGGTAGGGGTAGTAGCGTTCGGGGCACGGATGTTTTCGTCGTTCAAAGACTCGAATACTGACGGGGTCGAATGGTACACTCCACCTAGGTAGATTGTTCGTACATTCCCCGTACACGTGTGCTCGTGCTTCTCCAATTGGTATTTCCACAACGAGTCGCCACACTTTCTACATCGACAGGAGTGACAATACATCCGGACGTCTTGGATATCAAAAATGTGTCCCGTGAAGATTCACGGACAACGGTCTTGGGATAGTGGCACAAGGATCGACGGACGATTTCGGCAGTCGCCTTCTTCGCCCAATTCGACGAGTGTGTACACGCAAACGTTTGTCTCGAAGATGGTCTCTATACAATAAAAGTCATCCATCGTGACCTCGTCAGAGTCTTCCATAGCCACACCGTCTCGATCGTATCTCTCGTAGAGGGTCTTCACCGTGGGTTCCAAGTGACGTCGATCGCGTCCTCGATGTAGGGCCAGACAGCGGAAGAGACAGAGGTTATCGGTGTACTTCTTTTTATTGTTGTGTTCCCTTTCCAGAACGATGACGGTTTTGTTGTTCTTGACGTAGACCGGAAGTGTAACGCCCACGCATCCTATTGGATGATCGATGATGTGATTCACGAACAAATTGACATTCGTGACAAATTCACAAACCCACTGAGAATCCGGTCGTTGATTGAAAGTTCATTGCAAGACATCAGTTTATCGGATGAGTTCGAGAAAGCTATCAAAGTCCTCGGCGTCGGTGATAAGACTTAGTTCATCCAGATAGCGTCCGCAGCAAATGCAAGAGGGATGGTAGTACTTGAATCTTCCTGTGGTATTGTTCCTCAGAACGAACCGTAACTGAGATTGATCTTGAAGGAATGGGAACACGATCTTCAAAGGAGGCTCTAGAACACCCGTGTCCAACGTCGTTAACCTATAATCGTAACTGGTCTGGAGATAACCTCGTGTCACGCGTGTCCTGATAGTCAGTCAATGCTGTCGGATAACATCGAGTAGATCCGTCGACAGATTGTCATCGAAGGGATGACGAGGCGATGGTTCGGTGGGGTCTTCATCATCGTTAAGACGCGGTGGTTCTTGTTGCAATTTCTAGCGCTTGGGTGACGGTTACCACGACTAATGGATTCCCGCTCACAAGTCTTACACGTGTAAGTGATACTACTACTACTGTAGTAGTAATAGTAGTAGTAGCATTTGCACATACCGTCCTTATGTGTCGTAGTAATGCGTCCCGTCTTGCGAAGCCTCTTCCACATCGCTCACACCAGCACTTCTTCAAGTATATGCTAGATGGCATCACATGTGCTGGTGCTTTCGAGTAGCTGTGTACATCAATCGATGGTGTTGAGTGTTCGCTTGATGTCGCCACTTTTGATGTTGGGTCGGTATTAGGCGGGTGTTTTTCTTCTCAATGACGTTGCAGATCTGCTTACGACTCCAGTACAGCATCGCAGTGTCAACATGGGTGGTGCTTTATGGTGGAAATCACGGCTACAAATGACAAAAAAAGACCCTCACACGTTCCTATATATTTCAATCCGCGTGTCGACATGTATTCATACGCGAGAGTGGGAAGAAGGAACCAATGAATGCGGCGTATTGGTGTGGGTAGTCATGCGCATATGTGACATGTGTCTGTGAAGGTGATTGATGACCAGGTCATGAAGGAGGCAATGCATGGAAGGTGTGGGCGTGGTGAGACTGTGTGCCTGTTTGGACATGAATTCATACGCGAAGGTGTCATGTCGGTGATGACCTAGTCAAAAATGGAAGGCGTGGATGCCCTCGGTATCTTCGTGTTTGGCGTTTATGAAGGTGTAAGGGACGCTAATTGTAGGGAATTCACATTGAATATGTACCTATGCTAGACTCATGACTAAATGTTGAGTGTGCGGTCACGAGAAGATGGCAAAGGGTATAATTATACTAAGAAGAAGAAAAAGACAATGATATACGAGAGCACATGAATTGTATTGACTACAGACAGATACAAGCGAATAATGAAATGACTTGCGGGTTTTTATGACCTCGCCAGCGGTCGTGAACTTACGGGTCATCATTACGACCACGGCATCTGCTCGTGCATACATGATATGACTTACGGGTGACTTAATACCTCGCCGGTGGTCAGATGGATGATAAAGATGGTACCTTCTTGTCAATCAAACACGGTGCCGATCCATATAAAAAGAAGCCGAAACAACAGGAATATGAAAAGTACACACAAAAAGTTAAAGCATAGCTATTCAAACGATGTCGAAAGTAAAAATAAAGCAAGTTCATATATACTAGTGTCAAACAACAGTAGCGAAAATAGTTTTAAAAAACGATTCATAAAAAACAAATGCTATACAATTGATGCCGAAAGTAAAAAAATAAAGCAAGTTCGTATATACTAATGCCAAAACTAGTGTCAAACAATAACTAAAAACAATCGATGTCAAAAGTAAATATAACGAAAGTACATGTACTAGTATAAGAACATCAGAGTGTCTTTTTTTCTCACAACACTAACAGTTCCAATGTTCATCGTGTGTTAACGTCACTGATTTAGAGTGACGCTGATATATATATATATATACTACTATCCAAAATATTGTCAAATGTAAACGAAGTTCATATACTGTCTTCCTCTAAGAACATCAGGGTGTTCTTCCTCGCAACACTAATAGATAGAATGTTCATCGTGTGTTAACGTCACTGATTCAGAGTGATGCTGATATGATTAAATCAACTAAGTACTCGTGGAATTCTCCACGGCTAATATTCCTAACAACATCCTGACAAGTGACGCATGTTAGAATAAGTAGTTATTCTATTTGGTCGCCAGATGGCGCTATTGACGTTTATGTTACGTGACATTTCTTAGAGTTGCATATCGTATTTACAATCTTTGAGGCGAGCATGCGCAGTTTCAGTTCCGGTTCGACCACGCCAACACGAATTTAATAAAAGTCATTTCGTGATACTTAATCGGTTGTCAACAAATAATTATTGAAACATGGTGTCAGAAAGAGCGAACTAGAAGTGAATTGGAACTCAGAGAACGTAAAGTCGCGGTGAAAGAAGGTTAGTGCGTTCTATTTTGACTACAAAAGTGATGGAACGATTCCTTCTCCCCGACCCGCTTCCTGTGTCCGGCAATCTGCCAGAGCAATGGCTGCGTTTCAAAAAGCAGTTCACGCAGTTCATCGACGCCAGTGACAAAGCTGACGCGAACGCGAAGACGAAAACGGCGATTCTACTACGCTGTATCGGTGACAAAGGGAATGACATCTATGACAACTTCACGTTTGAAGGCGTTCCAACGTTTGATGACGTCATCGCGAAGTTTGATGAATTCTGCCGTCCTAGAGTGAGCGTGTTTGCATCCAGACATCACTTCCTCACCATGAAGCAGAACGATTGCTCTATTGATGACTTCATTACGGCCCTAAAGAAGCAGGTCTGTGAATGTGCGTTTGGAGATCTGATGGACGACATGGATCTTCACGCGCTAACGTTGGGGTTAGACCAAGAACGGACGCGTCGGCGTCTGTTTGAAACAAAGAACCTAGACCTGGAGAAAGCCATTACCCTGTGTCGTCTAGCGGAGGACACGGAAGGCGAAATGCGGAAGCTCAAACTGAACGAGGAAGTGCAGGCGGTCTACAAGACGAGACAGAAGAAGGCTAAACGCAGGCCGAGATCTCAACCGACTCACACGTCGAGCAACAAAGCGGACAAGTGTGGGAAGTGCGGCACAGAGCACCCGCCGAGACAATGTCCAGCATTCGGCAGTGAGTGCTACGCCTGTAAAAAGAAAAATCACTACGCCAAGTGTTGCCGAGCACCGCAGGCACAGTCAAAGGCGAAGCGTGTCTACCTCGTCGACGGTGACAGCGATTCCAGCATTCTACGCATACAAGTGGACAAGGAGGGTCGACGTCTGATGGCAACGATCAACGTATCATCAGAGAGTCGTTCAGCTCCTACTGCACTGAGATGTCAACTCGACACCGCCGCAACATGCAATGTCCTCAGCGTCACCGACTATCGACTACTGGGCTCTCCACCACTACGCGCGAATACCTCGAACTTGACGATGTACGATGGTTCGCAGGTGCCGTCGAAATGTAGATATTCCCTAACACTCCGAGAAATCGACCAGCGTGAGGACATATTGATCTTCGAAGTCGTCAAAACGAGGCACGCCACACTGCTGTCCCTCGACACGTGTCTGAAACTCGATCTGATCGCGGTGAGTGAACACGTCAGCCTGGTCGAGGATCAAACAAACGACATCGATGCTGCCATAACGGAGTATGCGGATGTCTTCACCGGACTTGGGTGTCTTCCGAGTGAGTACAACATCGAGATTGACACAACTGTCGCTCCCGTACAGAATCGACCACGGAAAGTCGCTTACGCACTGAAGGACGAGTTCGTAAAGAAGATCGAGGCACTGGAGGCACAGGGCGTCATCGCGAAAGTCGAGACACAGACTCAGTGGATTTCGAGCTGTCTGGCAGTACGTAAGGCGAACGGCTCTGTGCGAGTATGCATCGACCCCTCTGACCTGAACAAGGCGATTCGACGCAACCACTTCTCGCTACCTACGATCGAAGAGGTTCTACCAACGCTGACGAATGCGAAAATCTTCTCGCTTGTCGACGCGAAAGACGGATTCCTGCAGATGAAACTGACAGATGAAAGCAGTTACCTGACGACATTCTGGACTCCGGCAGGAAAATATAGATGGCTGCGTATGCCATTTGGTATCTCGTCGAGTCCGGAGGAATTTCAACGTCGTTTGCAGCAAGCGCTGGAGGGTCTCGAAGGGATCTCCACAGTAGCTGACGACATCTTGATCGTCGGTCGTGGTCAGACAGAGGCAGAGGCCCGCAGAGACCATGACAGCAACTTCATCAAGCTACTACAGCGTGCTCGCGAACAAAACTTGACATTGAACAGATCCAAAATGAGGCTTCACATGAAAGAGATCGTGTACATCGGGCATGTGTTGTCTCCGGACGGGGTCAAGCCCGATCCTGATAAAGTGTGCGACATCAAGAATATGCCGATGCCGATGGACGTCGAACAAGTACGACGGTTCCTGGGCTTCACGAACTACATCGCGAAATTCATGCCGAATCTTTCTGCAGTCTGCGAGCCCTTACGACGTCTGGTGCAGAAAGACGCCGAGTTCGTGTGGGGACCAGACCAACAAGAAGCGTTCGAGCGAGTGAAGGACATCGCAACCGCAGAACGTTCTCTCTCGTACTACGATGTGACGAAACCGGTGGTACTTCAATGTGACGCAAGTACGCAGGGGCTAGGAGTGACACTTCTACAACACGAGAAGCCAGTCGCCTATGCTTCGCGTTCACTGACAGCGAGTGAACGCAACTACACACCGATCGAGCTTGAGTGTCTTGCCATCGTGTTTGCCTGCCTCAAATACGACCAATATATCTATGGACATCAAGACGTGACGATTCACAGTGATCATAAGCCACTGAAAACGATCTTCCGAAAGTCACTCTTGGAGGCTCCGAAAAGACTTCAACGCATGATGATGGCACTTCAGCGCTACGACATGAAAGTCGTCTACAAGCCAGGAAGTGAGTAACTCGTCGCAGACATGCTGTCGCGAGCGCCGTCGACACGTAGACAACCAGTTGAGCTGACGAAGGAGCAGACATTCCAGATGACAACGGAGAACGCCATCGCTGAGGAAGTCGAGACAGTCGACCCCAGAGAGTACGTCAACATCAGCGAGCCACAGCCGACGACCCGGTTCTGCAGAAACTACTCGTGCTGGTCGCATCAGGCTGGCCACAGGACAGGTCACAGTTACCGTCTGACCTGAAAGTCTACTGGACGTTTCGAGACGTCATCTCTGGGCACAACGGTATCCTGTACAAAGGAGAGCGTATGTTCATCCCAAAGTTACTCCAGAATGACATGATAGTGAGACTACACAGCAGTCATCAAGGCATTGAGTCGACTCTACGCAGAGCCAGAGACAGTCTCTACTGGCACGGTATGACAAACGACGTAAAACAGACGGTCGAGCGATGCAGTGAGTGTTCCAGAGAACGACCTACGCAACAGAAAGAGAGTCTTCGTAGCCACACGATTCTATCGCGAGCGTGGGCTAAGGTCGGAATGGATCTCTTCGCGCACGGTCAGGACACATACCTCATAATCGTCGACTACTACTCCGATTTCTTCGGTCACTACGATTGAGGCGTGTAAAGAGCAATTTGCACGTCACGGATCTCCCAACATAGTCCACTCCGATGGTGGGCCACAGTTCATAAGCGCTGAGTTTGAACTCTTTGCGCAGAGTTGGGAATTCGAACATTCGTTATCGTCACCCTATCACAGTCAGTCGAATGGAAAGGCGGAGGCCGCTGTCAAAATTGCAAAACAGCTGCTAGCGAAATCTTCCGACCCGATGAAAGCACTCCTGGAATGGCGCAATATTCCTACGAGTCAGATGGTCAGCAGTCCGGCACAGCGCTTGATGAATCGACGCACACGAGCGGTCGTCCCACAGGCCGAGTCTCTGCTGAAACCAGCGATTCCCGAGGTCAAGCAAACGATTTCACGTAAGACTACAAAACAAATGCAGAGCCAGCGATACTACAACCGAAGTGTCAGCGATCTGAGACCACTACAGAAAGGCACTCCAGTCTTCGTCCAGTCGCTGAAGAAACACCAACCGATCAAATGGTCGCGTGGCACAGTCGTCGATGACTGTAACGACAGGTCGTACATCGTAGAGATCAAAGGTCGTCTACTCCGACGCAATCGACGCTATCTACGAGACGATGCCACAGCGCCCCACACGTTCGTACAACAACGCGAACAACAACCACTCGAACGACAACCACTCATACAACAACGCGAACTACAGCCACGCGTACAGCAACCACGCGAACAGCCGCGTGAACGGAAACAGAAGACGCTACCGGAAGACGAACCGCGTGACGTGCCGAGCATCGCGCCGAAAATGACAACTCCCACACCGAGCGTGTCCGCGTCTCCTGCGAAAGTCGTCTCGCCAGTGAAAACGCGCTCTGGGCGAGTCGTCACAAAGCCAGCACGGTTCCAGTGAAGACCAGCCCCAACCCCCTGTTGTTCAAACCTGATCATGTGCTAGTAACCTCTGATCATTATAGTATAGAGGCCCAATTGACTCTAGTGTTAGATTGCATTATGTTGTTATGTTGCCATGGGCTCATAAAGCCAACATTTTTATTATGCTCTTTTAAAAAAAAAGAGGGGATGTTAGAATAAGTAGTTATCCTATTTGGTCGCCAGATGGCGCTATTGACGTTTATGTTACGTGACATTTCTTAGAGTTGCATATCGTATTTACAATCTTTGAGGCGAGCATGCGCAGTTTCAGTTCCGGTTCGACCACGCCAACACGAATTTAATAAAAGTCATTTCGTGATACTTAATCGGTTGTCAACAAACAGTTATTGAAACAACGCACTGCCTCTTTGATTTTGTCATCGGTGTACATTAAAGCGATTCTTTGAGAATTGTAATCTCTTTGTAATGCACGCAATTATTAAATAATCCTGTTAATATGATTATTTAATGTAATTCTATGCCTTTTTCATTATAATTATGGTTTATTAACCACTAATGACCCTCATAATATATCAAAAAAATAATTGCGCGTACGAGCAGTTTCCACTTTGGCCCCACCTTCACGATCCGCATAAGGCATGCTCATGAATATTCGGGATTGTCCGTCAGACTTCGATTGGCTACGCCGAGTTAATAGATGCAAGAAAAACATTATCAACAGGTGTGTATTTGGATTAGCCAAAGCCATGCGAATGAGTCGTAACCGATAAAATTATCAAAAGGAAACGTGGACTAGCTGCTGTTTTTGTCACAGATTCAGCAAAGAAAAGAAAGAAAATATATGGAATAAACGGAGAATGAACATAGCGACAGCTCATGACAGACTGATTGATTTAAAAGAAAAAACACCAGCTCTCCACGCATGAACGTTTAGGTAATATAAACTTATTGAAGCCGAGAAATATTCAACAATGAAATCATTTAGTTTGCACCATAAATTCAGCGGCTATTTCCGTAAGCAGTATAAATGCAACATTATGCATCGCATGAAATGCTGTACGATTTTAAAATAGCATAGATGGTTATGTACTTTCCCATCTACATAAGGTTTACTTTTTGTTTGAAAAATGTAGATCTAAAAAGAGCATAATAACATTATTGTCAACAAAATATTAATATATATTGCATCAGTGCAACAACATGTTTAATTTTGTACTGGGAATGCAATAATTATTTATTTTCCCAATCATTTAAGGTCAAATATATCGAATTTGTTTCTGTCGAACTCCCGTTTCGATGACAAATAAAATGGCCATTGTATGATGGAAATAAAGTTATAAAATTACAAAACTTTAAAAGTAACGCATATTTTAAAACACTGTTTTCAGTCATCATTGGTGTATTGAACTCAAGAAGATCCCTAAAACATTTTTAATGTTGTGGAACATTTATGTTTTATGAATTTTCAAAATTATTGTAAAAGCAACTTTGTCGACATCTTTTTATACACTACTCCCAGTATAGTTCACTTAACACAAACTTGTTTCAACAAATTTTGAAGAATATGCTATAGAACACAATCCAAACATGATGAATATAAGGACGCATACATTTTATTATGTACTCCTATTTTGCAACGTAATGTATATGATGGCCGAGAAGGGCCATCGCGTTTTTGTGTGGCAACCTGCAGCGCCATGGGGCGATGACGCGATGAGCGATGCGCGATGCGCGATGCGATGGGCGTTGCGATGGACGATGCGATGCGCGATGCGATGCGATGCGATGCGATACGCGATGCGATGCGCGATGCGATACGCGATGCGATGCGATGCGCGATGCGATGGTATAAATTATAAAGATGCCGTAATGAGCATGCGTACGTCGAAAACGAGACTTAGGCAGCCATTTGTATTTTATTAAACACATTCCTTTTTGTGTTCAGAGCATGTGATGATGGCTGATGACGCTGACTGTACGTATACGGTTACATATGTATTTTGTTTGCGCACAGAATTTGTTGTGTTCGTACTTCTAAATGTTGTGACGAAAGTCTGGGGCAAACATATTTCATAACATGACATATGTGTACTTCTTCTACTGCTCAAATTGCAGTTTTTAAATTATTTTTGTCTGGATATCCTTGGTAGAAAATGTAGAACTTCTTTTGTATACATGGGAAGAGACGACAACTTTTTTCAACTTTCGCTTATTGCAAATGCCGTTCGTTGGTGTCCAAATTTATGTTTCAATTATTATAAATAGCTACAATATTCGAAGTCGGTTTAACAAGAAGCATGTACATTACATCATCGAAAAAACAGAATTTAGTCGTCATTTGTTTCTTTTTAGTTATGTGAATCGAATAGCCGAGGCACAGTTTACCAAACCGTAGATACGCTACAGTGTAACTGCCTGCCAATCGCAGCGATTTACGATGCTGTCCAATATAGCATGCGGCACGAAGTGGTGTAATTCCATGGTGCACGTAAACTAATTTAATAAAAAGAAGAAGAAGAAACAGATTGTGCAATTGAAGAAAGGAAATCAGCAACACAAATCACAGCAATACTATTGAATGCAACAATGGATGTTAGTTATATAAGTCACTAACATTATTTACTCACAAAAATTTCTTGACATTTAGACGTTGCAAGTGCATATATACAATCCACTGTTGTTATTATATAGTTCCATAGCTTAACACCTCGACGTCTAATGGTTTTATATAATACGTTGGTTTTAGAAATCGGTACATGCAGTAGATCCACATGGCGTGTCCTATAATTATTGGTTAACGATTTGCCGTTAAATACCGGAAGGACAATTGGTTTCTCATTCTACCATGTGCAACGGCCAACACATTTTCTTTAGACGACCAATTTGTAATTAAACTGAAACTGAAACGATCACAAACAATTGCTAAGAAAGCTCATGTTAAATGTATGATTATTTAAAAAATATTTGAAATACCGCATGAAAATGTCTATTGTTATGTGTGTCATGTTTACGAGTTAAAGTTCGCCACTTATGACATGTGTTGCGTTTCAGCAGTGACGCGTGGTGCAAGTCCCTGGAAGACTAGCTCAGTGGTTACGCCGCTACAGCCTCAGTCACGGGGTTTCCTGCACATCCTCTCCATGTGACTGATGTCTTCCTTGTCGACTTCGACTTTGTAGTCTACAGTAGATATAGCGTTTTATAAAAGCTAGTAAATTGTTATAACATACATTGTATAACAGTACAAATGTTTCAATCAAACTTAGGGAAGACAACAACTATATTATCAATATCAATGTTTGTGTTAAAAAACATTCCTTAAATCGATGCTGTCTGTAGAACAATAGTCTTGTCTAAAACTAAACAGAGGTTGTTTGCAAAAAAATATTATAGTATCCTATGTTTAATAAGGTGAAGCTAATTTTCTACTTTACTGTTCATTTGTAAATATAATTTTATCACCGTATACTAATTGTTCATAATGTACTCTCACTCATATGTTGCATGTTTTAATAACATAGACTATATTCACTTTATTTTACATACTGTAATGACGTACATACATCAGTTTGCTTAATGGTACTGTTGTGATTCAGAAAAAAAGGTTCCTATAGCTCCGCTAGGGATCTTTGGGATGAATACAATTATTAAATATGTATGTCAAATATGCACGGTAAACTTGAAATGCCTTATACGTATGTGTGCAAATTGCATATCATTAATGTACATTAATTTAAATGCTACGTTACCATAAATCTATGGCAAGAAATACAGCAGGTCTGGTTTTCCTCGGATGACCGTATCGCTTGTCCGTCTTACGCTCGTTCGTTTTTGATAAGTGCCAACTATACTCTGTGTTAATGATTTCTCTTAAAACGTGCGGTGCAAACAAATTTAACGAATATGCACGAAGAAGCACGGTGTTTCAGAAGTGTGTACAATATATTACTTATAGTATGTTAATATAATCGTCGATTGAAATGATTCCTTGAGACTCGTAGTATTTCATCGTTCAGTTTTCTAAGAAAGATACTTCTGATATACATCATGTTTTCACTGTAATTGTAATTTCACTGTAATTGTTGTATATATATATATATATATACATATATATACATATATATATACATATATGTATATATATATATATATAATTGACGTGTGATATAATGTGTTTACGAAAGCAAAACGTGTGATGCTAATTACTATGACCATGCATACTGCTGATACCGTACATACTTATGTGATAATGTAATTTCTCCGTATTTACAATGAATAAATAATGTAAACCAATACTCATTCAATATTTTTATTATTTTATTGTTGAGGTGTATACTCCTGGTTTCTGTGGGAACTTCCGTAGACAACAACAACATGTCTTGCAACATATCATCAAGGTGGTCCCATCTGAACGATTGTACTCCAAAAACACATTCGCCTTTCCTCGTCCCATTCTGATATACCTTAACAGCTATGATACAGGCTGTAACAAAACTGAATTTGTTAGACTAGAGAGCAATGTCGTTTTCTATATGATTCAGCACAAACGAGTATATCAAAATTGTAATTTACACCTGGAAGTGCCGATGCACTAAAGTGAGGGTTAAGTAGCACTTTCGGTTAATTGTATCTCTTTTCTGGCAAATGGATTACATGATGTGTCAAAGTCGGTGCGTCTGTGGAGACGATAATCCCTGGGTCAGGAGCTATGATTAGAACAACACCACCTCCCAAAATTGCAGCAGTGGACTAGAATGATGCTACTTATTTACATCGTCTGGTCGTAGTTGCGCCTGTGGCTAATTGTGTCTTTGATATGACTAGTCGACACAATTGTTTCTGAACAAGCATAAGCATGAGACAACTAAGATGGGCAGGGCTTGTAGAGAAAATGGGAGAAGAACGGATGGCAAAGAGAGCAGATGCTGGAGGGGAAAAGGAGGCGAGGAAGAACTAGACTGCGATGGGAAGACTATGGAAAAAGAGATTTTGAAGGATTGGGAGAAGGGTGGAAAACGAGAGCGAACGATCTGGTGGAGAGAGCTGTGCAGGATCTGTAGTGTCGTACATACAGTCCATCTGGGGGCACTTTGATGCGACATTATAAATAGCGTGGCTGCTTGATTCAGTTCGGTGTTTGTCTATGTAAGAGAACACTATATTTGGCGACGAGGACGGGATGGCTTCGCTGATCAATTGTTTACCGGCGATAGCATCGTTCAGCGTAAACAGCGAACCTACAAATGTTGGCCAACGTTGGCAAATCTGGAAAAAACAACTCGAGTACTATATTATCGCCTGCGGCGTAACTGACATTGTCCAAAAGCGTGCACTGTTTCTGCATTTGATTGGCCCTGAGTGTCAAGAAATATTTAGCACATTCACAGATACGGGTGACGATTTCGAAGGGGCACTAGAAAAGTTTGATGAGTACTTCATGCCAAAAAAGAACATTCCCTTTGAGAGACATCAGTTTAGGCAAGCCAATCAGAATGTGGGTGAAACCGTGACCCAGTTTGTGACCAGGCTACGTAAATTAGCAGACACGTGTGAATTTTGGGACACTAAGGAAGATAACATCCGCGATCAGGTTGTTGAAAAGTGTCGATCACATCAATTGAGGAAACGCCTGTTGCGTGAAGACGATCTTCAGCTGTCAGATGTGCTGTCTATTGCTAGAGCGATGGAGGCAGCCGATTCGCAGGCAGAACAGATACAGCCCAGCACTGCTAATACTGTAAACCATGATGTGTGCTCAGTGAAGTCGAAACAACATGCACATTACGGTAGAAGGAACGCAAAACGCAGTCTACCCAACAAAGATGATAAACAAAGGCAATGTTATCGATGTGGTCGACTTGATCACTTTGCAAAGAACTGTGATGTTACTCGTGGAAAAACTTGTAATAAATGCGGGATGCAGGGACACTTTGCTGTGATGTGTAAAACCAAATCAACACAACACAGTAAACCAAACCAGAATGTGCGCTGCGTAGAAACAAATGGGTCTGATGAGTTTACGTTCTCAGTCCACACGTCCACAGACAATCGCAAACCTACAATCGATGTCGATGTTCGGGGTATATCAATCAACATGCTCATTGACTCGGGATCCAGTGTGAACATTATTTCGCAAGAACTGTGGGAGGCACTGAAAGAATGCAAAATAAAATGCACTTGTAACAAATTCGGCAAGGAGGTATTTGCGTATGGAAACATTCCTCTGAATGTCATAGGGACGTTCACTGCTGAAACAAAAATGAACAATACGAATGGAGTCGAAGAATACGTCGTTGTCAGTGGAAGTGGTAGACCACTCCTGGGGTGTAAAACATCAATAGAGAGGGGGGTCTTGAACTTCGATCACTGTAACGCAGTCTGTAGACAGGGACCGCTAGTCGCGGATGATGTAATTCAGATGTATCCGGAATGCTACGACAGATTTGGAAAGTTGAAGGACTATCAACTGAGTCTGCATATTGATGACAGCATTCGCCCAGTCGCACAGCCATTGAGACGAATTCCTTACTCAATGCGAGCTAAAGTTGAGTCGAAATTAGATCAACTCGAGGAAATGGACATCATTGAGAAGGTCACCGGCCCGACGAAATGGGTCAGCCCGGTGGTTGTTGTGCCTAAGTCATGTGGCGAAATCAGGCTGCGTTGACATGCGCATGGCAAATGGAGCGGTCATCAGAGAACGACATCCATTCCAATACGGTAGATGAAGTCTTGCACGATGTCAATAACGCAGTCATGTACAGCAAACTCGACTTGCGATGGGGTTATCATCAAATCGAACTCGACCCCAAATCGCGTGAAATAACGACCTTCGTGACACACAAAGGCATTTACCGTTACAAGAGACTGATGTTCGGCATTAGTTCAGCACCTGAGATGTACCAACATGCGATTCAGCAAATGTTGAAGAACTGTGAGGGGGTGCACAACATATCCGATGACATACTCGTATATGGGACAACTATCGATGAGCATAACAAACGTCTTCTGAACGTTATGGAAGCCCTGAAAGAGAATGGACTGACTCTCTACAAAACAAAGTGTCAGATTGGAGTCAGCGAGATCACATTCATGGGGCACCTGTTATCAAACAGAGGTATCGCGCCAACGGCGGAGCGCGTCAAAGCGGTGAAGAACACGAAGACTCCGCAAACAGCCGCAGAAGTTAGCAGCTTCTTAGGACTCGTGAACTTTTGTAGTCGCTTCATTCCACAACTCGCCACAGTGGCAGAACCGATGCGGAAGTTGACACGTAGGAGTGCAGAATTCATCTGGAATGAAGAGCAACAACAAGCGTTCAACAAACTGAAAGCACTGATGTCAGATGCTAAAGTCTTGGCCCACTTTGACCAGAAGGCGACAACCAAACTTATTGTTGACGCGAGTCCAGTCGGTCTCGGGGCAATATTGACCCAGAAATGTCACGACGACACATTCAGAGTAGTGTGTTATGCCAGTCGATCGTTAACTGATGTCGAAAGGAGATACTCACAGACCGAGAAAGAGGCGCCTGGAATCGTATGGGCGTGTGAGAAGTACCACATGTACCTGTACGGCGTGGAGTTTGAACTGGAAACTGATCATCGTCCGTTGGAAGTAATCTACTCGCGGAAATCAAAGCCGCCGAGTGCGAGGATAGAGAGATGGGTATTGCGTCTGCAGCCATACAACTTTACTGTGAAATATCGACCAGGCGCGACAAATGCAGCTGATTCGCTATCAAGATTGTCGTGTGTTGAAATCGAAGAGGCGAGAAGAAACCTTGCAGAAGAGTACGTGTGTTTCGTTGCAAGACATGCTGTACCGAATGCGCTCCTTCCAAGAGATGTAGAAACTGCATCAATGAGAGACAAGGAACTGGCTACTGTGCGGAAGTGCATTCAGACTGGAAATTGGAACAACCAGCCGATTGACAAGCAGTATATTACTGTACAAAGTGAGCTGTCGTGCGTGGGAAATATCGTACTGCGTGGTACGAGGTTGGTGATGCCCAGCAGCTTGAGGAAGCAGACGTTGGTGCTAGCCCACGAAGGACATCAAGGAATAGTGAAAACAGAGGCTCAGATCAAAAGTATGGTGGCCGGGAATGGACAAAAGCGCCGAAGCAATATGCAAAACATGCCATGAGTGCCAACTTGTTGGTGCGGCTGCGCGTCCAGAACCGTTGATAACAACACCGCTATCGAACAAGCCTTGGGAAAATTTGGCTGTAGATCTCATGGGTCCGTTCCCAACACGAGAAAGTGTGCTAGTAGTCGTTGATTACTACAGTAGATTTTTCGAAATTGCAATAATGAAATCGACAACAACAAGTGTGATCGTTGACCGGCTCGATGACATGTTCGCGAGACATGGAGTTCCGCTAAAAATTAAAAGTGACAACGGGCCACAGTTTGTGTCTGATGCATACAGATGCTATCTGCAGGAGAATGGAATCGAACAGCTTCACTCGACTCCACTATGGCCCCAAGCCAATGGTGAGGTGGAACGACAAAATTGAACGATCCTGAAGGCTATCAGAACTGCGCATGCCACAGGAGGGAATTGGAGACGGGAACTGAACAAATTCCTTCTGGCGTACCGGGTAACCACACACACGACTACGGGGGTGGCACCCGCAGAGCTCATGTTCGGCCGAGCATTGCGCACCAAACTACCTGAAATGAGTGATCCTGAACGAACTCTGGTTGACAAACACGTGCGAAGACACGACAGCGTGCTTAAGATGAAGGGGAAACGCTATGCTGATCGGCAACGCAGAGCATCGCCAAGGGACATAGAGATCGGAGGAAAAGTCTTGTTGAAACAGACGAGACAAAACAAGCTGACAACAAACTTTGAAAGCGAGCCGTATGACGTAATTGGAAGAAACGGCAGCGAAGTTGTAATCGAACGTGATGGCGCTGTCTACAAGCGGAATGCATCGCATCTGAAGAATTAACTGCAGGACACCGGTGATCAGCACGTTGTGACGGACGCAGCTGAACCGATTGCTGTGGAGCTTGATCCGCAGTGCGACGATCAAGGGCACAGTCGAGCATCGGCACAACCGTCACCGCGCAAATCGACTCGTGACCGCAAGGCTCCTGCCTGGCAGGACGATTTCGTGGTCAACTGATTGTAATGCTGTTGTATGATCTCAGAGAGTATAGGCAGATCGCTGCTCTCTAGATCTTAATGTGTAATCATGTTAATTTCAATACCATAGTGTAGACGGGCTGCTGCGCTTTGTATTCTTACCTGTTGTTGATATGCACATTGTTCCGTGCTTTGTAGTTTTGTAGTGAGTGAAAAGAAAAAGGGATGTAGTGTCGTACATACAGTCACTTACGGTAATTACTGGAATCCATCTGAGTGCACTTTGATGTGACATAATAAATAGCGTGGCTGCTTGATTCAATTCGGTGTTTGTCTATGTAAGAGAACACGAGCATCGGAATCGAGGCCAGTTTCACTCCTGACAGGCATGAATATATGAGGAGTTCAAATTCATGTTTGTGGAGAGCCTCAATGTAGATATTTGGGAGGGGGTGCAAATCGAGGTTTTTGAAGAGCCTGAAGATGGAGTTATTTTGGCGAGCCTCAATGGTTGTGCAAATTGTGATGTTGGTGAGCCTTAATGTGGCTGTTTTGGCGAGCCTCAAGAGGGGAAGTGCAAATCGAGGTTTTGGAGAGCCTCAACCCACCAAATATCCACCATGTTCCGACGCCAGTTTTTTGGGTTTGGCTTTGTTGTCTGGGCTTGAACAAATTCGTGACCTTAGGCAATAGTGAATGCCTTTTATGTTCAACGCAGGTGTCCATGGTTGATGACTTTGAGTGTGCGTATACGGTTACACATCTAGTTATTGTGCACAAAAGATTATGTGATTGTACTTCTAAATATTAAGATAGAAGCCTAATACGATTGAGTTTAGACTAAAATAGATGGGGGCATGCGGGCAATCACTTTAAAGAATGTAAAGTGAGAGAGACCAAAAATGAATTACTTCATAGCATGAGGTGTGTACCTCTTCTACCACTCCCCATTTAATTTTTGAATGGTTTCATCTGAATATCCTTGATCGAAAATATAAACAATAATTTATGTACCTCCATACATGAAAAACAGGGATGTTGATGGCATTTTTTAGTTGAACATTAACCGTGAGCTTTGAAGTATACATTTCTTGAATATTTATTCATTAATGACATTATATATTTTCATAGGTGTACATATCATGTTCATTATGCCTTACATAAATATAACAATATATATATATAACTATAATCAGTTAGACCCTACTAAACTTTAGTGTCTTTCGTTTATAATAAAATATCTAAATCGTAAACTAAAATAGTATTGTCTCTAATTATTTTACCAAACCTACATATAAAATGCACAAACGATGTAGCGAATCGTTGTTCCTAGAGTATAGTTTCATCTTTGCTAAGGGATCATCTCGGAACATCGATGTCCGATATCAAGCGAAATTATTTTTGTTGGGGGGGTCGGGGGTCTGAGGCAGTTTCATTTGGCGTCGGACATCGACCGACACTCTTAATTACATTGGTATCATCATATTAATATTTAAAAAAATCATCTGAGGTGGGTGGGGGGCTGAGGCAAGATGAAAGTAATTTCGTCTGATATCGGACATCGACGTTCTGAGATGACCCCTAAGTGAATCGAATTGTAGACGGACCGCGCGCACCGTGCACCTCCTAGTAGACCTACTACAAGTTAACTTCCTGTCAATTTCGGCTGTTTATTACAATAGCGCTGGTAGCCTGCTTTGAGCGGTCCTATTTATTGACATCGCGTTATTCGTACTTGTATTTCGGCGCAACGCTGCTTTTATGTGCTACTACGGAACTCAGATTAAGTCATTAAACATCACTACATTTGTATCGAAGATCGTCTCACGGAATATGTGTCAGTTTTTTCCAGACAAGGAAGTATTGGGGACCGAGGAGTAAATCAAGAAGCATAAATTAAGAAAAGTTTATATTTTAATTTATATAAGGCATAAATAACATGTTTGCATTCTGAACAGATATTATGTAATTAATTAATAAATAAATAACACCCTTGTGTATTTGCATCGATGTTTATGTAGTGTGACAACTTACACGCATCTTCAGCAATGAATAAACGAGTCATAAAGCATAGTACTGTATAGGTAGATACAATAAACTGTAGCGTTGTCAAATGCTCGAGAAATGATGCAGGTTCAGTTCACCAATAATCCGCTAGGGGTACACTCCTCTATGCCCCCTAAGTCCTCGAGCCAGAGGGTTGACAATGGAAGTGTGACCCTCTACATTTCCTCCACTAGTCTCCTAGTGCGACCGCCAAGTCGCCGAACAGCGGGTGTCGGAGCAGGGATCGGTGGAGGAACCTCAGCGGCCGGTGTGGGTGGGGGCGCGGCCAGCTGGAGCATCTCACGACTAGCACGAGGAGGCTGCCAGGCGCCGGACACAGGCCTGGCCGGGGTCGCTGGCACGGGTGTAGTCGGCCTGGGTAGAGGCGACACTGGGTCGGCGGGCTGGGTCGGTGTCTCGGGTAGCATGGGCGACGGTGGCGTGGTCGTGGCGGGGGGAATGACAGATGGCGAGTTGATCAACGGGGCCCTGGCGATATGCGGCGTGTACAGGCGTAGGTGTTTCCTGTTACGGAGTGTGACACGCCCCGACCCGTCCACTCGTACGACATATTGGTCGTACTGTTGTATCTCAACTACGATTCCGGTGCGGTCCCACTTGGTTGGGTGCGGGCCAACCAGATTCTGCAGCCTTACGCAGTTGCCGATAGTGAACGGAGGTAGGACACGTGTGTGCTCCGACAGTCGCTCATAGTGCGTCCTCTCTTGCTTGCATTGTTTCGCGCCACGTCCAATGGGGTAGGTACTGTCCGGGCGGTACTGGGATGAAGTCCCGGATGCGGATTCAAAGATGATCTCGGCAGGACTGACCTTCGACATCGGATCTGGCGTGTTTCTGTAGGCTAACATGGCCCGTTGGAATGCGTCGGTGTTCAGGGAACCACCTGGGCCCGTGCTGCCAACCAGCATCCGCTTGACCGTTTTCACCCCGACTTCCGCCCTGCAGTTGCTGTGTGGGTTTGCTACGCTGCTGATGCGGTGACGTACACCCCAGTAGTAATGGGGTTCTTCCGAACACGGGTCATGACCCGAGACCAAAGGCTTTTTCGCTTTTTATAAGTAGAATTCCTACGTTTTTTAGCAGTAGAGGGTAAGGTTTGGAATGTTAAAAAATCGGAATTCTACTTATAAAAACTTGATTGACAGGTCCACGGAAGAACGAAAGAATGTGTCGACATCTAGTGACTAATTAGGAAATTAATTAGGAACTAATTAGCAACAAGTGAGTAGTGCATTCACTGGAGGGCAGCACTAGCAATAATTAAAAATAGTAATTCGACATCTAGTGACTAACTAGGAAATTAATTAGGTACTAATTAGCAAAAAGTGAGTAGTGCATTCATTGGAGGGGAGCATTAGCAATAAGTAAAAATAGTTATTCTCAACTAATTAGTGTCAATTAGGTATACGGGGTGTATATGAAGTGGGGAAGCTTCTAGGTGCTTCTAGGCTGCAATGTGGTGCCTGGCGGATCAGCGAGGTTAATCGGGCGGCCTAGTTTACGCGGCGCGGTGCCTGGCGGATTAGGAGATCAGCGGGGTTAATCGGGTGGCCTAGTTTTCACGACTCACTGCCGAATAGGGTATCTTATGACGGCGTGTGGTTTGCTGTCAGAATTTATGCGATGAATGTGTGCTGGAGAAATGTTATAGCGCACAGGAGTCTGTGCGGCGCGGGCAGTGATCGTTGTTTTGTTTTTGTTGCCAGAATAAGCTGGCTGTAAGCGTGGCGCGGCGCATAACGATGCTGGAGTCTGTGCGGGGGCGGGCAGTGACCGTTGTTTGTATTTGCTGTCAGAATAAGCTGGCCGTACGCAAGGATATGCGTTAAGTGTCTTGTTCGCGCATTAGTTGGAATATAGACAGGCGTTCGGTAACAGCTGTTACTTGTGCATTAGTTGGAATTGTGCTATGTGTGCATGAGTTGGAATGCTGCTGGTGGTGGATATTACGCGGAAAGAAAGAAATAAACGGTGAGAAATATATAAACTTTATTATCAGCGGGCGGTCACTGTGGCGGTGGATAATGAGGTCGGTTTGATGGTGGCGGTGTCCCGAATCCGTGGCGGCCGGGGGGTTGTGATGGATAGCCTAGGTGGACGGAAAGATGTGCTGGCACGGGTGGTCCAAACGAAGGGGCTCGAAAGTGAGGCGCAAAGAAAGCTGGTTCGTCGGTGGGCGTGAAAGTGTCCTCTGTTTCGGCGGTCTCATGAAGTGTTAGTTCGACGGCCAATGTTGGTAGTGAAGTTGGCGTCGGTGCTAACACTATTCGGCGGTGTGGCGGGTCTATGAAATGTATGTATACCCCCCCCCCGGCCTACGGCGTACGTTCGGTGGAAGAGCTCTGGCGATACCACGTATAGGTTATGCGTGAATCTGTTAGGAAAGAAAGCAGTTATAATTTGTGTTAGTTATTGGTAGGCGTGTGTCGGCGGCGGCCAATATACACTGTTCCACCACGCCTATTTTCTCGCGGGGTCCTGTCCACTAAAATAACATCGTTTTGACGTATCCCAGGAGGTGGCACAAAGCCCGTTTAGAGGGGAGTATAAGAGTCTGTGCCTAGCCAACCTGGGGGCCTCAAAGCCCGCGATGAGGCGCCTGTAAATGTGAAAATGTGAGTGAGTGACGTGGAAAGCCCGTAATGGGGACGTCTGCAAATAGATAAATTACGTTCCTGGCGTTAACATGGAAAGCAGCTATAGCAATCATCAAAGCCCGCAATGGGGCGTCTATAAATAAAGGTAGATAAATTGTTAGTTAATGGCGTTGAAAAAAGAAAGCAGTTACATTATTTTTGTTGTGATACGATATTGGAAGGAAAGTAATTCAACCCCGTAATTTGGCGTCTGTAAATTAGAAGGAAAGCCGTTATTTTAGTTAGTATCATAAAGGTAGATAAATTGTTAATTAATGACGTTGAAAAAAGAAAGCAGTTACAGTAATTTTTTAGTGATACGAAGGTATTAGTGGCGTCTGTAAATTGGAAGGAAAGCCGTTATTTTAGTTAGTATCGTTGAAGGAGGAAACGTACCTTTCTCCGGGGCGTAGGGGTCGGGCAGTCGGCGCCCCATATGTGGCGTTCGCGGCGTGTGGACTGTAAATAAATAACAAATTAGTTAGTGACGTTGAAAAAAAGAAAGCAGTTATAGTAATTTGTAGTGATACGAAGGAATGCCGTGTTAAGTGAGTTAGGGAAACGTACCTGTCTTGCGGTTGTCGGGGGCTTGCATCAGCATCGGCGCCAGCAGCGGCAGCAGAAGAGTGGAGTTCGTTGTTTGGCTCCATTGTGAGAAATGAATTGCGCAGTTGTTTGCGCGGCGCCGTGTAGCGGCCTAGTCACGTACGCGGAAGCCTTACATAAGCGGCTGACGTCACTGGTTATATAAGGCGCTTATGTAACTGTTTGTAAGTGCCTAAAACTGTAATAAAGGGTGAAATGCGCGTAGACTAAGCGGCCTATAATACAAAGTAGGGACTGGAGAATCGTATGGTAAACTTATATTAGAAAATAAAAGCGGCGTTCTGTTTGTGCACGAAACTGACCGAGAGGTTTTTTTCAGTTTTAATAACTTTGTAGAATCGGCTGTTTTCTGGCGCGCGTGCGCAAGCTCACGGTGACCGTGCGCGAAGCGGCTATAAGAGGGTCGGGCGGAGAACGCCTATGTATCGTCGGTGTGTGTGTGTGTGTGTGTGTGTGTGTGTGTGTGTGTTTGTGTGTGGTAACGTTGTGTTGTTACCGTTGCAGTAACGTTGTGTTGTTGCCGTTGCAGAGCGTTGTTGATCATTGTTCCGCCTGTTCACGGAGAGCCCCCGAAGAAAATGAAGTCGAAGGCGCCAACTGTCGCGGTGGCGTCAGGCAGCAAAATGAAAGCCCCTTCGGCGGCCGCTACGAAGGGGTCGACGAATCCGGCTTTCGACGCAGCGCCTACTAAGTCGGAGTCGTCTTTCGATGCCGTGGTGAGTGCGGGCGTGCCGACGCCCGAGGTAACTCTGAAAGAGTTCGTGCTGGCCCCCGATGGCACGTATAAGATTACTACACCCGTAACAATCGTTGACGTTGCATGGAAAAGTAAATGCACGTACATCGGCTGTCACGTTTGTAAGCGCAAAGTGCGAGGCCTTGAAAGCGGTAATTTGGTGTGCGCAGTACATGGCGTGCAGGCAAAGCCGAAGACGTATTTTTCAGTTCGCGTCCTGTTGGAACGGAACGACGCTGAGGGCGACGCTGAGGCTGGCATTTGGCTTACACTGTTCGACGAAGCGATATTGTCGATCGGCGATTTCGATGCCGACTGCGTGGCCAGCCTGTTACCAGATCAGTTGCGCAACAGCTTTGTAGCGAGCCTGATCGGCACAGTATTGGAGATGACCGTGCACAAGGTCGTATAGGGCGGCATTCTGGACACGTACACTGTCCGGGATGTGAGGGTCGTGTCGAAGATGGCAAGTGAAAACGAAGCGCGCGTATACGATGTTCACCCTTGAATGACTAAAGTTTGGCTGTTGCTTCTGTAGGACGTTGTAATCGCTGCTGCTTTGCGCAGCCTCATTGATGATGATGAGTGCGCGCCCCCCCCCGCCAAGAAGTGCGCTAAAACGGAAACGCCTCCTCGTCCATGCCTCGCTGATGACGACACGCAGTCCATTCCTCCTCCTCCTCCCTCGCTGGCGAGAGAAGCGTCGATGTGTCGGCCGCGCCTCACTGATGAAGACACGCAGGTCATTCCTCCGCCTCCCGCGCGGGCGAGCGAAGCGTCGACGTATCAGACTTCGAACGCCGCTCCAACGTACGTTACATTGAGTCCGGTGGTGCCGACAACAGCAGCGTCACTGCCATCAACATCACATCTGGACGTGTTGTCCGTGTCGTCAGACGACTTTATACCGTGGGCCCGCGCCAAAAACCCCGTGATCGTGGGCACCCTTCAAGCCGACTCGAAATGGAGCGTCCTCCATTCGTACGCCGGCCGGCAAAGATGTATGATGTCCACCTTCGCCGAAATAGTCGGCGAAAGGGTAATGGAAAGTGCGCGTCGAGAATGCGGTGAGTGCCCTCCCGAGGAAGGGTGTCCCTTCGTTCATATGTACGGCTATCGTGGAAGGATGCCGAGCCGACGGTACAGGCTTGTGTACGAAAACGTGGCGGCCATGAATGTTTTTTTTTCATTGGCGCTCGACAGCTTTCTGCAGCAGACGTTGTTGTTGCCCGCTATTCGTTTGCTCGTGGTGCTAGAAGAACGATGCGTGCGCGGCGATCGAATTTCGGAAGGCGCACTCATGCGCCAAGTGGCCGACTGGCTCATGGGCACGGACTGGACGGCCCCGTTTGATCGTTCGCTCTTGGATGTGGCCGTACAGCATTATCTGTTGAAAAGAGCGTGTCTCGCCGACTGATGTGACGACGTTTATTCCGCCGAATTGTTGAACGCTTAAGTTGCACCTGCATAATACTATTTACGCCGATGAACATTATATCTGCATCCCGCTGTAGCAGTGCCGAATTGAACATTAATTGCTGCCGAACATTATATTTGTATTCCGCTATGGCATAAAGCCTTACTACCGTGTATAACATGTAGGCATAAAGCATTATATTTGCATTCCGCTAGGGTACAAAGCCTTATTACTGTGTAGCATAAAGCATTATCCCGCTGACTAACTAGCGCTGAGTATTTACCCTGCTGTAGCAGTGCCGGTTTATTTACACCGATGAACATTACATTGGCATCCTGCTGCAGCAGTGCCGAATTGAACATTAATTGCGCGGTTTATTCTGCCGAACATTATATTCGCATTCCGCTGTTGTGGCCATAAAGCCTTATTATTTACCCTGCTGTGGCATAAAGCCTTACTGTAGCAGCGCGGTTTCTTTACATAATCCGCTGTGGCATAAAGCCTTACTGTGGTGATGTATGATGCTTAATAAAAATCAAAAAAAAAAAACCCGCCTCCTGTTATCGACACTCTGCGCCATCACTCCAGTACAAACAAAACAAATTGATGCCATTCAGTGCGTCGATACTACGAACTTCCTCGTCCGCTGCTGCCGCTGCGACGTCATTTCAATGAAACAAACAAACAATTCGCTTCCATCCAGCTAACGGACGGGGTAGTCGACAGCGCTGCTACCTGACGGCTATCCCAGTGCAAACAAACTTGACGGCAGCGCAGCTACGAACCGGTAAGACAGCCGCATTCCAGTGAAAGAAACAGAGTAGCGCGGACGGCACTGCGCCGCCATCTCAGTGTAACAATTCGCTTCCATCCACCTAAAGGAAGGGGTAGTCAATAGCGCTGCCGCCTGACGGCAGTGCAAACAAACTTGACGGTAGCTCGCTGCCGTCCAGCGCTATGAACCGGTAAGACCTCCGCCGCATCCCAGTGAAATAGCGCGGACGGCAACACAGCCCAGTAGAGCGGCGCCCAAAAACAAAACACTGCTAACGGTCCATTCCAGTGCAAAGCAACAAACTTGACGGGGGCTAGCCGCGAACAAACCGCGCGAGAAAAGGGAGGCCGCCACCTAGCGGTCGTTGTTGGGCGTGGCCTTATAAGCGGTGTCGGCAATTCGTCGTACTTAATATCGTTCCGGGCTCGACTAGGACGAACGTGCGTTCTGCACCGACGATGCACGCATGCCCGAAATGCGACCGAACGTTCGCCAGTCGCGCCAGTATGGTGCGGCATCTGAAAAGATGCGGCGGCGGCGGCGGCAATGACGCGTGTCCGAAATGCAATCGATCGTTCGTCAGGCGCTATAATATGTTGCAACTTTTAAGTTTATGTCACGGTGCGCTGCCGCCGCCGCCGCCGCCGCCGCCGGCGCGCGACGATGACGACGCCCTACGGCGTGCCGTTCGCGAACACTGGACGAGCATCTCTACGTCTGTAGTGCGCGGACCCGTCCAGTCAAGATATAATTTCGATTTGTCCGACTGTTCGGACACGACCGCGCACGACGCCCGACTACGACTGATGTTCGAGGCGCAGACTCAGGCCTTTAAAATAAATTTATCGTACGGGTTTATCCTTCGGCACAGGGAGACGGGCCGACTCCGGTACTACCATTCTTCGTGTAACTGTTGCGGACACTATCTCGAGTCGCCCGTCCTCGTTACCGACGCCGCGTCGTTCGAACGTTTCCTCGACGCCGCCCGGCAGCCCGACGTTCTGCAGTACGTGATCGCGCAGCGACCCGTCTCGGGGTGGTTCGCCGAGTTGGTGACGAACGTTACGTACTTCCTCAACGCCATCATCAGCTATCCTATCGGGTGCGCGCGCCAGCAGCGACTCCCCGACTATCTGCGCCGCAACATGGCGCTTATCAGCCTAGTGAACGATCGCCACAGTCAACCGTACGCCGACAACCTTTGCCTCTTCCGCTGTCTGGTGCTGCATCGGGGCGCCGACTTCCGCGTAGACGATTTGACGAACTCGGCCTTAAGGCTCTACGCCGACTACAGCTCCGCCGCCGGCGGCCAACCCTACTACGCGTTCGCCGGTGTCCCGCTGAACGAACTCGACCGGGTGGAGACGGTCTTCGAAACGAATGTGACCGACTGACGGAGGAGGGCACCACCGCTGAAGTGGTCCGCCGCTCCCTCCACCGCCACCCGACTACCATGAGCGTCAATCTGTACGAGACGCACTATTCCTTCATAACCGACGTGTCGCTGTTCTGTCGATCGTACCGATGCGGTAAGTGCGGCGAGGCGCTGTGGCCGAACGCCTATCGGCTGCGCCGTCACGAGGCGACGTGCGAGGGCGGCGTTCGCCACGTCTTTCCCGGCGGCGTCTTCCATCCGACGCCGTCCGGTTTCAACAGCTGGAGGACGAGGGCGTCTACGTGGACGAACGCCTGCGCTACTACCCGTACAGGGCGACGTATGACTTCGAGTGCTACTTCGACGATCGCGACCTGCCGACGGACAGCGCCAAATGCCGGTGGATTGCGCGACACGAGCTACTCAGCGTGAGCGTCACCTCGAACGTCCCCGGGCACGAGACGGCGCGCTGCTTCGTCACGTCCGGCGATTCAGGCGAGCTCGCGAAGCGCCTGATCGACGCCCTGGAGGCCATGAGTGAGGCGGCGTGCGCGGCTCTGCGACCGTCGTTCGACGCGACCTTCGAGGCGATCGCCGCTCTCGTCGACGAATGGCGAGCTCGCGCGACGGAGGCGGAGGCGTCGCGCGATAAGAGCCCGTACACGGTGGTCGGCGACCGCCTGTGGAAGCACCTGCGCCGCCTCCCCGTCCTCGGCTTCAATTCGGGCAAGTACGACTTGAACGTCGTCAAAAAATATCTCACGCCCCTGTTCATGACCAGCGAGGCGCAGAGCATCTCGTCTGCGTTTACGATCAAGCGTCAGAACAACTTCATGTGCCTGACGAAGGCGACGCTCAAGTTCCTGGACATCACTAACTACCTGGCCCCCGGCGTCAGCTAAGACAGGTTTCTGAAGGCATACGGCTGCGAGACGACGAAGGGCCACTTTCCCTACGATTACCTCTACGACCTGCGAAAACTGGACGAGACCGAGCTGCCGCCGCGCGAGGCCTTCTACAGCCGCCTGAAGCGCGAAGGCATCTCCGCCGCCGAGTACGAGGTTTGCGCGAAGGTATGGCGCGACGAGGGGATGACGACGCTGCGGGACTACCTAGTGTGGTATAACAATAGGGACGTGGTGCCTTTCCTGGAGGCCGTCGACAAGCAGTTCGCCTTCTATCGGCAGCGCCTCATCGACATGATCAAGGACGCCATCAGCGTGCCGGGCCTGACGCTGATGTACCTGTTCAGCGATCTGCCGTCGTCGCTCCATTTCACGCTCTTCAACGAACCGAACAAGGACCTGCACCGGCTCCTACAATCGCAGATCGTCGGCGGCCCCTCGATCATTTTCGCGCGCTATCACGAGGCCGGCGTGACCGCTCTTCGGCGCGAGGAGTACGGCGAGTCTGCGCGGCCCTGCCCCTCGATTGTCGGCTTCGACGCAAACGGCCTCTACCTATGGGCGATCACGCAGGAGATGCCGACGGGGAGGTACACGCGCCTCCGCGCGGAGAACGCCTTTCGGCCGAAACGCGTGCACCGGTACGGCCGCCTGGCCGTTGAGTGGCTGACGTGGGAGGCGGCGCGGACGGGGGCGCGTATACGTCACCAATTCAACGGGCGCGAGAAGCGCGTCGGCAAGTACCGGGTCGACGGCTGGTGTTGCGAGACGCGGACGGCGTACCAGTTCCAAGGGTGCTTCTTCCACGGCTGCCCGTGCACGGGGAAGGATACTAACGCGGTGAACGGCAAGCCGATGAGCCAACTGTACGTCGAGACGGCGAGTGCGACATCGCCGTTCCGGAGGCGCTGCGACGCCTTCGCCGAGATGCAGCCGATCTTCAAGAACGCCTACATCGCGCGCGACGATCTAAGCCCGTTCATGCGTCGCTACGCCGAAACGCACGAGCTCTTCGCCCGGCCTCAGCGCACGCTCATGGGGAGCTTCTTCGGCGCCAAAATTCTGCTCGCGTCGCCGCTACTGCGATGGTATCTGCGGGAAGGACTCGTCGTCGAGCGCGTCTACCAGATCGTCGAGAACGAGCCGATCGCGTGCTTTCGGCCCTTCGGCGACACGGTCTCCGCCGCGCGACGCGAGGGCGACGCCGACCCCGACAAGGCCATCATCGCCGATACGTTCAAACTTCTCGGCAACAGTTCCGACGGGAAAACGATCACGTGCGTCGACCTGCACCGCGACATCAAGTTCTGTACGTTCGCCGGCGCCGCGACGCTGATCAACGATCGTCGCTTCCGTCAGCTCGACGTCGTCGTCCCCGACGGCCTCTACGAGGTGGCGCTGAACAAGCGAACCGTCCGGTACGCGCTGCTCATCCAGATCGGCTACTTCGTATATCAGTACGCCAAACTGCGTATGCTGGAATTTTACTACGGTTTCATCGCCGCCTTCATTCCGCGCCCCCTGTTCCAGTACTGCGCTATGGACACGGACTCGGCGTATTTGAGCCTCGCGGGACGCGACCTCGACGAGCTCGTGGCGACGGCTAAGCGCGAACACTACTTTCGGCACCACGGCGAGTGGTTCCCGTCGGAACACTGCGACGCGCACGCGGAGCCGTACGTGCGGTGCCGGCTCGCCGACCGAGCGTGGGACGCGCCCGCCGAGTGTTGCGCGAGACGGCACAGGTACGACAAGCGAACGCCGGGCCTCTTCAAAGAGGAATGGTCCGATCGCGGAATCGTCGCGCTCTGCAGCAAGACGTACTACTGTCTCGGAGGCAACGGCGACAAGTACAGTACGAAGGGCGTGAACAAGCGTCAGAACGACGTCGACAAGGACGTCTTCCTCGGCGTGCTGCGCGGCCGACGGAGCGCCGGCGGCTGGAACCGCGGCTTCAAAGTGAAGGAATCGTCCGTGCTGACGTACATTCAGGAGAGCGCGGCGTTGAGCTACTTTTACGCCAAACGTCGCGTGCTCGACGACGGCGTCACCATGGCGCCAATACTGGTATAACAAGGGGGACCCCCTTCCTACCCCTAGGGGTAGGGAGCTACCTAATGACCTACCCCCTAGAAGTAGGGACCCCTACCCCTAGGGGGAAAGAACCAACCCCTAGGGTATGTATGCATGTAAGTATGTATGTACGAATACAAACATGAGTGAACACGCGGTACAGATTTCATCGTTTTATTTACTACAACAACCTCACTACTTCGATCTTGCCTGCCTAGGGCGGCGCGGAGCCCGCGACGGGCGGGTCCGACAAAGTCGGTTCGGATACTCGGTCGTCTAATAATAATAGCAAGCGATAATAAGCGTTCAATGCGGCTTTAGCCAGTCGAATACGAGACAAGCGTTGGCCACCCTATCGGGGCCGAACAGGCACAGGAAGCCGCTTAGCGGCATACCGCGGCATCGCAAGAGCAGGTAGGCGACGCAATATTGTCCGCACACGTTAGATATGCAGTCTCTTGTCGTTGTACGTCCACGAGTCGCAGTTGCGGCGAAGGAAGGCGCGAAAGTCGGCGTGCCGCGGCAACCGGCCGTACGAATCGAAGTACCCGCCTCGCCGGTCGGTGTCCACGTAGACGGCCACCCAGTGCTACCCCGGTTCGTCGCCGTCGTCGGTGTTGCACACGAACGCCGTCGGGTAGGCGGTGAGCCGCCGTCCCGGTAGCTCATCTTTAGGCACGACGCCGACGACGATGTTTTTAATGTACGCGTCGACCGCCAGGCGACGTATCAGCTGAAACGTGTCCATCTCAGTAGTCGTACACGACGTTCCGTACACGACGTTCATCGTCCGGGAGAGCGCCTGCGCGAAGTGGATCTCGGCGCGCAGGTTCCCTTTACGAACGACGTTGAAGTGTTCGCCGTCGCAGTAGTCGGGCGACAGTTCGAAGCCGAAGACGGTGTAGCCGTCGCCGAATTCGTCGCGCGTCACGGCGAACCCCTCGTCCTCGTACGCCTTCACCGTCGCGGCGAACAGGTTCATGTAGCTTCGGATGTAGCGCCGATGCGCGAAGTCCGGCTGCAGCGGCTTGCTCGGCACCTGGCGTCCGTCGACGTAGAGGGCGAGGATGTTTATGTCGTTGTGCTTCGCGTTGAAAGGGTTTTTATCGTAGGTCCCGTTGTAGGCGTCGTTGTCGATCAGGCACATGAACACGCGTCTCGGGAGCGTGCCCAGGTAGACGTTCTCGTGCGTATGAGACATCGTGCCCTGCGGTATCGAGAACACCTTCCAGTCGACGCGGCGCATCGGATACTTGGCCGTCCCCCGCGTCAGCGCTTTGATGTGACGGCCGGGTTCACCTTGGCCTTTCGCACCTGCAGGTAGGCCTCCATCAGGACGCTCCTGAACCCCGGAACGACGACGTCGCCTAGGAGCGCGAAGGCGTCCTTGCTTCGCACCAGTCGCACCTTTACGTCGACGCCGTTCAGGAGGTACAGGTTTTGCATGAACACGTCGACGTGCAGCCGTCCCATCATGTCGAACTCGCGGCTGCCGTGTATGTAGTTGTGCCGATGCGCGTACCCGCCTTTGTTGTTTCCCGCCGTCTCCATGCGCCCGGAGGTGTCCTTGCTCCACAGGTCGGCCTCGAGCTGCGACTTTTGGGCGTCGGACCCGTAACTGAGCAGTGTATCGATGTAGGCCCGGTACGGACACGTATTGGTCGACGACGTCACGAGCGTGCCGTTCAGCGTCACGTCGACCTGACTGAACATCGAATGCAGGAAATTGTTGACCGGCGCTACGACGCTGTCGTTCGCGAGATCGGTGCCGTCCCCCTGCACCACCTTGGCGCGCACGTACAGTCTAGCGGTCGCCACGTCCAGATAGTCGTCTCCGGAGCCCGGAATAAAAAACTCGATAGGGCCGCCAGCGTCGAGGGCCGTCAGCGGCTGGTGATCGATCCACTGGCCCTCTCGATGCTCGTCTGCGTCGTCGGGACGCTGAACAGGTCCATTTCGCTCTTTCCGCCCTCGCACGACTGTCGATGCGCGGACGCCAACCTTCTACTTCGTCGCTCGACGTCTGCTCCTTTCGACGGCGCCTCTTCTTACTGGTCGTCGCCGGCGTGCCGGGCGGCTTTATGCGTCGTCGTCGTCGCTTTTTCGGCGGCGGCGGGGCGAGTTCAACAGCCCGCCGAGAAGGTCGGCGCCCGCCTCCTTCGCGCGTCGCTTTACCGACTGTTTCAAATTGCCGCCGCCGACGACGTCCCGCGCCACGCGCACGCCCGTCTTGAGAGCGAGCTTGCCCAGCGCCACGGCCCCTCTCTTGATGAGCGGCATGGCGCTTCGAAACAGGCTGCCGAAGAGATTACCCAGGCAGTGTCCCCACTGCGATCGGGCGCCGACGAACACCGGCAGGCCACCACCGACCTGCCGCGCGTAGTAGTCATCGTACGCGCTTCTCGTCATCGTCAGAACAGTTTCAACTTGCAGCGTCTGACGTGAAGCTTGGTCACGACTTTTCCGTTCTCGAATAGTATCGGCTAACCGAGGTCGTCTCTTATATCTATCTCGATCGAATCGAATTGGCGACGCAGGAGCGTGGCGTATTGGACGCGGTCGAAGACGTTCGAAACGATGATCCCGTTCGAACCGTAGGCGGGCACGGATCGGAGGAGGGGGCGAATACGTCGCCGACGATGCGCGACTCCACGATGTCCGTGTACACGTACATGGTGTCGACGCCGCCGTTCATGTCCACCGGGTGGCTCCCCTCGAACTCGAACAAATACCCCGGGGGCAGGCCGCCGTTGGACGTCCCGTAACTCGCGATATAGCCCGACCCGAAGCCTAATATCTTTTGCAGGTGCCCCCGCGGGGGCATGTTAAATTCGACGCCCGGCGATAGACGCAACGTCATCCGATTGGAGACGGAGTGGTACTCCATGCGCACCTTGACCGTATCGGTGCTCAGTTTCGTCAGCGCCGCGTTCATTTTGTGCATCAGCTCGTAGGTGCTGTTGTAAAAGCCGTGCGGGAATGTGCCCTGCCGGGCGATTTTACGCCCGTCCGCGGTGGTGTAAACGCCCTCCTCCCCCGACTCGCAAGCCATGAAGAAGTAGGCGTCCTCTTTTCTCACGTTGTTCCAGCTATGCGTGTACTATAGCGACCTCAGCCCGCATTCACACCGCCCCGACAGGTCGACGCGCTGCGGCAGAGTCGTCGTGTAGTGCGTCAACGTGTTTTCGGGGTGCGTCTTCATAGACGCGTTGCTCGGCAACTTCACGTAAAAGTCATACGATGCCATCGCGTCTTATAGACGGACTCGGTAGTAGGTAGCCGAGGCAACTACTCAGCAGCGCCGTCCACAGGTTGGAGTCGCCCTGGCCGCGCGTTTGATTGTATATACTGACGACGATCACCGTGTACAGGACGACGATCTGGCACAGGAAGACTATCTCGGCTTTAGGGCATTCGTTGCCGCAGAGACGCCACGGAACGCTCGTGACGGAGGAAACGTCGCCGGCATCGGGCGCATCCACAGAGACGCATGAGCCGACGGCGGGTTCTTCGACAAACGCGCCCTAGTCGACGGCGGTATTCAGCGCTTTTGTCGTCCGCATTAAACATCGCTTTTCTAAACTGGTAAACGTGCTCGACGGATTTGAAAAACTGACCGTACGCCGTAATTCTACACGGATAAGAATTGGACAGGAACGACAAGTACTCTCCGAAACGTATAGGAGGCGCCATATCTAGACACGAACGACGACGCTACTGACTACTGCGCCTCACGCGTAACCACTATATATACGTGTCTGCTATCTTTTTTCAGTCACTAGAGGGCAGCGCACATGCTTTCTTTTTCAGTCACTAGATGGCAACGCACATGCTTAACCATTATATAACCTTACGCTTACGTGACTCCTCATAACCATTATATAACCTTACGCATACGTCATTACTTTTTTTACTTATTGCTAGTGCTGCCCTCCAGTGAATGCACTACTCACTTGTTGCTAATTAGTTCCTAATTAATTTCCTAATTAGTCACTATATGTCGACACATTCTTTCGTTCTTCCGTGGACCTGTCAATCAAGTTTTTATAAGTAGAATTCCGAGTTTTTTTATAAGTAACATTCCAAACATTATCCTCTACTGCTAAAAAAACGTAGGAATTCTACTTATAAAAAGCGAAAAAGCCTTTGATCTCGGGTCATGACCCGTGTTCGGAAGAACCCCATTACTACTCACCCCAGTTCTGGAGGAATGTCTTTGTAGCGCCTCCCTTGAACTCAGGTCCCCCGTCTGAGGAGAGCTCATCGGCGATGCCGAAGGTCACGAACACTCGTCGGAGCGCGGCAATGAGGCCTTTGGAGCCCTCTGCGTTCTCCTCTACGATAGGCCAATTACAGTATCTGTCCACGGCGACGAGGTAGTGATGGCCGCCGTAGCTGAAGTAGTCAGCACATATCGCCTGGAAGGGGTAGACTGGTCGTGTTGGTGGTGTAAGCGGCGAGTTTGGTTGTGACGGCGCCATGCGGTTGCACGCTGTACAGTGTGCACGTGTCTCTTCAATTGCCGAAGTCATACCTGACCAGAAGAATGATCCCTATGCTCGCGACACTATCATCGAAATAACCTGGTGAGCCGAGTGGAGTGCCTGCAAGACACGTGCTCGGAGAGTGGGTGGTATGACGATTCTGTCCTTGTAAACGATGACGCCGTCGTACTCGGTTAGCTTCTCCCGGTACTGGTGGTACGTGCGGATGGCACTGAGCATGGCTGATGGCGTGTCAGGAAAGCCTTTGTGGATGACATCCACTAGAGCGGACATGTCGGGGTCGCTCGCCGTGGCAGTGCGCACATCGTCCCATGTGACCGACTTCATCGGGTAGGTCGGGAGTCTCGGCCTCGCCCACTGGGTGTCGTGATAGGGCATCGGCGACGGTGTTGCATACGCCGGGGATGTGGAGCACGCGAAACCTGTACCGCAGCGACTTTCCCTTAATGTTTCGCAAGCGATGGTTTGGGATGTCGACGAGGGCGCGGTCACCCAGCCCCTTGAGTAGTGGCTTGTGGTCTACTGCTACCATGAGGTCAGAACATCTTAGGGTGAAATGTCGAGCCTTGTCAAGGGCGTCTACAACTGCCAGCGCCTCGCCCTCGATGGGGGCATAACGTGACACAGCGCCGTGTGTGAAACGGCTGCCCATCAGCACTACTTTCCAGCCCAACTTGCAGCAGAACGGTCGGACACCAGCGCAGTCACGGTGTTTCTGGACTAGCCAGTACCCGAGTCCTTCCTTAGACCAGTCTGTGGCGAGGCACGTCGGGCGTGACTGATCGAATATCTCGACTCCTTGCCTGATCTGGTCGAAGATCACGACTTTCGACTGCCTGAATAGGCGATCCAAATGTTCCATCTAGGCGAACGGCTGATCTGGCTTTAGGAGGTTGCGGAATGGTTGCATGTGGTCCGCTACGGCGAAGGCATAAGCCAATTGGTTAACGAGGCCGAACCAGATTTTGATGTCTGTGACATTCCTCGGTGTCGGGAAGTCCTTTATTGACTGCAACACCTTCGAGCATGTTTTCATGACGTGGGTGATATCTCAAAGCCTGCAAACTCGACGGTGTCTTTACCGAACACAAACTTGTCCGGATTCTGCGTGATGCCATTGCGGCCACACGTGTCCAGCCACTGCACTGCCTGCCAAAAGGCCTGCTCGATGTTGTCCGCCCACAGTAGGGTATCGTCGATGCATTTTGTCTTGTTGGGTATGTGGGCGACGATCTCATCGAACCTTAATGTGAAGCCACCCCCAGACGCCACATATCCTTGGGGTGCTGAGCGGTATCGATAGCGGCCCCAAGGCGTTATGAACGTCGTGAGGTGGCGGTCGTCGGGGTGGAGTGGGACAGCGTGGTAGCCGTTCCAGGCGTCACACACCGTTTTCTTTGTTCTATGAGGCACCGATCTCGCTTGGTGAAAGGGTCTCTGGGTGTGGTGGGTCTCCCTGTTGGCACTAGCGTTAAGGGCCTGGAGATACACAGTCCGCCGAGGCTTCCCGTTCTTCTTTGCGCCGATAACCATGCGATGACACCAGGTGACAGCGGTGCCAGTTGGTACCTCCTCGATGACGCCCATACTGCAGTATTGGTCGAGGCCGGCCTTCACGTCGCTTCGCCAGTGAATCGGGACGTCGATCGGTGTGTGGCAGGCGACAGGCTTGGCGTCTGGGTCAATCATTAGCCGGAGTGGCGGGCCCTCCATCGGGAGGAGAGGCTGGTGGTGACAACTGTTGAATGTGCTAGCCTTGTAGTGCGACACCAACCACTGCTCCAGTTTTCTGCGGTTGTCCTCAATGGCTGGATAGGGCAGCTCTTGCGGAAGCAGTGGTGGAGGTTGACGGCGGGGGCACTCACAGGCCGCGGTCATCCACGACTCTGAGGCGGCGCTGCACGTGTTCACCTCCGCTGAGGGCTGTTGGCTTTGGCCGACGTCAGGGAAGTTACGCGACACAATGCCTAGCGCCACACATGCTCCTCGAGACAAGAAGAAGTCGCTCGTGTCTCGACATATGTAGACAATTTGGCGTGTTTCTGTGCCACCTGGAGAAGCGGAGTCTGATAGGCGCAGGGCGATCGCCCCGATTATGTCCAGATTGTTTCCGTTGGCAGCTGACATCTGCACACGTGTTTTGCTCAGGCATTGCTCGGTGAGTCCGAGCTTGGAGAGTAGATTCGTCCCAGCCAGGCACGATTGGCAGCCTGTATCAGCTACTACCGACACCAACGCAGCCTTAGTCGGGCGCCTCAGTGGCATGCGGAGGCCGAGAGCGCGAGTGTCGCACGGGTAGTGAGTGATGTATAACGACAGTGTAGGTTGTGGGGCCGAGGATTTCTTCACCCACGTGTCTTGAGTGGCGTCGTAAACGCAGTGTTCGAGTTTGAAGTCCCCGAGGTTGCAGACGATCTCGTTGTCGACAGGCGGCGCGTTCTCCACACTGCATAGTGACTGGAAGAGAGATGTGGCGGTTTCCCTCTGCGGTGACCGGCGCGGGCGGCGTTGCACATAGAGTGTGCCGGCCGTCGACTTTTGCCTGCATACGGTCCCAAGGTGACTTTTCTTGCCGCATTTGGTGCATGTTTAGCCGTATGCCGGGCAGTTGTCAGAGCGTTCGTCCCTGCTGCTACCATGGCCGATCTGGCCGCAGTGTGTGCACCGCGGAGCAGGCAAGGGTGTGGGTGGGGTGTGTTGTTTGAAGACCGCACTCTGCTGTTTCCGGAATGAGCTGATCTGGGCAGCCGCCTCGGATCCGTTGCTCAGCTGCTGCAGGGAAATCTTTCCCGATTCCTTGCCCTCAACAAACGCCTCAACCTCTTCGAGAGGTGAACTCGGTCCCTTCTCGTTTGATGTCATGATCGGCGCAGCCCATGACGTCCTGGTCCCGCACAACAATGTCGCTGTAATCTGCCCCAACGCATGCGTCGTGGTTCGGGCAGCTCGGGCACTGACACTTGACGACGAACTGGCAAACTCGCGCTTGCCCCTTGAGTCGAGCGCTATAGGCGCGGACAGGTTCGTCTCGGTCCTGCCGCATCTTCGACAGCACGTCCCGTGCTACCATCGCGTTCTCGGCGCGCAACGCCAACTTCTTAATGTTGGCCAGTAGGTCTCGTTCGCTGCAGGAGACCAGCGCATCACGGTGAACCCGCACGAGGTTCTTCCGTAGTCCCTCGGGATTGCAGCAATCCAGGAGCTGGTAAGTGAGGTCGGAGCCGGGCGACTCGCGTAGCGTCTTTATATTCACGCCAACGTTGCTCGAAATATAGCCAATCTTCCAGGGAGATCCCTCATCAACGGTCGGGCGGCTAATTTTCTCCATCTTGGCCGTGGCGCCGGCAGCGTGGCTGGGCGCGGGTGTGGCGACATGCTGACTCTGCGCGTGGATGGTGAGGAGTGTGGCTGTGAGCGTGGCGTCGGTGACATTCGGGCGGTATTCGCATCTGTCGACGGGACACTTTACATCTACCGTGGGCGTGGCCGGATCCATGATCATAACGGTAGATTATGCACCAGGTGCGACCACCGTATTCGCGTATGCGAGCGTGAGCGATAACAGGCCGGATTGCCGACGAGTGCTTAATACAATGCTGCAGATTGTTCGTTTATTCATAAATAACACCCTTGTGTATTTGCATCGGTGTTTATGTAGTGTGACAACTTACACGCATCTTCAGCAATGAGTAAACGAGTCATAAAGCACAGTACTGTATAGGTAGATACAATAAACTGTAGCGTTGTCAAATGCTCGAGAAATGATGCAGGTTCAGTTCTCCTATAGTCCGCTAGGGGTACACTCCACTAATCCAGATGGAAACAATAATTATTAAACAAATAAAATGTTGAATAGGTACATATTTCATGTTATAAAGTAACCTATTTCAGTCCTTAGTCTAGTTTTTGCGAAGAGGCTGCCTGCCTGGCACCCGTTTTTGTTTGGCTAAATTAAATCCCAGTAGATGTCCGAGACAATAGTTAGAAGTACAATCACATAATCTTTTGTGCACAATAACTAGACGTGTAACCATATACGTACAGCCAGCGTCATCAGCCATCATCACATGCTCTGAACACAAAAAGAAATGTGTTTAATACAAATAAATAAAAATTGCTGCCTAAGTCTCGTTTTCGGCGTACGCATGCTCGTTGCGGCACCTTTATAATGTATACCATCGCATCGCGCATCGCATCGCGCATCGCATCGCGTATCGCATCACGCATCGCGTATCGCATCGCTTCTGATGGCTTCGCTCCAGATTTTCATGTCTGCTGAAGGTGTTTACATATGGCAACACCTAGCCTGACATATGTCAAAATACTGCCATTTGCTAGGAGAATCTATGACAACCACTGTCACATTTACACTGATCTCTGTGGTCAGTGTGTACGCTGAACACATCATGCATGCCTTGTCCTCACACACTGAGCGTGGCATTGACACCCTCATTAAGAAAGCATCTTAGGTCCACTGGTCTGGCCTGGTCTAGCCCAGGGTAACCAGTATCTCTGTCCTCAGACAGCGTCTTCACCATGGGGACTTCAACTCGTGGAGACTAGTCTCTTGATGAGCTGCCCTGCTGATACAGGTTTCTAGCGGCATCTCAAAATGAAATACCGCTCTTAGTACTAATCATTCCTATAAACAACTGCCTGCTCTTAGCACGGTGTTACTGTTTACCTAATACAATATCACCTTCCAAGAAATCTACAGACTAATCAGGGCTATCAAATGGTAACTGTGACTACTTCTCTTCTATTTAACGTTGTCCTCTGTTCTAACAGATCACACCCTGTGGCAATTAAATATATATATTAAGCCAAAAGCTGCCCAGGACATAACTGGCTGGGCAACACCACTGTATACTAATTAACCTCTCAAATTACACCCTTGGGTCAGTAATCAACCTCCCAAGGCTGCACTTGCAATGTTTATCAATACAAACTGACATAAGTTAACCAGATGGCCTCTGTCTGAATCAACCACACTGACCAGTTCACCGGCTGGTCAAACTAGTGTTGTTGGACTGGGTTATTCCCTACAACCCGAATAAAAGTATCAGAGTCAACATGTGGTTACGACCATTTTGACTTGACAAATAAGTGCAGCAACTTTTTGCCAGAAAGTGTTTGAATGATCAATTTATTTCAGCCAGTTCTTGAAACTAAACTGTTGTGTGTTGTGAAACTTGTCACAACGATATAGTATGTGCACGATTAACCGATACATTTGCCATGTTCAGTTCTGCTATTTAGCAGACCTCGTGTGTTGTGGACCTAGCTGCCACAAAGAAGAAGAAGAAGAAGAGGAATTTGTTTTATTTGACCCAGACATTTCAAATAATTCATACAATATATCCATGTCAAAAAACAAAAATAATACAAATATATAACCTTATAGTAAACTTTGTATAATGTATGATAAATAACAAAAAGTAGGGTCAGGAGACTCCTCTAAGACTATGGTAGTCGCTATCGAGGAGCCAACTTTTGTAATAAAACTTTAACTGAATCAATACATCACATAATCAAATTCTTCCAGAATAAGAAAGAACAAAATTAATAAAATGTATGCATGTGTGTAGTGTGCAGTCTTACATGCTTATTGAGTTTGTCGTTTAGGCACTGTTTTGTACTGTATCAAGTTGACAGGTGGTTGTCGGTTCTTAATTTGCATACATATATAGCAATTTTGCCTGGTGCATGTTACTTGATAGTTTTGTAAAAAATAAAGTTTAACATACTTGGCAAATCCTTGTGAACTGTGTGTACTAAGCTTTTCTTTGACAATATCAGGAATGTTATTTAGTAAAAGTGATAAATTATGCCTAAGGCATTTCTTAGCAAATTCATGTTTAATTTTATAAGTGTATATTTTATTTTTGAATCTTGTATCGTGATTATGTACCTCATAGTTAAACATTATCCTCCAGTTCTGTAAATAAACTGGTAAGTCATTGTGTAAATATTTATAGTAAAATTTTAATTGTTGTAATTTAAGAATGTCATCTACTTTTAACAAGTTGAGTTTTTTGTGAAGTGGTTCTGTGTGGGAAGTATAATTACTTAAGGTAATAATTCTCAGGGCTTTTTTTGAAGTTTTATTATTCTATTTGATTGAAAGCCCCACACCATGATGCAATAATTAATGTGTGGTAGTATTAAAGAATTATATAATATTATTTTTGATTATTTAAAATGCAAATTTTTTTAGAACAAGCATTTGATATTTTTTCAGTGTGCTTTTTCCAGTTTAAATTTGTATCTATAATTAAACCCAAAAAATTTAATTCTTTGACTTGTTCAATATATACATTGTCTATCTTCAGAGTAAGTGTCTGTATATTTTTCTTTGCCTTTTAAAATGTCATGTATTTCGATTTTGCTATGTTTAGCGATAATTTATTTATTTTGAGCCATTCATTTATTTTTAAAAGTTCTTCATTTATTAAGGATTCTAAATTTTCGTCATGTATGTTATCACTGAAAGTTCTTAGTGTACTTGATAGAGTTGTATCGTCAGCATAAATTATGAAATTAAACATTTTACTGGCTTGTGCAAAATCATTGATATATATGATGAATAACAGGGGTCCTAAGATTGAACCTTGTGGTACACCTATTGTTATTGATAACATATATGATTTTATATTGTCAATTTCCGTATATTGTTTACGATTTGTTAGGTAACTGCTGAAGAAGTTCAGATGTGTTCCATGTATACCATAATATTTCAATTTGTCAATTAAAATTAAATGGTCAAAGGTATCAAAGGCTTTGGAAAAATCTAGGTAAATATCAATGGGTATTTCATCCTTATTCAGTTTGGTTATTATTCTATCTATTAATTCTAGTGCTGCGTATTCAGTTGAATGTTTAGGTCGGAATCCATACTGATGGTCAAAACAAACTGAGTCTTTTAAATAAGATGATAATTGGTCAAAAATAATTTTTTCAAGTACTTTTGAAATAGCTGGTAGAAGAGATATGGGTCTATAATTATTGAATACTGCTGGCTCACCTTTTTTATAAATGGGAATTACCTTAGCAATTTTTAGTTTATCAGGGAATATTCCTGTGGTTAATACTTGATTTGTTAATAAAGTTAAAGATTTGGTTAGTGCAGGTTCGAGCATTTTTAGCAGTTTGGTAGAGAGACCATCACATCCACAGCTATTTTTGTTGGGTAGATTAATTATTGTTCTCTTTATGGTATCTTCTTCAACATATTTAAATGTAAAATTACAGTTTACTATTTTAGTTAGATAATATGAATGATCATGAATGCCTTTGTATTTAATATCATTAGCCAGATTACTACCTATATTGGTAAATAATGTATTGAATTTATTTGCAATTTCTAATTTGTCTGCCACAATAGAATCGGATTCTATAAAATATTTTAGATATGATTTATTAATTTTATGTTTAGACAGGATTTAATTTATAGTTTTCCAAGTGTTTTTATATCAAATTTAAATTGATTAAAACATTTGTCAAAATATGATTGCTTTGCTTTGCGAAAACTTCTTTTCAAAATACTATTGTATGTTTTTAGATTAATCAATAATACGCCATATTCAGGGTTTGTGATTTTTAATTGTTTGTAAAGTTTGTCTCTGTATCGTATTGAGGTTAGCAAGCCTTGAGTTATCCATGTAGATTTTTTATGTTTATATTTATTATATTTCACTAATTTGCTAGTCATATATTTATTTTTAGCATGATTTATTTCATTGATGATGATGTTATAATTATGGTTTGGATCAGCATTTGAACTTGTATCTAATTTTTTATGTATTTCAGAAGAGATTATATCATTTCTGACTTTTAACATAACCACTTTATTTTGTACATTAACTCGTATAAATTTAGTAGTATGTTCCTCTTTTAGAGCAGTGTTCATAAGCATAAAATATGGTTGATGATCAGAATTTTTTATAATTAATATTCCTGCTGTACTTTACAAAATATGCTTTGTTAAATTACAAAAAAATTATCAATAAGTGTACCAGTACATGTTGTGAACCTTGTAGGAAGAGTAATTTGAGGGAAGAGACTAAATGAAATTAACATGTCAAAGAATGTGCTACAGTGTTGTTGCTCGTTTATTTTTAGCATATTTATATTGTAGTCCCCTGCAAGAATAAGGCTGTTGTTTTGATGATGTTGCACAGATGACAGGACCATTGTAAATTCATTTATAAATTCGTTATAGTTTTCAGTTAAAGGCCTTGGTGGTCGGTATATATTTCCTATAGTGACTGTCTGCGATAAACCTCCTCCATTTACTTGTATTATTTGTTCCTCCCATTGTTCATACATATTTAATTTCATCTTTACTTCATAATCAAAGTGTTTATCTATATATATTAATAATCCCCCTTTGGTGCTGCAACTTTTTCCTTGGGCTGGGCAGTGTGGACAGTTTCACATGCGACTGGCCCTAGTGTTCCAGCTTTGTTGATATGTCTGGGACAGTGTCTAGCCCATTACACAAGTATCTGGGGAATAGTCTGGCTGCCCTCTCTCAGCCGCCTCCCATGGTGATTAATCAAGATAACACCAAGAGGGAGTGTAGGCAGGGTGCCCTTTGCCGGCTGAACCACTAAGGTTCTAATCTAATCAATTCTAATCAACATCCACAATACAATATAAAGTCGTGTATATATATATATATATACTTAACAAAACTAAACATGATTAAAATATACTTTCTATACTATTCCAACTATTACAGAAGGCCATCTTCCCCAAAGCTCATTAAGACATTCCTCTCAGAGGTCCGCAGTCCAGTCTCTATCTTTCTGATAATCAGTAACCAAAGAGTCACTACCAAATAATTATAGCCAAACATGTAAATCAGTTTACGTCTGTGGATGTACAGTTCTCAACCACACATTATGATACAATTATAAATGGAACGTAGTACTTTATAAAATGTAAAACACAGTTTGAAACTTACCAATTCACGGACGATCCAAATGGTCTGCTAACATATGACAAGTCTTGCTGGACTGACACAAGTATTAGACTGGCACTAGCTTTCACTAGAGACTCCCGTAACAAGTACCACACCAAACTGGCTTATGCAATCCCTACATCGGGACACAAAACATGTTATCTTGTCCTACTAATCCTCTCTGGGGACATCCAAACAAACCCCGGCCCAGTCAGACACCCCTGTGGATTTTGCAAAAAGCCTGTTGCTTCAAATTACCGAGCAGTCTGCTGCGACCGGTGCAACCAATGGGTACACATTAAATGTTGTGACATAAGTCCAGATCAATATAATCTCCTCTGTAAAAGTTCCTGTTCCTGGCACTGCATGAAATGCGACCATCCTAACTACAGTCATTCCTTCTTCCAAGACCACTTATTGGAATGTTCTCACAACCGATATAACAGCCTTAGTGACACAGACCAAAATAACCAAAACATTGACCCCCACACACAGATCTCTCAAACAAACACGAGTCGTACATCCCAAACCTGGGATCCAACCTTTGGACCAAACCCTCAAAATGCATCAACCCCTGAACGTCGTAAGAAAACCAAACGTAACACACTTAGCGGAATTCTAATCAATACGAACAGTGTCAAAAGCATCGCAAAGACAACCCAATTAAAAATAACTATTCAGTCAAATAATCCTGACATCATATTCCTAGTCGAAACCAAAATAGACGAAAACTACCCTACCTGTTCGTTCCTACCACCTAACTATAGCGCCATCCGAAAGGACAGAAACACCCATGGTGGTGGAGTTCTCATAGCCTTCCGCGATGACATTGTAGCAGAACCACTTACAAAACTAAACTCAAGTTGTGAAATAGTATGGACAAAGATCCATTTCACACGAAACAAATCCATATACTTTGCATCCTACTACCGACCCCCCAGTGACCACCTTCAATCCCTTGAAGCTCTCCACGAATCCCTAACAAAACTGTACAGATCACAAAAAACTTCTCCTAATGTAGTTATAGCAGGTGACTTCAACCTTCCTGATATTAACTGGGGCAAGCAGCAAACCGCTGACAACAGAACTGCCAGCAAGCATAACAAACTGCTAGAAATAATTAGAGAATTTGGATTACAAAACATGGTCAACGAACCCACACGAGTTGATTCCGGCAATATCCTTGACCTCATACTCACTTCTAATCCATCGATAATTGCTAACACTCACACCACTCCCGGCATGAGTGATCATGAAGGTGTGACCTTTAACGTAAACCTAAATCCAATCCGTAACAGTAAACCACCACACAAAGTGTTCCAATATAAATCTGCAAACTGGGATAAGCTTAAAGATGACGTAAAACAACTAACAACAACATACTTTGACACGAATTCAACACATGTCAACACAAATTGGAACTTTTTCCGGAATAATCTTACTTTATTAGTCAACAATAATATTCCCAGCCGCAACACCAAAGCAAAAACCCACCTCCCCTGGATAACACGTGAAATAATAAGAATGAAAAGAAAACGCAACAAAAGCCATAAAAAAGCAAAACAAACTGGACGTAATAGTGACTGGGAAAGGTTTAGGCAACTCCGAAAACAAGCCACTGAAGCTGCATCCAAATCCTACTCAGACTATCTAAACAATCACACTGGAGACAGCCTAAAAACAAACCCAAAACAATTCTGCTCATTCATTAAAGCAAACAAACGAGAATACATTGGCATCCCTACACTGCAAGCAAACGACCAACCAATCACAAATGATCACGACAAAGCAAATACACTTAACAACCAATTTAGTTCCGTGTTTACTCAAGAAATGTACCCCACCCCCCAACTAGCTCCATCCATCTATCCCGATATGCCCTCCCTCGAAATTGGGATAGACGGAGTAATTAAGCAACTGAAAAACCTAAACCAAAATAAAGCTACAGGCCCCGACGAACTCCTAGCCAGAGTCCTTAAAGAGACTGCAGTGGAAATTGCCCCCATCATCACACACATTTTCTAGCAGTCATACAACACTTGCAAACTCCCAGATGACTGGCTCCAAGCACTGGTAACACCAATACACAAAAAAGCCACAAATCAGACCCTGCTAATTATAGACCAATTTCGTTAACATGCATCCTCTGCAAAGTTATGGAGCACATCATTCTAAGCAACATGTGGAAACACTTACACAAACACAACATCATCCTCCACTTCCAACATGGATTCCAATCAGGTCTGTCTTGTGAATCCCAACTCATCGAGACAGTCCACGACTGGACGACTGCTATGGACAATAAGACACAAATAGATGCCATCCTACTCGATTTCGCCAAAGCCTTTGACAAAGTCCCCCATAAACGCCTCCTATCCAAATTAGCTATCTATGGAATAACTGGAAACACACAAAACTGGATTAAATCGTTTCTATCCAATCGCAAACAGAGAGTCTCAGTCAATGGAGCCCTATCGGACAGAACAAATGTTACATCTGGTGTACCACAGGGCTCAGTCCTAGGACCTGTCCTATTTTTACTCTACATAAACGACATAACCGAAAATGTCCAATCTTCCGTACGTCTCTTTGCAGACGACAGCATTATATATCGCAAAATCACATCCGCAACCGACCACGAAACTCTCCAATCTGACCTGATCAAACTCCAAACATGGTCTAATAAATGGCAGATGGAATTTAACATATATAAATGTGTGCATCTCCCAATAACAAACCAAACCCAGACTACATTCATATTCACTCTTTGGCATACCACTCTCTACCGCCTCTAGTCACACATATCTTGGAATAAAATTAGATTCTAAACTAACCTGGGCTAACCATATCACTGACATAGCTTCCAAATCTTCAAAAGTCCTAGGCATGATCAAACGAACCCTCGGACCATGCAAACCTGAAGTAAAAGAAACAGCCTATAACATGCTAATCCGACCAAAACTCGAGTATGTCTCTCCCATATGGAACCCACACACTGCCACCTTGAAAGAGTACAACACTGTGCTGCCAGATCTGTTAGAAATGACCACAGACGCCAAACAAATGCAGCAGACCTAATAGCCACCCTTCGATGGCCAACTCTTGAACGACGACGCACTATCAAACAAGCCATTACATTTTACAAAATATTAAATAACATAATCAACATCACACCCCCACCAGGTCTACTAACACAGTAAAAAAACCGTGGCCACTACATAGCCCCTAGGTGCCGCATCAATGCAGCAGTGTTCTCTTTCTACACTCGAGCAGTTCGAATCTGGAATATGATTCCACCACCGATTACTGAACTAGAAAGCCCCATAGCGTTTCAAACAGCGATCATGAACCTCCCTTTCACCACACCCAATCATCTAAAGTGCCTATAAAACAAACAAACTACCCACAACGCATGCGCACAAACAAGCACCATACAACTCCTGCGTTAGCTCAAGTTTGGGCTGTTTGGAGTAAATCACCTAAGACCTAAGACCAAAACCAGAGGGGGTTTTGATTATAGAAGATGCCTAGGTCCCACTGACTGGGGCAGTTGCGCCGCCCCCCCCCCCTGACAACACGTGACCACTATCACTCGCATCAAAATTAGATTTAAACAACTAAATAATTATTAATATGATCAGCAACCTGTAAAGCAAGTATAACTAGCAATAAGAGAAATATGTAGAAGAATAATTAATAAACTATGTTCACTAAAATGCGTTAATTAATATCATAGGTGCCACCATGTGGTGGTGATTATTAAAACTACAATATATGTCTAGTGACCATGTCACATTCACCCCTCGTTTGCCAACTTTTCCCAATGTTAAGCAAATACAAGTTCACACTGTTCCATTCAGCGCAGACCGTGGCACTCTGAAACTGTTTTGATGTTGACCTGTTGTGCTTCGTGATTTAACAAGATTTAACAAGATTGCCATCCAGAAAATTACTCTGGATGGCAGGTGGACAAGGAAGCCTTTTGGCTTATCGAGAGTCCAATACTTTTTATCTACATGTATCCCGCCTTTTTAAGGTGTGTGTCGATTTTATTTTTAAACATATTCACGCTACTAGCACCAACACAATCAGGAGATAATCTGTTCCATTCATTTACAGTCCTTTGTGAGAATGAGAACTTTCTTATATATAATCTACACTGCTCCTTTACTAATGTAGCTTCATGTCCTCTGGTCCTTCTATTTTTCTTAACTGAGAAAAAAATGTTTCTATCAATATTTTCATAACCATTCAATATTTTAAACACTTCTATGTGATCTCCTCTCAATCTCCTGGTCTCTAATGTTGTTAAACCATATTCTTTTAGGCGTATTTCGTAACTAAGATCCCTCAGATTTGGTATCATTTTAGTCGCTCTCCTCTGTACTCTTTCTAGCATATCTATGTCCTTCTTGCGATATGGCCTCCATGCTTGTATACAATATTCTAAATGAGGCCTCACTATTGTTTTGTACAGCGGTACTATTAATTCTTTTTCTTATACGCTATATTTCGCCTAATTAATCCAAGGATTTGATTTCCCTTTGACGCTGCAATTCCGCACTGCTCTGAAACCTTCATATCAGCACTAATGGTTAACCCCAAGTCCTTTTCTTTTACAGTAGTACTTAGAACAGTACCCCCCATTTTATATTTTACCTCTTCATTCCCATGACCTGTGTGGAGGCATTTACATTTCCCAAAATTGAACAGCATTTGCCACTTTTCAGACCATTTGATCAACCTATCAAGATCATCTTGTAAATGCTGTCTGTCTCCATCACTTTTAATCCTTCTAAACACTTTTGTATCATCCGCAAATTTTAACACCTTGCTTGTTATATCATCGTCCAAATCGTTGATATATATTAAGAATAATATAGGTCCTAGTACTGATCCCTGTGGTACCCCACTCAATACCGATTTCCAGTTTGAAGCCTCCCCATCAACTACTACACGTTGTCTTCTGTCATTCAGCCATTTTTCTATCCAGTTTATTACACCATTTCCTATGCCATGGGCCTTTAGCTTAAGGAGTAATCTTTGATGTGGTACTTTGTCGAAAGCTTTTTGAAAATCTAAATAGATGATATCTACTGGTGATCCCTCATCTACCCACCTAGTGATGTCTTCCAAAAAACATAACATATTTGTTAAGCATGACCTCGCTTTTAAAAACCCATGTTGAGATGGGTTTATCAAGTTATGTTTAACAAGAAAATCCACCATGTGATCTTTAATTAGTCTTTCTAATAATTTGCAAATCACTGATGTTAAACTCACTGGTCTATAGTTATCTGACTTGTTTCTCGAACCTTTTTTAAATAACGGTATAATGTTTGCCTCTTTCCATTCTAAAGGAACCACTCCCTCTTCTAATGACAAATTGAAAACTGTTGCACGCGGTACGCTAATTTGTTCTACAATTTCCAATAGTAGTTTGGGCGGAATCCCGTCCACTCCAGGTGATTTATTATCCTTCATAGCCCTTATTTTCTTAGCTACCATTTCCGAGGTTACAACTAACTGTCCTAAATAGTCTGAATCTGCCCCCTTGAACTTAGCCTCTGGTACTGGCAGTGAACTAATATCTTCCCTGGTAAACACTGAACTAAAATACTCATTCAGGTCTTCTGCCATTAAGAATCCCTCTGATATTGTATTTCCAGCACTATCTTCTAGAGGACCGACCTTATCCTGAACTTTCTGTTTGCTTCGAATATACGCATAAAAACTCTTACTGTCATGTTTTATATTACTAGCTAATTTTTTTTCATAGCTTCTCTTTGAATTTCTAATTTCAGCTGTAGCTTGATTAAGTGCTTCTTTATAAATGTTGTAGTCTTCATCATTTCCAGTACATCTATATGACTTCCACATCATTTGTTTATACTTAATTTTTCTAATGGCTTCTTTCGATAAGTGTTTCTTTTTAGACCGTTTCCCTTGTTTTTTGAAAGGTACAAATTTATCGACTATGCACTTAATTTCACTATTTAAGATATTCCAGCATTCGGTTGCTGTCTTATTCTTCAGTGTGTTATTCCAGTCTATCTTTGCTAAATATTTCCTCATGTCCTTATACCTTCCTTTGTGGAAATTTCTCCTATACTGCTTTTTACTATTCCTTTCTGATTTTACTTTGATGGTAAAATGTATCTGGTTGTGATCACTACTCCCCAGTGGCTCACATATCTTGACATTGTCAACTAATTCTTTCTGTGAGGACAAAACCAAGTCTAACACATTCTCTCCCCTGGTTGGTTCTAGCACATGTTGAGAAAGGAAACTATCTTGTACTAAAACTAAAAACTTGTGGTCCTCACTCCCCATACTCTGTAGAGATTTCCATTGTATATGCCCATGGTTAAAGTCCCCCATAATAATACAGTTCCGTTTGCTTACTTCCCTTATAGCGTTTTGTATTTTTTCATGTAACTATGTTACACCAAACAGCTTCTTCGCAATCTGCTTCTCTTTCTAATTTTATTTCATAAGCCTGGATAGATTCTTTAATATATAAAATAACTCCACCTCCCTTTCTTCCTATTCTATCTTTCCTAAACATTACATATCCTGTTAGTCCCAATTCGGCATCTGATATATCAGTGGTGGCCCACGATTCGGTTATACCTATTATGTGAGGGTCAATATCTTCTACCATAATGTTTAGTTCACTTCTTTTGTTTACTATGCTCCTTGCATTTAAACAAATGCATTTATATCCTGATTCAGAACAGTTTTCCAGGCTGTTCTTTGCCGATTTATTTCTGCTGTCTTTATCTATGCCTCCAGTTTCAGGCTTCTCTGTGAATCCCCCCTGCGAATCTAGTTTAAATAGATGCAGCCTGTCCCACTGTCAACAGATTGCAGCAAGTTCTCTGAGAAAACTGCTGCCCCCTTTCCACTTAGATGTAGGCCATCTCTCATGTACATATCTTCCCTCCCAACAAAGTATCCCCATAAATCTACGAATCCCACCCCCTCTTCTTTACACATCTGCTCAACTAGTGCGTTGATCGCCATCCTCTTGCAGTTTCTATATGTCGGCCCCCTTCCTCCCATTACTGGCAAAATTCCTGAGAGGATAATCTGTTCTACTCTTGTCTTCTTTAACTTCTTCACTAACTGTCTGTACTTCTGAACTATCCCAGTTGTTCCCTCCCTCTCTGCGTTATTTGTCCCTACATGTACTAGTATAGACCCTCCCTTGCCATGCCCCAGTACCTTCTCTACCCTTTCAGTTACATGTTCTATCCTAGCCCCCGGTAGACAAACAACGACGTCCTCCCCCTCGCTTAGAGTCTTATCTGTCTTTCTCATAATCGAATCGCCCATAAACACCCTCTCTTTCCTCATTGCCCCCTCAATCACTGCCTCAGTGTAGCTCTTTCTACGGTTTGCATCTGTCTGGTTGTAATCTTGTTCCCCTGTCTTCTGCTCTCCCGTCACAATCTCGTCCGTTCCATTCTTTCCTGACGCTGTTTCTCTTGTCACCTTTCTTCCTGTCATCGTCCCTCCCGACTTCTCTTCTGTCACATGTACTCTCACTTCCTTTCTTCCCGTCATCTTTCCTCCCATTGCATTTCCTTCTCTCCTCTCCCGTCTCTTTTTCCCTCCTACCTCTTTCTCTACGGTCACTTTCTCTCCTGCCACCTTCACACCTGTCACATTTCCTGCCGTCGATCCTCCACTTTCTTCCCCTCCGATCACCTTCCCTCCTCTCAGTCTCCTTTCCTCGGTCTTGTTGCCACTACTCTGCTCCTTCAGTTTCACAGTATTCCCAACTTTATCCCTGTCGTCTCTCTCCATTCCATCTGTCTCCTTGCTGATTCTCATCTCCATCCCCTTCACAATATCTACCAACCTAGCTACCTCTTTCTCCAGACATTTCACCTTCCAACACCCCACGCACTGAAAGGTGAATCCCTCTTCCTTGGTTTCTGTCCATGACTTCGTACAGCCGGATAAGGCAAAATCTACCCAACTGTGGCAGTCGTCGCACACCAAGTGTCTCTTTGCCTTGACTTGCCGCTTGCAAGGCGCCATATCAGAATTTATTTAATAATAATAATCTAATTAGCTATTTAAAATAGTTTTGTCAACTGTGTTTACACTATTCACTGTCTATGTAGTCTTTAAGAAGACTGTTTTCTGTGCACAAATGTTACACTTTACGTAAGATTGCGTACGCTAGACTGCCTTATTTATTTAGGTTATACAGCGCCCTAGCGAATAAGAGAGACACTAGCTACATAAACTTAGTTCGCCCGATTATCGCAAATGCTTAATTTTAACAACAAAGCTACCTTATCAAAATGTCTAGCAGGTACTGACTTACACAGATATTATCTTATGTAGGTAGTTTATGGTTGTTACTTTATCACCTATATATTCTACCACATAACGAGGTTTGTTAAATCTTGTTTACAAACTTATCGTAGCCGTAAGCTAACGTACCCTATTATCACTCACTAGACTAAAGTGTCCTAAAATACTTTATCTAACTAACTTTAAGCACAACTGCTACTCAATATATGTTTACTGCTACTTTATGAATGATATTAAGGCAAGAATAATACTTATCAATCAGTAATTCCACTTGCTTATGAACTTTGATACACCACCAATTTCAACGATCTATCTCCGCCAAATATAGCCTCGATGAACTCCGCAATGCTGCGATGTCCTCGTGTGACTCTTCTGCCTTACTCGAAGTGTCTGTCTCCACTACACTGACTTCATCGATCGCAGTATCACTGTTATCATCACAGGGGTTAGGACACTGTTAGACTTTGTTTGGTGGCACCTTTGAAATGTGCATAAAACACAAACACCTGTAGGGATTACAAAAAATAAAATTGCAGAGTGCTTGTAACATTGGTGCCTATAAAGTGTGTTGTTTTCAAAAAATTTATCCAAAATCACCATGCCTATTTGGGGTTAGGACACTGTTAGACTTCCTGCTTGGTTACGACGAAAAAAAGTGCAGTATATTTTTCAGAAATGACTTTTTACAATATTCACTTTCTCTGACATAAGTGCATTTGAGTAGTCAGATTTCTAGATGTGATTGTAGAAGCTGTTGACAGTAAAATTTTGTCTTTTTAGTTGATTTTACTAAGCGGAAGGGTATCTGGCAGAAATTTGGCTAGTTGACACTTTAGCCGGATTACTGCCTGCATCCATTTGTAAATATTGACGGGTGTCATACATACAGGCATTTTGCAAGAGCTAGAGATATTAGAGTTTGACTAAACTCGACCAGCATGTCAATGAGATGATAATAACAGCAGGTGAGAAGTTTAAGAAACTTTATAGGTCACGTTTTCTTATAATCACACAAAATATTAACATGGTCGCCAATGGGAAAACTGACAGTGTGCTGACCCCTAAAAGGAATCCCGAGTAACCAGTGCTTTTGCGACTGTCTCTGCTCTCAGATTTCTGGTTACAACGGCAACCGTGAACTTAGTGAAGACATCAGTGATTACCACCACATTTTCTCGACCGTCTGACTAGATTTCTAGTACTGTGTAATCGATAGCAATCACCTCTAGGGGTCGTGTCGCAATGAGTCTTCCCAGCGGAGTTCTCATTTTCTTTGCTGGAAATTTGCCAAGTGTACAGCGCTCACATAGGTTAATCCACGTTTGCACATCTTTGTGTAATGTTGGCCAGTAGCAGCGTGCTCTCACCGGCCTCTCTGTCCGTTCTACTCCCTGGTGTCCTTGGTTGTTGTGTAGACTTTCGAGTACGTTGTCTTGTAGACATCGTGGCAACAACAACTGATCAATTGCATGTACTTTCGTGTCTATCAAGCGCCGATAGAGAACCCCATTCTTTTCTACAATGTGATCACATTTGTTGTCTCTGATGATTTCTCATCCACTGTAGAGCGTCGTCCTATTTTTCTGTAGTGGATTAGTCTACTGATTGTAGGATCTGCAACACTCGTGGCTTCTTTCGGCAATCCTAGCAGTATTGTTATTGCCTGCTCTGCGGGATCGTGTTTACATTGCTTTCACGGCAATTAGCAACTGTGCAACTAGCCGCTTTCACCATCATCATTACCCCCAGTTTCATTGGCAGGTGATACGTCTGTATGACAGTGTCAAGGTTAACTTCGACAGTGGGAACGTTGATGCAGATCTCGTCTTGTGGCGCAAGCCGTGATAATCCATCTGCGTTGGTATTACAGCGACCCGGGCGATACCGTCTGTTGAAGTTGAATGGTGCCAGTGACGCAGCCCATCTTTGGTCAACCGCTGTCAGCTTTACTTTCCTGTTCAGATAGGTTAGTGGATTGTTGTCCATGTACACAGTGAATGTTCCACCAAGCAAGTAATCGATAAACTTTTCAGTGACTGCCCATTTTAGGGCTAGTGTCTAAAATTTCATCGCGGTGTAGTTGGCATCATTTTTCTCGGCGCCACGCAAACTACGGCTAGCATATGCTACAACACATAGTTTTCCGTTTTGCATTTGACTTAAGACAGCTCCTAGTCCTTTGTCGCATGCATCTGTATTCACGATGAACGACAGGTTGTAGTCTGCGAAGCGTAGTACTGGTGTTGTTGTAAGTGATGTCTTCACAGCCTTGAAGGATGCGTCACATTCTTCTGTCCAACATTTTTCTAAACTGTACAAATTGCTTGTCCTTCGTTTCCCTTTCCCTTGTTTACACGCATCAGTTACTACTCTGTGTAGCGGGCTACTGATCTGTGTAACATTTGGTACGTATCTTCGATAATACGATGCGAAGCCAAGGACTGATCGTAACTCCTTTAGCGATCTAGGAACAGGCCATTTCTTGACGGCAACTACCTTAGACGGGTCCGTCGCTCCATCAGCACTGATAAGATGACCTAAATACAACACTTCCTTCTTGAAGAAGTTGCATTTCTTCAGTTCGAGTTTCAAGCCAAACTGTCGTAATTTTGTGAATACCGCATCCAGCCTTTCTAGGTGCTCTTCTACACTCTTTGAGAAGATGACAATATCATCTAGGTAGACTAGCAGTATTTCGAACATATCGGCGCAGAAGGTCGTCTGCACAAGGCGCTGAAATGTCGCAGCTGCATTGCATAAGCCGCACGGCATACGGGTGAATTCATAAAGTCCGAAAGGTGTTTGAATGCCGTTTTGTGTTGGTCAGTTGGTTCCATATGTACCTGATTATACGCTGATTGTAGATCTAGTGTTGTGAAGTACTGTGCGCCCGTCATTGCGTCTAATGATTCTACTATCCTTGGAAGATGATGTGCATCTTTGATCGTTTTGTTGTTCAGCGCTCTATAGTCTACGCACATCCGTAGATCTCCATTCTTCTTGCGTACCAATACTATAGCGCGCTTGCATGGTCACTCTTGCTTGGTACAATCATTCCGTTTCTCATCAACTTCTCCATGTGTTGTTTGACTTCTTGTAGTTGTGTTGGGGGAATTCGTCGATATGGCTGAACAACAGGGACTTCATCTGTAGTTCGTATATTGTGTTTTACAGTTTTAGTGCAACCGACATCGTCCGAGGAATTTGCAAACACATCATGGTGTTTTTCAAACAGCCGTCTGATCTGTTCTATTTCTTCGGGTGTTCCGTCAAATCCTGAGAGTTGGATATTCGCTAGTATGTCCTGTGCCTGCTCTGGTGTAACCTCGTCTGGTGTTGGAATCACATTTGACGAGACGTCGACTTCCATCTCTTGGTGAGGCGTCGGAAGTCGCACTCTTAGAAATTACTGTATAATTAACGGGCATCTACCGTAATAATTTACGGTAGCTCCCCGTAAAATGGAATTACGGTACATCCGCTGTAATACACGTACATCTATCGGCTAAGCGTAAAACCACGATTGTCGTATAATTAACGCGCATCTACCATAATATTTACGGTGTCTCCCCGTAAAATGGAATTACGGTACATTCGCAGTAATACACGTACGACATCTATCGGCTAAGAGTAAAACCACGATTGCCGCGCTTCAGCGCATGCGTGTAAAATTCTATCATATTGTGCGTGGCGTAGTGTGGGAGAAACATGCAATCGGTTAATCGACTGTTTATTGACCTGTTTGGAGATCGGTTCATTTCGGCTCTACGCAAAGTATCCTGGGTAACACTGCATAGCCGCGTGATAGGGCGAAATTCAATTTAAGTAAACCGTGGCAAGAATGACTGCGATATATGCGATCAAAGGTGGCTTCATATAGCACAGGCCACATTACGTTACATCAACTGGCAGCAACAAAATTAAAAAATAAGCAATTTTTGCTATACATTATTCTGTTTACATTTACGTTTGGAACGCAAGCCTCCGCGTCATTCCATGTTCGCACATGCGCTGTCACAAAAACAGGTCAATAGTGAACAATAGTAAAACTTGTTTGACACTGGATGCATTGTTTACCATTTGAACATGATGCGCGAACTTTCAAATCACGAACATTGTTAGGAGCTTATTTAAATAACTAAAAACAATTTTGCAGGCAGTGTACCTTCAACATATATATTATAGTCTTATGAAACATAATATTAATTAATAAATGAATAACTAGGAACAAACTCCCTCCGTTTCATATAGAACGGTTACGTACACCCATTCCACCCACATACCGTCGATGTTCATTTTATCCACACAAATCAGTACGTATATTCATAAAAAATATCTATATCAATTGGCTAAAAATAAGATTGCTAAATATAATCTTATTGCACCTTTCAACCGTTGTGTTAACAATATTTCAGACAGATGAGAAACATTAAGGAATCCCCTTCCATGAGTAACCCCCTGGTGCTTTCCTTTTTCGCCACTAAATGGGCATATTTTATAAATTTTAAACATTAATTGGCTGATAAAAATAGAGTCTAAGTCACGATTCCATAAACATTTTTGGCCCACAGCAGGTCAAAGCTTTTAATTAGGTAAATCATAAAATACCTTTTTGTAGATGCTTATAACAATATGTAGTGCTACACTAAACCACATGTAAACGCCAAGTATATCGTACTATTTAAACGCCATGTAAAACAACGTCTGAACAAAATGATGACGCTGCCTGGTCTACTACAGTGTATCTAGGTATACGTACTATATTGCCTGGAGAGAAAAGAGTTCTCGCAAGTCACAAAAGCTGTAAGCTACACATGAAATATACCATATTTGATGTTTTACAATAAATATTGGCAGCTAATTAACAAGCCTCAAAATGTTGTTGAGAGTTCAAATCAGACACACAAATGTGCCAAGTAATTCTTCACAAAATGCCGTAGATCTACCGCTTTTCATGATGTGTTGGCGATAGATGAGGATCTTGTGAATATATGAGCCTCAGTCGTAATGAGAAATGCATGCAGAATAGAGAACCACTCCGGCTATGGCCAAATAATGTTTCAAAGTTAGGATACATTTACTTATTAGTTATTGCATGGCATTTTCAACGTGACATGTTGGTTAGGCTGTATAATTGGACTAAAATTGTAATTCTTTTATAACCGTGAATTATCGATGTGACGGCAGATTTTGGTACTAAAGCGGTAGGCCGTGAGATTGTCCAAAGACTGAAGAAACAGGATATGTTCTACCGCCAAATGGGTAGACTTGGCACTTCTGATCCGTGTGAGCCACCCGAGTGTCCACATCCTAGGATAATCCAACTGGGATATTATTCTCAGATTAATCTCATTTCCAGATCACAACCCTTCCCCAAATGAGTAAGCTGGTGGCTACAGCCTACACCATTAATTAGCCATTAGTCACCTTATCCAAGGAGCACAGTGACCCATCTGCAAGTCAAACATTTCCTCTGCCAGACATTTATTACATGTCATAGATGTCAAACAGTGGTGGGTACAACTCTTTCTGTCTTACAGTGGGATGATGGCCAGTAGGGTGCTGCAGTGGGCCAGCCTAGCTTATCGCTTTAGTCTATAGGAGAACCATCAGTGATATAACTCAATCCCCGCGAGTCACAACCTGAGCGCGTCTAGCGTTATCGGCAGGATTGAGAAGAAGTAATTAACTATTTTGTCGCCAAATGTAGCGGAAGATATTACTAAGCCTCGCTTTGAACTGGGATTAATCAGCTTTGAATTCAGATTATTTCGGAAAGGCCGCGTTTCATAAATAAATCGCGACTTTTCTGTCTGGTGTTATATTGGTGGCAGTAGTTCAGCAAATCTACTATAATCTAGACCCGGTGAAGGATTAGGTAAGCAATGCAAACGTTACGACATCTTGAAGCGCTACCTGAAGGTGTCTTCCAAAAGAATAATCAGTCTCAAGCTCCGCCCCCCAGCAAGCTGATGTCAACAGTGGCCAGTGCAAGACGGCAGCACTCATCCTGGCAGTGATGGCTGAGTTTGATGAAAAGAGCGACCAACTCTTTATAGAAGTTAAGGTATGTAAATGTGCATGAGTATGTATAACATTTTTTATTTATTTTATATACAAACTTAATATGTGGGTTGTCCCGATTCGACTGGGCCATAATGGTGTAATTCAAATAATCAACATAAAGCGGGACAACTTGTACTACACACCTTGATGACGAAAACGAGAAAATGTCACCATGCTACCATGGCAACATTTCTGATCAGCCTTGTACTGAATACAATTAAATATTATTAATTGGCCTGCGGCAATTCCTGAATTGGAAAGGCTGATTCCTAAATTTTTATTGTTTATGTGAGAGCAGTGGTATCAGAATCGCTTAATCATAGGTCTGTTGACAATAAAGATAAATATAATATTTAATTTACATATGTGGTGGTCATAGGACACGTCTTCGGCATTAGAAGTGGAGCAGCAACCAACCTTGCCTGAGACACCTTGCCTCGTTTTGTGTGGTAAGGACTATTTGGCGTACATTGATATTTTCAAGATTTTATAATAATAATAATAACTTTATTTAGACACACATTTCCAAAGTACAACTCCGTTTAATGGTGTTAACAATGTTTCTAAAATACTAATACTTATGTAATGATTAATAGAGCTACTAAAATGTGAGTAATAAAATAAAACGTCTATAAAGTTTACTAAAATAAAATTGTGCTAAACAATCATGATCTAAAGTATAATTCAGTACAAATTACATACAACAATTACGGTATGATATTGTGGATAATTAATTAACATTAAAAATAATAAATAAATATACAATAAAATATTAATAAATAAAATTAGATCTGCTTTCCATACACTCCATCACACATCGCGTATTTAAAATAAAACTGTGCTAAGCAATCATGATCTAAAGGTATAATTCAATACACATTACTTACAACAATTACGGTATGATATTGTGGATAATAAAAAAAATATATATATTAATGAATATAATTAGATCAGCTTCCGGTACACTCGATCACACATCGCGTGGCGCGTACTTCCAAGTGATCCGCATCGCCAAAATACGCGCAAGACTCACAACTACAGCTTGTAAGATTCTAGTGCACTCGCTCGTGACGCTAAGGTGCGGTGCACCACAGTATCAGGGCTCAGCACACTGTTAGTTTTCTCATTGGCGACCATGTTAACGTTTTGTCTGATTATAAGAAACCGTGACCTAGAAAATGTATTAAACTTCTCACCTGCTATTATCATCATCTCATTGACATTCTGGTCGAGTTTAGTCAAAATCTAATATTTCTAGCTCTCGCAAAATGACACCCGTCAATATTTACAAATGGATGCAGGCAATAATCCGGCTAAAGTGTCAACTAGCCAAATTTCTGCCAGATACCCTTCCGCTTAGTAAAATCAACTAAAAGACACCATTTTACTGTCAACAGCTTCTACAATCACATCTAGAAATCTGACTACTCAAATGCAATTATGTCAGAGCAGGTGAATATTGTAAAAAATCATTTCTTAAAAATATACTGCACTTTTTTGTAACCAAGCAGGAAGTCCAACAGTGTCCTGCCCCATCAGTGACCGCCTGATGCATCTCCCGGAGATGGTCCAGCGCTCCGCGGTCAGAGTAGCTTCACAGATCCAGCGCAGCGACCGACATCAGTGCATCACCGCAGGACCGAAACTTTCTCACTGGCTACCGGTGAAGCGGTGCACAGAGTATAAAACAGTGATCCTTGTCCTCAACGTCCGTCACAACCAGACACCCCCGTAGACCGCGTCACTGGCCACTCGCCATGTGCCACGCCGGGCGCCACAACCCGGTGGGATACGACCAGCGATCTCTCTCTCGAACCGGACCACCCCGTGGAACGCGCCGCCGGAGGCACTGCGGCTGATCACCTCACTGGACGCCTTCACTGCACGCCTCAAAACACACCATTCCAAACCCGCTTTCAATGTGTAACATGTGTCTTTAAGGCCATCTTTCTACGTTAGTGCATAATTTACTAGTGTATAAATAAAGTTAATTATTATTAAATATACTAGTTTAATAGTAGACAACTAAATATAATACTAATAAATATTATGATATGATGAAGTCACATAAAACTGACATGATGATGTCACATAAAACTAGACATTGAAAGCAATTTTAAAATAATGTGTCTTAAGACGCGCTCTAAAAGTGTTCACACACTCGATCAAACGCAAATCCTCCGGTAGCGCGTTCCAGAGCGTCGAATAACACTTACATTTTTGAGCTCATTTGGATGGCATGCATATTCTGTATAATTATAATATAATCACTTGAGGTTCTTAATAAAAAAACTAAGTGTTTTTTGACGCAGAATTTCTAACCCTTTGGAAAACTTTTTCGACAGTTTTGGACACTGCCTTGTCAGAAATAGCTTTCTGATAGTCCAGAAAACAGATGTGGTCTTCTAGCATGGTGGTGGCTTGTAAAAGAAATGTCTAATTCACAATATTACATATTTTGTAGCGGAGCATCTATAAAGTAGCTTGATGCTGTACTTTACTAACTTGAGCTTGATTTGTTTCCAGGAGAATCTCTGTTGACTGTGAAACGCACGATGCTGGTCCTGGACAATCTTGTTGTGGCCAGCCACACAGAGGACACGGTTGTTGGCGCCAGCATGCTGTTTATGGCATATTTTGTCTTCAACATCAAACGTTTTAACACTTTCCTTCTGAATTTTTCCTACAGGGTTTGTTAATCTTCCACAAAAGTTGTGCATTTCAAATGCATGCCTGATAGGTCTGCACAAAGTTGAACTCTGGCCTACCCAACATTTGCTATCTTTTCTTGTTAATTAATTATCGGTTTTCTCGATGAGCATGTTTATGTTTGTGTTAGCTGTTTAGCTATCTCATCAATATGCATGTATTTTTTCTGTTGGTACCATTAATAAATTACCTTTACCAACAATTGTTCTGTGTCTTCCTGTAGTAGATGAGGTCATGGTATTGCCATTAAGCATCAGCAGAGTTTATATATCAATGCTTTATTTTTATATTAATGTAATGTGCATACATCTGTACACACACACACGCACGCACGCACGCACGCACGCACGCACACAAACACACACACACACATATAGTGCCGTCCATGTACAATGTTTTCTTCATATAAGGCAAGCTGTGCAAGCTCGTAATACAACGGCTGCGGGTGTCGGTGACCTACGATCTCAACAGCGGCAGTGCCCTAGTTAAGCCTAGCGCAAGCTGTAGGCGGCTGCGCCTGCTGGGGTCGGTGACCTTTTGCCGTGAGGCGTAACGATAAGAGCCGACGCTAGCCGGAGAATGCTGACCTACGATCTCTACAGCGGCAGTGCTCTAGTTAAGCTTAGCGCGTCTTACTCGCGGCTGCACCTGCTGGGGTCGGTGCTCCTTTGCAGTGAGGCGTAACTATATGAGCCGACGCTAGCCGGAGAATGCATAAGAGCTAAAAATACCGACGCTAGCCGGAGAACGCTACTTTATTATTCATATTGAAACCTAGCTAGGAGTAAGACAAATAAGGGTGCTGTATTATTAAGCTGAAGTTGGCTTTATCGGTCGTGTACGAATAGTTGGATTATAGAGACCTATAGTAAATCGGATATTTCGACGAGGCCTGTATTATGAACATTAGCCACTATGTGCTACACCTTATACTTATGTCGTACCCACTGGACACTATACCTTGTACCTTATTGCTTACACACTATACACAATACCTTATACAATATACCTTTTACTATACCTCATACACTGTACATTATACTGTATACCTTCTACATAGTACACTATGCCTTATTCTTATAGTTTATACATTATACAGTATACCTGATTCATTGTACCATTAACACTGTACGCTATAACTTACCGGTATGTATTATATAAACTTTGTACCTTATACCTTTAAGACTGTACTCCATAACTTATATATTATACCTTATACTTGTCTTATGTCTTAACCACTATGCACTACACCTTATACCTTATACTTATGTCTTAACCACTATGTGCTACACCTTATACCTTATACTCATGTCTTAACCACTATGCACTATACCTTATACCTTATACTTATGTCTTAACCACTATGTGCTACACCTTATACCTTATACTCATGCCTTAACCACTATGCACTATACCTTATACTTATGTCTTAACCACTATGCGCTATACCTTATACCTTATACTTATGTCTTAACTACTATGTGCTATATCTTATACCTTATACTTATGTCTTAGCCACTATGCACTACACCTTATACCTTATACTTATGTCTTAACCACTATGCGCTATACCTTATATTTATGTCTTAGCCACTATGCACTACACGTTATACCTTATACTTATGTCTTAACCACTATGCGCTATACCTTATACCTTATATTTATGTCTTAGCCACTATGCACTACACTTTATACCTTATACTTATGTCTTAACCACTATGCACTACACCTTATATCTTATACTTGTGTCTTAACCACTATGTGCTATACCTTATACCTTATACTTATGTCTTAACCACTATGTGCTATACCTTATACCTTATACTTATGTCTTAACAACTATGTGATATACCTTATACCTTATACTTATGTCTTAACCACTATGTGCTATACCTTATACCTTATACTTATGTCTTAACCACTATATGATATACCTTATACTTATGTCTTAACCACTATGTGCTATACCTTATACCTTATACTTATGTCTTAACCACTATGTGCTATACCTTATACTTATGTCTTAGCCACTATGCACTACACCTTATACCTTATACTTATGTCTTAACCATTATGCACTACACCTTATACTTATGTCTTAACCACTATGCACTACACCTTATACATTATACTTATGTCTTAGCCACTATGCACTACACCTTATACCTTATACTTATGTCTTAACCACTATGCACTACACCTTATACCTTATACTTATGTTTTAGCCACTATGCACTACACCTTATACCTTATACTTATGTCTTAACCACTATGCACTACACCTTATACCTTATGTCTTAGCCACTATGCACTACACCTTATACCTTATACTTATGTCTTAACCACTATGCGCTATACCTTATACCTTATACTTTATATGCAGGCATAACGAAATATATCGAATCAGTACACTTCGGTTCGGTACCCAAAGTCAAGAATTTTCGCTAGATTAATGAAGCTAACGGAGTAATTAATAAGCTGAATGAGATTACTACGAGAAACCTATATTGACTATATGTAATTGAGTGCAAAGTAGATGGTAATTCGGCCGTTCTAGCTGAAATTTGCAAGCATAACACCGGTCATTCTCATTTACCGAGTCGGCACATTTCGGTTCGATATTGGGTACCGAACCGAAATGTGCGTCACAATAGATTACATTAACGAAGCGTACGATGTAATTAAGCAAATCGAGACTACAAATTATAGTGTATAATACACTGGTAGATGAAACGTGTATGTATACCCCCAGTTTTATTAAATAACTTCGTCAATTCAAATAAATTGTAAATTTGAAAATGTGGGCGCTAACATGAAGGCATTATTATGAGAAGGAAGTTCTCAAGTGTACGCGCGCACGGGTAATCTGCCTTTCCAACCGGAAGGAAGTTGTATCTACCGGAAGGAAGTTGCTTCTACCGAAGGATGTTACTAGCATTGCGCGCGCAGAGGTAAGACGAAATTCAAGGATGTAGTGATTTGGGGTTAGCGCCTACTTTCGGCCCGCAGCTGTATGGTCTGGAAGGAGGCTCCGGTCTGAGAGTAAGTTCCGGTTCCGTTTTGCGTACACACTGTACATGTCAAAGGTTAGCGCCTATTTTTGGCCAGTTTAACACGGTGTTTGCCGAATCTATGCGTCACCCAATTATATTATAGTTTACGTTAATTATACGGTTACTGTAATTGTTAGTATACATAACAAAACGTAATAATTAGTATAACTTCTAATTATTTGCCAAACAATTTTGTTTTATTTTGATGTCATTGTCTCAGACCGTTGACGTTGTGTATAGAGCTCCAGTTTTCAGCGCTGTTTATACGCACAGCGGGTTTTGTAGTAAATGTTGCATTATGACAATGACTGTTCCCCGCTCATTGTACTAAAATGTATTACGGGATGATCCCTTCGCATCGTGGCCTGCGACTGCAATAAAAATGTCAGTTTGACAGTTCATAATGTCACTCAAATGTTCGCTTGCGTTATGCCAACAGTATAGGCGAAAAACACAACATGGTGGCAACGGTGTGTAAGTGTAACCACTCGCATAACAAACTCTGAGTACACACCTTTAGAGACTTAATTTAGAGCCCTAATCACGCTCGCTTGCTATTTATCGCCCGTATTGCGTCAGTGTTTCGCAATCGCTCTGGTACAGTAATTCGCGAACATGACTGACACGCAGCCTGCTACTGAACGGCCACCGGCTCCTGCGTTCAACTCGCACATTTCGCCACCCGAAAAACTCGAACTACACAATGATACTGCAAATCAGTGGAAACTCTGGAAGCAGATGTGGAAGAATTACAGTCTCATATCACATCTTGACCAGCAGCCAAGCGATTACCAGACGGCGCTGTTCCTGCACTGTGTCGGCACCGAAGCGCTAAAAATATACAATGCATTCGTGTACAGTGAGGAAGAAGACAAGACCGATCTACCAACAGTAATCAAAAAGTTCGACCAACACATCATTGGAGACACAAACGAAACTTTTGAGCGCTATATCTTCAACGAAAGAAACCAAGACGCTACAGAGAGCATTGACTCGTACGTCACTGCACTGCGCACTCTGGCGAAAACGTGCAACTTCTGCGATTGTCTCAGAGATTCTCTGTTACGAGACAGAATTGTACGCGGCACGAAGGACAGCCAGACTAGAAAAAGACTACTTCAGCAGTCCAACTTGACACTCAAAAAGTGCATTGATATATGCCGCAGCGCTGAAGCAGCCAGTAACCACTTCAAAGTGATGAGCGGTCCCGAAGATCATGTACACAGAGTACAAACAAGACCTACTCACAAGCAGCAGACACCCAGGCCCAAAAGAGGTAATCAAACAGGCGGACACACTTCTAAGGTCCCTCAAGATCTGATCGACTGCAGATGTTATACAAGCCGACACATCAGAAAGAAAGAAGAGTGTCCGGCATGGGGTAAGAAGTGCACCAAATGCGGTGGCAGAAATCACTTCGCTGCAAAATGCGAGCAAAGGTCAAGGCCAAATGCAAGGCCCAGACAACACGGCAAGGTCTACTCCGTGCAACAGACAGCTGAATCAAGCGACAGTGAATATGTACTTGGTGTAGAGGACAAATCGGAGAAAGTATTTTCAGCTTGCACAGGCAAAGAAATTCTTGCCAAGATGCTGCTTGGAGAACAGGAAGTTCAATTTCAAATTGATAGCGGAGCAACAGTAAATGTACTGCCAGTGAAATTCGCAGCCGGCCTAGAACTTGAAGCCTATAACAAGACTCTGAAAATGTGGAACAGTACAGTTCTAATCCCTCTAGGCAAGCGACGTATGAGTATCCGCAATCCTACTAACAGGAAGAAGTACAGCATCGAGTTCGTAGTGGTGCAGGAAGACCTACTGCCCTTACTCGGAAAACGTGTAGCAGAACAAATGGAGCTGATCACAGTGAACTATCGCAACTTCGCACAAGTCGCATCTATTTCATCAAAGGACACTGACTCTTGCGAGAAACTGCTCGCCGAGTACACAGATGTATTTGATCGAGAAATCGGCACATTACACGGGAAAGTCCATCTACATGTTGATGAGACAGTCACCCCTGTCACCTCTGCTACTGGGCGCATACCTGTGGCATCGCGTTCGCAGGTAAAAGCTGAACTGAATCGACTCCAAAAACTTGGAGTGATCGCGCCAATCGACGTTCCAACGGACTGGACCAGCCGCATGGTGGTCGCGACAAAGAAGTCAGGCGACCTGAGGATCTGCATCGATCCAAAACCTCTGAACTGTGCGCTGAAACGAGAGCGGTACCAAATGCCAATCATGGATGAAGTGCTACCGGAACTGGCAAAGGCAAAATACTTCACCAAACTTGACCTATCCTCGGGATTCTGGCACGTAGTCCTCGACTATGACTCGAGCATCCTAACGACATTCCAGACTGGATTTGGGCGATTCAGATGGCTTCGACTCCCATTCGGTCTAAGCGTGAGCTCTGAGATCTTCCAGAAGCGTCTTCTACAAGCTCTGGAAGGACTAGAAGGCGTGATATGCATCACCGACGACATCATCGTGTACGGTGCAGGTGACAATTCAGAGGACGCGTCGAGAAATCACGACCGCAATCTGGAAGAAGTGCTGAGGAGATGCAGAGAGAGGGGAATAACGCTCAACAGAGAGAAGGCAGAGGTCAAGAAAACCGAAATCTCGTTCCTCGGACATCTGATGTCAGACGTTGGTCTCCGACCCGACCCCAAGAAGGTGGAAGCGATCACAAAACTCCAGACTCCGTCCTCAGTGGAAGAAGTTCATCGTCTGAATGGCACAGTGAACTACTTAGCCAAATTCCTGCCACGGCTCTCCGCTGCTATGGAACCAATTCGGCAACTCACACGCAAAGACGTGCACTGGAATTGGTCTCGCATTCAAGACCAGGCGTTCGCAGAAGTCAAGAGGCTGGTAACAGAAGCGCCACTACTCAGCTTCTACGATCCTGAGTCAGAACTGGTGATACAGTGCGACGCCAGTGAAAAAGGACTTGGCGCAGCTCTTCTACAGCATGGGAAACCTGTTGCGTTCGCAAGTCGCGCGCTTACGGACGTCGAGACTCGCTACGCGCAAATTGAGAAGGAGATGCTGGCAATCGTCTTTTCACTGCAGAAGTTCCACCAATACACCTTTGACAGACACACAACTGTCCACAGCGATCACAAGCCTCTGGAGGCCATTGTGAAGAAACCTCTTGCCAAGGCACCCAGACGTCTGCAGGGAATGCTACTGAGAGTTCAACAATATGACATTGAGGTCATCTACTGCAAAGGAAAAGAAATGCACATTGCTGACATGCTCTCCCGTGCGTATCTGCCAAACGACGGCTGTAGCCAAGCAGAATTGGAACAAGTGAACATGGTGTCCTTCCTTCCAATCCGCCCCGAACGACTACAACAGATACGGAACGCCACAGAACAAGATGAAGTATCGCAGCAACTCTCCAAGGTCATACTCCAAGGATGGCCTGATGACAGAAGTCAGCTGCATACAGTTCTGCATCCGTATTTCCACGTGAGAGATGAAATGTCCATGCAAGATGACATCATCTTCAAAGGAGAACGTACTCTGATACCACGTAGCCTGAGATCTGAAATCAAAAAGGCGATCCACTCCTCACACGTCGGAATAGATGGCTGTTTGCGAAGGGCAAGAGAATGCGTGTTCTGGCCGGGCATGTCAGCCGATATCAGAGAGTACATCTCCACATGTGAGACTTGTCGCAAATACGAAGTCGACCAGCCAAGAGAATCACTCATGCAGCACGACGTCCCTGACCGACCATGACAAAAAGTCGGGACAGATATTTTCTCGTTCGAAGGCAAGTCTTACCTAGTCACAGTCGACTACTTCTAAAAAATTTGGGAAATTGATCGTCTTGAGGACACGACCACGACTACAGTCATTCGCAAGCTGAAGGGTCACTTCGCCAGATACGGCATACCTTGTTATGTTGTCTCAGATCCAGGTCCTCAGTTCACAGCATCGACGTTTCACGACTTCTCGGTCGAGTGGAATTTCGATCACTTGCTGGTCAGTCCAGCGAACCAGAAGGCTAACGGCAAGGCAGAGTCCGCTGTGAAATCTGCCAAGCGACTGATGAGAAAAAACAAAGACACGAACACTGATCAATTTCTGGCACTGTTAGACGTTCGCAACACGCCCACACAAGGTGTTGGAAGCAGCCCGGTCCAGCGGCTCATGAACCGACGAACGAGGACGTTGCTTCCGATGACGAGCGAACTGCTTAAACCGCGCTCCGCGACAGCCACTGAAGTTGATAAGAGACGTCTGCAGTTTAGCCAAGCCAAACAGAAGACACACTACGACAGATCTGCCCATGATCTTCCCGTTCTGGAGGAGGGAGATACTGTGCGGATGAGACCATTCGTTCAGGGTAGTCGTGTCTGGAGGAAAGCTGTCGTCAACAGGCGTCTAGACGAAAGGTCGTACGAGGTTGAGACAGGCGACGGGGTATACAGGCGCAACCGCGTGCAGCTGAGGAAGTCGGCTGAACCTCCGCTGCAAGTCCGCGCACCGCTTGTCGACGACATCATCAACCCTCAACGAGATGTGGATGCGGAAGACGTTACGCCAATCGAGATGCCGACAACGGTCGTCGAAGCCGCATCTACGCCGATCCGTCGAGACGTCCGTCCGCAGATCGTAACATCGAGATCGGGTCGTCAGGTGAAATCGCCGGACTACCTCAAAGATTACGACTGCAAGTGAAGACTACAGACTGTATATATTCAGCATATTTCTAATTTTGTTTGACTCCCCATGAGCTGACGTTTAAATTAGTAACAGCTTATTGTTAGTGAGTAGTATGGTTCATTCGTCCAGTGACTCACTATTATGAACATTAATGTGTTAGTCAGATTAGACTACTAGCGTAATTTTATTTTTATGTGAATACTTCCGAACAAGGACAGTTCACTCGTTCACACTATTGGTTGCTATTTTTGAGTAATTGCTACTGTTGCAAGGACTTTTATTGACACTAATGCTTATGCAATGTTAATCTAGCTTTTCTTTAAAAATGGAAGGATGTTGCATTATGACAATGACTGTTCCCCGCTCATTGTACTAAAATGTATTACGGGATGATCCCTTCGCATCGTGGCCTGCGACTGCAATAAACATGTCAGTTTGACAGTTCATAATGTCACTCAAATGTTCGCTTGCGTTATGCCAACAGTATAGGCGAAAAACACAACAGTAAACACAAATCTCCGCATTTCAAATGACACGACACATACTCCGTCAGTTTGGCATGTATGAAGGTGAAATTGTGTGTGTAATCTATCAGGCCCATTGGGGTGGTTCGTAGATTTAGATTTTTTAAAAATCGTCCAGGGTGGGATCTTGGGAGGGGGTAACAAATTAAAATGACACATATATCTGTTAATTTGAAATGTATGAAGCTGAAATTGTGTGTGTGATCTAGCGTGTCCATTGGAGTAGTTTGTACATGTATGTTTTTCGTCGAAATTCATCCTGGGGTGGGGGTCTCGGGGGAGGTCACAATTTTAAAATGGCACTTATCTCAGTCATTTTGTCATGTATGGAGTTGAACTTTTGTATTAGATCTAGCAGGCTAATTGAGATAGTTTGTAAATCTATATATTTTCAAAAACGTTTCAAAATGTGGGGTCACAATTTTAAAATGGCACTTATCTGCACCAATCATGCCTGTATGGGGCAGACAATTTTATGCGATCTAGCGGACCCATTGGGATGATTGATAGTTTTATATTTTTTTCTAAATTTGTCCGGGGTGGCGGTCTGGGGTCACAATTTTAAAATGGCATTATCTCCATCAGTTTTGGAAATATGGGGCTGACATTTTGTGTGCAGTCTAGAAGTCCCATTGAGGCGCTTCAAAATTCGTAGAGGGTTCGGAACTTGGGGTAACCATTTCCAAACAGTTTTTCCCAACGCAACCCCGGGTAACTCAAAAATTCTTTAATAATACATTTATGGAAATGGGTCATGCATTCACAACTTACATAAGTAAACATTTATTATCATGTCAAGTTGAATAATTATGTGAGACAACAGTTCAAATAGTACTATTAAATAAAATATAAAATACAAAAAAATATTTATTTACATTTACACAGATCAAAACTAGCCCTTTGTAAAATACTGTGATTTTTCATCAGACAAGTGATCATTCCAATTTAAAAAAAATAAAACTGTTGTTACAAATAATTATTAACTCGTAGATAATAATTAGCCTTTCTGGTCATACATATTTATGTCACATTATGGGCAATCTAATGTAATGTAAATTAAACTATTTAAATCAACATTGGGCATTGTATATAAATATATATATGTATTTATATGACATCATTGTAGGTTACTGTTTCATAAACATTTGGCACTGTTATACTGTACAGCCATTCTCGCAAAAAGTGTACTATTAACACTCAAAAATGAAAAGTTAGACACAAAAAATTCCTGTACAACTTCGCTATGCTGGTATATAAATAAATGCTGGTATATAAATATGGTACGCTAGATTGTGTAATTAATTGACAAAAACACCATGTAATTTTTCCTAACTAAACGTTCTGTGCAATATACATATACTGTGACACAACAACATATTTACATAATACTGACATTTGTAATAACAGACGGTATCCAGCAAATATATATAATATATATGTATAATATATTATTTATATATTATATATATTTATTATATATATATATATACATATTATATGTTAATCACTTACGTAAGCTTTTACATCACCCTTCAGCCCTTTCAAGTAGAAACACTGGGTAATCTTGTCCACAGTGGCATTGATGCCACTGTGGCAAGCATGGGGCGCAGAGTGGATCTGCCACAAGATCTTCTTCTCTTTTTCATCAGTGACAATCTTTTGGCAGATGTGTATGTTTGGTGGAATATACACTAGTCCTCCAGTTTCTGCAATTATTTAACATAATCATAAATAAAAAAGATGACACAAATATATTATATATAATGTTTGTCAAAAAATTCATAATTGTAAAAAGTTATAGTAAAAATATGGAAAAAGTACATTATGTAGAGTAGGCAACTGACACTTTTACCACTGCATAATACACATTATTATAATGCTATACAGTGTCCAAATGTTAACATTGCCTCGCAATTCCTATTATATCATACACATTAACTATTTTTTGACTCATTTCCAATAATAACAAATCACATTCCAAAGGTTTATAACTCATGAACTAATGAAACCATTTAAACAACACTTGGTGGAACTGTTCTCTGCAGTGTAGATCACACAGTTGCAATTGAAACATGCATGCTGATTATGGTGAATGTATCATAAGATGATCAAATCACAATTTAGTAAAACAGTCACAAGATGGTAACCATGCATCAGTTATGAGCAAAATACACATATATAATGTAAATTATATTTATTCTAGCTATGCTACTCATTGTTCATAAAATTCACAATATAATGTATGTGGAGCACAGTAGCACAACAGTAAGAGCTCCGGACTTTCGACTGAGAGGAACCAGGTTCAAATCCTGTGCGGCAGTGTCAAACTTTGGGCAAGTTCGTTCACTCTACATTTGCTTCAGTTCACTTAGCTGTATGACTGAGTACCTGGCTATAGACAGTGGTGGATATTTGTGTATGGATAGTCTTCATGCATTAATCGCAACGTGGCTGAATACTTCCAAGGGAAGTCGAGATGGTGTTCGATTGAACAGGTCTGCCAGAGAGTAAAGGACTGGATACTGCGCTATATAAGAACTTACCTTTTTTAAGATATAATTATCTTATTTGTTAAACTATATGGATGCCAAGACGCCACATTATGATATTTATAAAATATAACACAACACAATAATTAAATACTGAGTATAAAATATTGTTCTATGATCTATCACTTTTATTACAACAAAGTAACTCTCAATATACTATGAAGATTCCTTCACATAAAACAATTTGGCATGCTTGCATACCTAAACTTATTTAGTGCAGGAAACATCAAAGAATGTTGAGAGCAGGCATGGGAAACTAACTTTGAACATTAATTAAAATACAAGAACTAAAATATTTTCCAGTTAAATTAATTAACAATATACATTTATCAGGTCAATTAAATTAAATTAACCTCCACATTTTTTCAATTAAATTAAATTAACAAATAATTTTCATTTAATTAACATTCAATTTAAACTAACTTCAATTAAATTAGAAATCAACTTGAACTAACTTGACGATTAATTTTAATAAAAGACAAAAAGAACACAATATCTGCTAAAGAGGCTAACTGGAACTAATGTCTGTAACAAGCAAAGCAAGCTAATAAAACACAATTACATTGTACAAATTTATCTAAAACTTGAAAGTACAATTTGAGAATTTAAGTTAAATACTATATAGATGGATTGTGTTCTCTTTCACATGTTTAACCCAGCCCTGAAGTACCTGATCACCCACTGGACATTCACAGTTCACCCAGCCGAGTCACTGACTGTCCCTGGCTGGGGATTTGAGATTGAACCTAACTAATTGCTTTCATGTCAGTTGGGTCACTGGCTGCTACTAGTGTGCATGTAGAATTTACATCTAATGACAGCAGGCCTGTGAATATCACCCGAGGCATAACATTTACTTAGAATCAAGCTTGCATATTATGCATGTGGGTAGTTTTCATCTTAGACAGCTTAAACCTGGAGCACCAAACTTTTAGGAATTAATATACGACCCCCACAATAGGACGTCATACCCATTCTTTTCAAGATACTTCATATATTTATATATGGGAGAGATCACCAGTACATATCATTTACATAGATTTTCAGAAAGCTGACAAAGTGCCACATCAAAGATTACTACCTCTTACTCTAAAGGCCCATGGCATAGGAAATGGTATAATTAACTGGATAGAAAATTGGCTGATTGACAGAAGACAATGGATAGTAGTTGATGGGGAGGATTCAAACTGGAAATCCGTTTTGAGTGGGGTACCACAGGGATCAGTACTGGGACCTATATTATTAAGAAAGTTCAAACAGATTAGCTGCTTGCTGATTGTGTGGGTGTTAGCTGAGTGAATATGTGTAAATAAAATTGGCACACCTCAGAAGGGCAGGATGCAAAAGGGTTGGATAAAAAGGGTTGGGCTCTCAATAAGCCAAAAGGCTTCCTTGTCCACCTGCCATCTAGAGTTAATTCTCTGGGTGGCAATCTTGTTAAATATATGTATTACAGTATATATATATATATATTTAACAAGATTGCCACCCGGAGAATTAACTCTTGATGGCAGGTGGACAAGAAAGGTTTGGGGTAAATCAGTTGTTTCGATCTTTTTTCAATGGACTATATCTGATGCTTCAACTGTTGCATCATTAAAAGTCATTTTAATTAAATATCAACATAATCATACTCGCAGATGCAATGTATCGGTAAATAAGCCCATGCCAGGGGTAATTGTACACAAAGGTTTGTCCATTTACCTGGCGGATTTGAACCACCAACAGATGCCGAGACATTAGCATCTACTCTTAATTTAAAATAAACAGTGTTAAAAAGGAAACCAATGTTTCAAGTTTCAATTAAAAAATACAAACAGACAACTTAATAAGGGCCATTTACAAAATTTGCAGTTGTTGCAAAATAGCATTGTTCACTTGTTACTATTAATCAGTAAAGCTTACTACATAAATGATGGATGAAATGACCAACACAAACATATTGCAATACTGATAGCGAGTGATAGTCCATGATTTATTAATCTATTTCATTCATTAATTGCACTATATATGGTCAACTACATTGGTATTTAGGTTGGTATACATTTTTAGTGGTAGGCCCCTAGGCCTATACATTTTTAGGTAAAACGATTGTTTAACAGCGTTAATAATTTCAGCTGAAAGAATATTCACAAACTAGAATTCACAATTAACCGATTTCAAGAAGCACTTATCGTGGGGGCCAGTGAATTAAGGTTTGGCTCCCATGGGCAAGGAATGTAAATTTTATGTGACACAAACTAGCAGTACATTTGGTCATCTAAGAGTAAGACTGAAGCCATTTGACATCTCAGGCTGAGTGCAATTTTTATTTATATTTGCCAACAAATAGCCACCAACCTGTAATGCCTGTCATGGTTTTTTTTTATCAAAGGAATATTTATTTCTGGTTCAGGAAATCAAGAGGTACAGCCCACAGAAAGATAAGAATAATAACCATTATATGTAATAAACGGTGGGCCTGCAGAGCAGCTGTGTTAATAGCCACGTCCTTGCGTCCAACCATCGTTTCATTATTATACTTCTTTCAAAAACATAGGCCCCTATTCTGACACCTATATCATTTAAGAGACCCATATTAATAGACTGGCTTATGGCATAGTATACTATACGCTAGGCTACATACTATTAGCCTGGCCCTGAGGCTGGACAATCTACTCACCGTCTATTTGATACTTGCCATGCTGCGTAGCTTTCAATACAGCATTGCGCATACGCTTATCATACACCAAGTGTTATTTGGTGACTAGGTAATGCCTTATGCATGCCATGCACCGTCGGTACTCATCTCCAAGTTTCTCCCGCTGCATCACAGCTATTTTCTCAACAAAAGATAGGTCAACTGATACTAACTTAGTGCCTGTAGACAGTGCAGTCACACGCAGATGTACGATCCCGTTCAGCACCGTACGGGAGGGGGGGGGCAAATAGGTCGGTGGAGTAACGGTCGCTACAGCAAACGAAACTTGATTAATTATGTAACTCAGTCGCCGAGTGCGTCGAGCAAGGGTCAAAGTTGATCGGTCACCTGAGGTTACGTTGCTCACCGCGATGTTACTCAGTCGCCGCATATTTCTGGCACGGGGTCAAAGTTGATCGGTCACCTGAGGTCATGTTGCTCACCGTTGGTCGAATTTGATGTACTGCGCTTGCGCGAGCATGCGCAATAACCAAAACGGAACCGGAACTTACTCTCAGACCGGAACCTCCTTCCAGACCGGTACACCGGGTCTCGCCGTCACCTGTGCCTCCTTCGACGCAACGCAATCGTTATGGCGGTGACCAGGCTTACCGCAGCAGTAGCAGTTTTCGTTACTCTTGACACCGCTAGCAGGCTCTGGCAAAGTGTCAACTCGTGTTGTTGTGAAGCAATTCCTTCTAAAAGGGTTTGCTGCTTCGCCATCATCTCTGTTAGCATCTTCACTACAGCGTCGTTGCAGTATTCGTGTTGTTGTGTTGCTTGTTCGTCCACTCTGTGTGAATAACTCTTCACCTTCTTCTCCCAACCTGTCTCCGTCTCGGTCGTCCACTGAATGGCTGTCTCTCTACATGTAATAAATGAACTGCCCGGGTCTTGCGCTACCTTTTTCTTCAGTTCCCACCTCAGACATAGCTCACGCACATTTTCAACAAGTTGGTCGCGGACTCTGTCTACCACGTGTTCTGGCGATGCATTCCCCAGTCGATCTAACAGTTGCACAATCTGATGCCAGTATTCTCTGATCGTTTCTCCGGTTAACTGTTTGTGCTCGTAGAAATTTCGCTGTAGCTGTGAAACACTTGCTCTTTCCCCAAACGCTTCAAGCAGATTTTGCAATAGAGCGTCGTGATCTTTCATCTCATCAGCCGGTCGACATATTGTACAAGTCATCGCAGTCTGACTAGGTGTCCTCCCTACTTCGTTCAGGATTCTCCCTAGTCAGGACTAGCGAAGTCTCACATTAAAAATCGCAGAAGTCCAGACTCGACCTATAGCACAGGCTTTTATTGCACAACGTACAACAGCATGACACCTAGCAACAAGAAAGAGATCTCCCTAGTCAGTTAAAGTGATCTCCCCAACTCTATAGTTCTGTCTCCTTTTATATCGTCTACAGATAATCATCTATGTCCCACGTAGGGGACATTAATCAACAATCAACACGCTGGCGGACAAGCAGTTATCTGACATACAACATTACTAAATGTCTTACATTCAATGTTGTATTAATACAACTACTAATACAAACCATACTTAACAAAACTAAACATGATTAAAATCAACTTTCTATACCATTTCAAGAATTCCAGGCGGCCATCTTCGTCAAAGCTCATTAAGACGTTCCTCTCAGAGGTCCGCAGTCCAGTCTCCATCTTTTTGATTATCAGTAATCAAACTCACTGCTAAATAATTAAAGCTAAACATGTAAATCAGTTTACGTCTATGGATGTACAGTTTTCAATCACACATTATGATACAAGTATAAATGGAAAGTACTGCTTTATAAAGTGTAAAACAGTTTGAAACTTGCCAAAACCACAGGGGATATTGATTGTAGAATATGCCTGGGTCCCACCACTGACTGGGACAGTTAGGCCCTCCCCCTGACCACACGTGACCACAGTCAATCGCATCAAAATGTTATTTAAACAACTCAATAATTATTAATACGATCAGCAACCTGTAAAGCAAATATAACTAGTAATAAGGGAAATATGTAGAAGAATAATAATTAATCAACTATGTTCACTAAAATGCGTTGACATTTAAATTAAATAGGTGCTGCCATGTGGTGGTGATTATTAAAACTACAATATATGTCTAGTGACCATGTCTCATTCTGAACAAAGGTCCTCTACATAGGGCTCTTGCCCCCCTCAAAACCAGATGACCTCAAATGTAAACAAATCTCCCACCCCAGCTACAGCCATTTGCATATAAATTGGCTTTTCGGAGCCTGTACAACATTAAGCAATTACGAATATTTATACTATGTGTGTTATTGTTCTAAATTATCTACAATTGTTTACATCATTACATCATTTCGGGATTCAACTAGCAAATAGGGGGGAACCATCGTGACAATACACTGCCTTTTTCGTAACGAAACAGGACGTCTAACTGGGGCATGTCCTCAGCATGGCAGACTAGGTTAATGTTACCATCCTGTATCAGCTGGCTTATCGCTCTGCTGCCTTTGTTCTTCACCCCCGGGCTGTCAACGGTCTCTAACGACAGTCCCACCATTAAAGCCGCAGCCTCGTTAGTTGATAAATGACTACGCCTTTTGGGAGCGCGTATAACAGGGGATTGTTTACGTACGCTAGGCAGAGCTTTGATGCAAGTGTTATATGTTGACGCACTGCTTCCATCTACATTTTAAGGTAAGTGTTGTGAATCTCTAAGTGTTGCAACCGAGAACAGAGACTTACGTATCGGGGGTAACCTGTAGGGAACTTCCCTGCAGTGTATTGCATGTGCAATGCGCCATGTCCGAGAGGAAAATTACCGGGCAAATGTCCGGGGGAAATATCCGTACCCTGTGTTAATGACGTCAGAGAACTTCCTCCAACGTGGATTTGAAAGATTGATTGGTGGAAGGTGTGATGCTGGCCTTTATATTACACAGACAAACTGGCTGATACTATCCTAAGGACCAGAACAGAATAGAAGTGGATTAATTTACCCAGACTGTACATCCAATAATAATATGACAAATTATAATATAAAAAGGTGTACAGTGAGGATGATGGAGACTCCCACTAAGACTTGAAAAGAAGTCGCTTCCGTGAGAGCCACACATAGTATAATTATAGTTCAGTTTCTGTTTAAAGATACAAAAACATGTTGTCTATTATCTAAGACATAAGCAGTAATATAAAAAACGATATATCGTCAGTGAAAAAACCAAGATCGATTATTTTATTATAAGATGTATGTTCATAGAATGTAAGCAGTATTTTATGGTGTTTGGGTGTGGGTGACATCATTGTAGTTGATTGGATGTATACATGCAGGCATAACAGTTAATGTTTATGCACGTGTTGTTATAGTTATGAATGAAATGGTTCTTAGCGTAGTTTAAAAAACCATGTAAACTGTGTGTATACAGTTTAGCTATCACACTAAGGGACGTGTTGTTAATTGTGTTTGGTAAACTGTATTTAAGACATAGTTTTGCAAATGAATGATTTGTACCGTAAATGTGAATTTTGTGTTGGGTGCGTGTATTGTGACCACGAATCATGGTATTTGTAGCTATTTTCCAACTTAGAAGATGAGCAGGTAATTTGTTATGTATAAATTTATGGTAAAATTTTTATTCTTGAAGGGCTAAAATATAATTTACTTTTAGTAAGTTAATTTTTTTGAATAATGGGTGAGTGTGAGCATAAAAATGACTCAAAGTTATTATGCGTATAGCCCTTTTCTGAAGTTGATTAATTCTTTGAGAGTGGTACCCCCATGTTGTTAAACCGTAAGTAATGTGTAGTACAAATAATGTATTATACAATATTATTTTTAATCTCATTGGCAGAATTTTTTAAAGTCTATTTAATATACCGATTATTCTGGAACATTGGTTTGATACACATTTTCAGAGTGTTTTTTCCAGTTTAGATGTGTATCCAAAGTTAATCCCAGGAAATTAAAACTGTCAACTTTTGTAATTATACTGTTATTGATTTTAGGAATAGGTGTGTTAAATGTTTTTGGGTGTGTGGAAAACCATGAATTTAGATTTAGTTACGTTAAGAGAAAGTTTATTTATTTCTAGCCATTCATTAATTTTCTGGAGTTCTTCATTAATCAATGTTTCAGCATCATCGGTGTGTGAGATTGTGAAATTGCTCATTGTACTCAACAAAGTAGTGTCGTCTGCATAAGATATAAAATTGAACATTTGGCTCGCTTGAGAAAAGTCATTACTATAAATAATAAACAGAATTGGTCCAAGAATCGAGCCTTGGGGTACTCCGGTTTCTATAGATAAGATATCAGATTTTACATCATTAATTTCTACATATTATGTTATATTTGATAGATAACTTTCATAAAGTTTCAGAGACACCTCCTAAATGCCGTAATGTTTTAATTTACAAAGTAATGTATTGTGGTCTAAGGTAACAAATGTTTTTGAGAGATCAAGAAATATGCTAAAAGGTACCTCATTATTATCCATGTAGGTTGTTATTCGGCCTGCAAGGTCTAATGCAGCATATTCCGTCGAGTGACCAGAACGAAAGCCATACTGGGATTTCAAAAAAGGTTGTTACTTTCAAAATAGGAAGATAGTTGATTTCCCATAATGTTTTCCAATACTTTAGATATAGCAGGCAGGAGAGAAATTGGTCTCTAGTTGTTGATTATTGATGGGTCACCGTTTTTAAATAACCAGGGTTTGCAGTTTCTTCCGAAGGGCTGTTTTTCCATGGTTTTTCCATGTTTCTTCCGTCCCAGAAGAAACAGTTTCTTCCTGAAGAAAATGTGTATAACTAAAAATATCCATATAAATCATTTTAAGCTAGTGATATTGATAACAACATGTTTTTTAACATTGTAACTCCATCGCACATAATAAATAAGATGTCTTCTTATTTCAGGCATATATGCATGGGCTATTTAGGTACTCACACTGTCGCTTATGTTGTAGTAAATTTCAGTGCAGGTAGAAAACACTCACTTAATAAGTAGGTTTTGAGTGTCACTTATGGCTTCTTACTTCAGGTTTGTCTTGCTATTCCCACATAGTAGAAGACTAAATGGTTTCACTTCTTGTGTAATAGCACAAATAAATCAGCAAAGAACAGCTTGGAAAACTGGATATAAGCTGGATATAAATGCGTTTGTTTAAATGCAAAGAGCATAGTAAACAAAAGAAGTGAACTAAACATTATGATAGAATATATTGACCCTCACATAATAGGTATAACTGAATCGTGGGCCAACACCGATATATCAAATTCCGAATATGGATAGAATATGAAGAAGGAGAGGTGGAGTTATTTTATATATTAAAGAATATACTCGACGTTAACGGTTGGGTTAGTTTATCGAAGTTCAAACAAAAGCATAGAAGGAAATGAAAAGTACAAAACGCTATAAGGGAAGTGAGCAAACGTGACCGAATTATTATAGAGGATTTTAACCATGGACAAATACAATAGAAATCTCTACAGAGCACAGGGAGTGAGGACTACATTTTTTTTCAGTTTTAGTACAAGATAGTTTCCTTTCTCAACATATGCTAGAACCAACAAGGGGAGGAAATGTGTTAGACATAGTTTTGTTACCACAGAAAGACTTTTTGTTGACAATGTCAAGATATATGAACCATTTGAGAGCAGTGATCACAACCAGATACATTTTACCATCAAAGTAAAATCAGAAAGGAATAATTAAAAGCAGTACAGGAGAAATGTCCACAAAAGAAGATATAAGGACATGAGGATTGGAAATATTTAACAAATATAGACTGGAATAACATAGTTAAGAATAAGACAACAACAGAATGCTGGAATATCTTAAGGACTGAAATTGAGTGCATCGTCGATAAGTTTGTTCCATTAAAAAAACAAAGGAAACGGTCCAGAAAGAAACATTTATTGAAAGAAACCATTAGAAAAACTAAGTACAAACAAATGACGTGGAAGTAATATAGACGCCCTGGAAATAATGACGACTACAACACTGATAAAGAAGCACTTAACCAAGCTACAACTGAAATTAGAAATTCAAAGAGAAGCTATGAACAAAAATTAGCTTGTGATATAAAACATGACAGCAAGAGTTTTTATGCATATGTTCGGGAAACGGTCAGTCCTCTAGAAGATGCTGGAAATATAATATCATTCTTAATGGCATGAATTAGTACTTTAGTTCGGTGTTTACCAGGTAAGATATTAGTTCACTGCCAGACCAGAGGCTTCGTTCAAGGGGGACGGAATCATACTATTTAGGACAGTTAATTGTAACCCCGGACATGGTAGCTAAGAGAATGAGGGCAATGAAGGATAATAAATCACCTGGAGTGGATTATTACTGGAATTTGTAGAATAAATTAGCATATCGCTTGCAATAGTTTTCAGCTTATTATTAATCGAGGGAGTGGTACTTTAGAATGGAAAGAAGCAAACATTATACCGTTATTTAAAAAGGGTTCCAGAGACAAGTCAGAGAACTACAGACCAGTAAGTTTAACACTGGTGTCTTGCAAATTATCAGAAAGACTAATTAAAGATCACACGGTGGTTTTTCTTGTTAAACGTAACTTGATAAACTAATAAACCTACCACAACATGAGTTTCTAAAAGCGAGATCATGCTTAACAAATATGTTATGTTTTTTGGAAGACATCACTAAGTGGGTAGACAAGGGATCACCAGTAGATATTATCTTCTTAGATGTTCAGAACGCTTTCCGCAAAGTGCCACATCAAAGATTACTGCTTAAACTAAAAGTCCGTGGCATAGGGGGTGGTATAATTAACTGGATACAAAAAATGGCTGATTGACAGAAGGCAGCGGGTAGTAGTTGATGGGGAAAGTACTGGGGCCTATATTATTCTTAATATATATCAACGATTTGGACGATGATATAACAAGTAAGGTGTTGAAATTTGCGGATTATACAAAAGTGTTTAGGAGCATTAAACGTGATGGAGATAGACAGCATTTACAAGATGATCTTGACAGGTTGATTAAATGGTCTGAAAAATGGCAGATGTTCAATTTAAAAAAATGTAAATGCCTCCACACAGGACATGGGAACGAAGATGTACACTATACAATGGGGGGGGGGGGGGTACTGTACTAAATACTACTGTAAAAGAAAAGGACTTAGGGTTAACAATTAGTGCATATATGAAGGTTTCAGAGCAGTGCGGAATTGCAACTTCAAAGGGAAATCAAAACCTTGGATTAATTAGGCTTTTATTTATATCCAGGGGTATGTTAAGCTGTTCAGCACTTTTGCTAATCGTTTATTTTATCATTGCGTTTACCCGTAATTTTACTAAGCATAGGTTTATTATATATATATATTATTATTATATATACTTGGATTTTGCTTCCTAACTTTATTTATTTTTCTTATTTATTTCTCTTAAATGCGTTTTTTATGCTTCTTAAATGATTATTGATTTGTAAACACCCGTGAACGGGTCATTAGTCTCGGATTTGAAGGTGTGTAAATAAAGTTTATTATTATTAATTAGACGAAATATAGCGTACAAGGACAAATAACTAATAATACCGCTGTACAAAACAATAGTTAGGCCTCATTTAGAACATTGTATACAAGCGCGTAGGCCAAGAAAGGCAGAGATAGATATGCTAGAAAGAGTACAGAGGAGATCAACTAAAATAATACCAAACCTGGGAGATCATAGTTACGAAATACGCCTAAAAGAATGTGGTTTGACAACAGTAGATACCAGGAGATTTTTTTAAACTATTGAATGGTTATGAAAATATTGACAGAAATGTGTTTTTTTTTCTCGGTTAAGAAAGATAGAAGGACTAGAGGACATGAAGTTACATTAGTAAAGGAGCAGTGTAGATTAGATGTAAGAAAGTTATCATTTTTACAAAGGACTGTTAATTATTGGAACATATTATCTACTGACTTTGTGGGTGCTAGTAGCGAGAATGTTTAAAAATAGACTTGGCACATACCTCAGAAGGGCGAGATACACGTAGATAAAAAGGGTTGGACTCTTGATAAGCCAAAAGGCTTCCTTGTCCACCTGCCATCTAGGGTTAATTATCTGAGTGGCAATCTTGTGAAATCTTGTAAAACCCACTAGCCCTGACAGACAGCTAGTTCAGTTAGCTACTTTTTGCTGGCAATTTGTTGCTTCGGCAGCGTTACCCCCTCGGCTAGCCGAGGCGACCAAATTTATTTAGTCGCGTCGGCGGGACACTTTGGTCGCATCTGCGGTGAATTTTGGTCGCATCGGCGGCGTTTTCAGACAGAGGTGTCGTCGAAATTGTATCGCTGCCGAAGTGGTAACGTTGCCGACGCGACCAGAACTTGTGAATTTGGGTCAATTTAGCGCCGTTGTTATCTGAAAGGTTTCAACTCCAATACAAATTATATTCAATTTTCTGTGTCAGACTATTTTTTAATTAAATATTTATAAAATTGGCAGAAATAACGTTATAAACTAAACAATATTATCACCCGCGTCCATTTTATAAATCAACCAAATTGGTTGATTTATAAAATGGACGCGGGTGATAATTTTAGATATGGGCATTGTGCGGTTGTAGAGAAGTAGCGAAGGTTGTCAAAAGCAGTAAAGATGTAATCGTATATTTAGCCGGGAAGATGGCCATTAGTGGTTTAATAATGTTGTTATAAATGTAGTTATAGTTTGTTATGTATATAGAAAAGTGAGTATTGTGTCCAAAAGGACATTTAGTTTGGAAGATAGTCATTAATAGAATCAGTCGACGTCGTCATTCCGGGTGTGCGTCTCGTAAAGATGTGAAATTAAACCGCTTCGTTGATCACGTTGACGCTCGTACCAATGTCAACCAGCATGTCCCGTTCAACGGTATAAACTTTCACTCGAGCATGAGATAGGATGACAGTTCGAGCTGCCGTCACTGATGGAGTACACGTTGTAGCGATGGTCGCAATCTTCCGTGCTGTCAAGGTGATCGACTTGTCGCTCACGACGCTTTGGCGGTCGCGTAGCGGGTGTGTAGTTTCTAATGTTCCTGCCACGTTTGCACCACTTTGCGAAGTGGAAGATGCGTAGCGAATGTGTACAGGATAGGGTCCCGTGCAGGATATGGTACTTGACTGTTTGACACCTAGAATTCAATTCAAATTCCACAAAAGGACAACAAAAATTATAATCTTCTATTTACCGGGCATGTTTTATAAAGGTTTGTTCATTTACTAACTCAATATGTTTATGATAAATTATGGAACTTTTGTACATCAGATCATATAAATATCGTGTATTAATCGAGTGAAAACCAGATTGTAAATGTCACACTTTAACTGTTTATTCTGAAAAATAACTTGGACACACCCACAATCCTCGGTGCCTCGTTTATTATATTAATATGATCATATGCAAAACAATTGCACATACGGCGAAGGGTTTAGAGTAAATTATATTAACAACAAACTATCACTGCGTGTTGGCTTTTATGAATACAATACAATTAGGCTTAATCAGGCAATAAAATGGGACCAATCTCCACAGACCACATGAGTCCCACTTTGTTTGAAAACGCACCCCAAAACGACCCCGTTGTGGGCCTGCTGTGGATGCTAATGTGGTGTTTGTATATAAGATGAAAGAATATAAGACGAAACCACATGGTCCAACAATCTTACACCCTCTTCATTGTTCTTCCAGTTAGAAATGTAACCTTCTGCATTATGAGCCCCCACGTGAACATGTGGGGCCCTCTACATTGTGAAAAAATATAACCCCATGAACTTGTGGCGCCCCCTGGAGTCTGAATTGGTGAAATGTGAACCCCCCTCCCCATTGTGAAAAGCTGGCTACGGACCTGTAAATATGTCATTTAGGTCTTCGCCTCCGTACGTCAACATTAGTGCTTTCTTCCTTGTGTTATCCATGATGTTGTAACCCACGAAGACGTAGTTGGTTACGTGCGCGATCCATTTCGTCCAGTGAGATTGGGAAATAGCTTGCTCCCATAAAGATTGTCGGGATAGCCGATCTGAATAATCACTGTCAGTAGAGAAGCGAAGAGTAAACGATTAATGTATCAGTTGTATGGTGGCTAGGGAAACATTGAGCGGTCAGCTGAATAATGATTGCCGGGATAGCCGGTTTGAATAATTACTGTTAGTAGATACTACAAATTGAAATATTTTAGTTCCGCCGGGGTTAGTGCTCCCAATTAATAACTGCCTGACAATTGGCACCGGAATCAGTTAAGGTTGCACATAGTTCATTGCAGGAGATCATTGTTTGTCAGTAATGTTGTATGTCAGATTGTCCGCCAGCGTTTTGATTGTTGATTAATGTCCCCTATGTGGGACATAGATGATTATCTGTAGACGGTATCAAAGGAGACAGAACTATAGAGTTGGGGAGATCTCTTTCTTGTTGCTAGATGTTATGCTGTTGTACGTTGTGCAATAAAAGCCTATGCTATAGGTCGAGTCTGGACTTCTGCGATTTTTAATGTGAGACTTCGCTAGTCCTGACTAGGGAGAATCCTGAACGAAGTAGGGAGGACACCTAGTCAGACTGCGTTGTCTTGTACACGGTGGCAAAGACTGAGTCATGAGAAGAGCCTACCGTTCGTGCACTGTTGTTTATCGTATTGGGGTAAGACCACATTTATGTTTTACATAGGCGGCCATTATAACGTTTCCTTCAGTTCCTGCAAAATTTGTCTTACAATTTTCTTCAAAATTTCACAGCATATTTCACCTCCATTGATACAAGTGCTGTGGAAAATTCGTGAAATTCTCATACCTTATTTGTCCGAAAAATCCACCCAAACATGACACCCCTCAATTTCGCCCCAATCTGGTGACGGATTTTGAAATATTGGTGCGTGCTGAAAAATAGCCACTGTGCGAATACGCGAGCGACTAGCGTATATTTACTGTTACCTCGTCAAAGATATAATGCAGTAGTACATTCAGTATTCACTGGATTAATATGTGCCATGTCAAAGTGCTCGACAAAAATCACACATCACACCAAAACGGTATTTTCAAGGGCACTCTATCGGTCGGTAATGACGGACGAATCCTTACTTTGGTCTTACCCCTTGTCGATCGACGGTGACCGTAATTGAACGTTAGTGAACGTTGTTGACTATGGGTTGACCGTCGGTGATCGAGTGGTACAGCGAGCGGTTCGCGCACTGTAGCATGGAGACGTAATATAATCCCTTGCCGTAGATAAATTGTCACGGAAGCGGTGTCGATTAGCCCGTCCGATTACTTTTCAGCACAGCACTAATCACGAAGTGTAATCCTCGTCGCCAGATGTTGTGTCGTCCCCTCGTTATACATGAGTGAGTATTACTTTGGATTTTGCAATATTCGGTTTATTACACATACACGATACTATATGGTAGCTACGGTTGTTCTATCGCAGGGTTCTCAAACTGGGGGTCGTGGCCCCCCGGGGGCCGTTTGGCAATTTCAGGGGGGCCGTGGGACAACGCCTCGTAAAAATACTTCGTGTACTACTAAAACGTAGGTACCTACCTTTACACGCGCTTGATATTCACAAAATCGTTATGCCGCTGCACGCTCAAGAAACCTCACACTATTGGAGAGCAGTAGATAGCTCCGTGTGCTAAGACCATGGTCAAACTTGTTCTATGGAAGAAGAGTGCTCAAAAACTTGGTGTCATTTCTCTTTCCAATGATACTGTCCGCCGCAGAATATGTGAACTTTCTTTGGACATCAAAGAACAGGTGATCCAGGAAATTAAAAGTGCAGGTTTGTTCAGCATCCAACTTGATGAATCGACAGATGTTCAGTCGTTTGTGAGGACATGAACCCTGTCCATCAAACTGTTCGCTGGCTCTCCAAAGACAATGTTGTGCGACGTGTGTTTGCCCTCAGAGAGGAGATCAAGCTCTTTCTCACTATCCAGAACAAAATGGATCTTCTTTCCGCCTGCACAGAAGATGGAAGGGAACTATGACATCTTCGGACAGCTCAACAATCTGAACGTTGAACTTCAGGGGAAAGAAACCTTGATCGTTGATTTTGTTGAAAAAAGCAAAGCTTTCGTGTGCAAGCTGGAGAATTGGAGGCGCAAGATTGGCTTAGACAGCTTCGCAATGTTGGAAACTGTTACAGAAGTCGCCGAAGACTGTGATAACACAACACAGAGTTTGATAATTGAGTACCTGAAACCACTGGAGGTGGAATTCTCAAAATACTTACCGGAGATATCTAGATATTCACCGCGCTAGTTATAATGTGTATCAGATGGCAACGACGCTGCACAAACAAAGCTTCTTCGTCTCCAGGAAGATTGAGGTGCCAATATGAAGTTCGAATCTGACAGTCACAGTATTCTGGTCATCCATGGGAGTTACCTGTCCTAACTTGTGTGACATTGCCTTGCGTCACCTGCTACCATTCGCTTCAACGTACCGCTGTGAGGCTACGTTCACTGATCTCGTGCACATTAAAAAATGGGCCAAGTGGCCCTGAAGTCCTTTGGACTAATACGTCTATATGTGACCCCGGCTGATCAAATGAGTGATAAGTCGGAAAAATGGTAACATTGTTTTCTTACATCCTTGTAAAGTTTGGTAGGGTGCTTTACACTACAAAAATTGGCGAAGTTATGGAGCATTGAACATGGTAGGGGTCAAAAAGTGAAAATGAAGAAAACGGCTGTTGAAGTTTTACATTATATATGCAAATGGATTGCATGGAAATATTACATGTACAACATTCAAATGTGGCACACAGTATGTAATATGTATGTTGTGTTGCAATGATACACTGTAAGTACAAATGTGCTGCTACAAAGACTTATCAAGTTATGCCAGATTATGTCTTTATGTGTAAAACTAAGAGGACAGATTATTTGAGAGCAAAAGGTAGACTCACTGTTTGACACAGTTTAAAACCTACAGGCAACTGTCCATTTTAACAGGGGTCTAGTGGCTTGATGCTGTCTGTTGACACAAGTTACTGCCAGTGACCAATTACAGAGAAGTCACAGTTTCCATCAAACAATAGCAGGCAGAGAATCTTAGCTTCACAGCTGGGTGTAATACACAACAAGTGATAAATATATGATGCACTTGAAATACAAAAGTGCTGCTACAAAAATGTATAAAGATGTATGCCATATTATGTTTTTATGTATAAAATGAAGAGGACAGATTATATGAGAGCAAAAGGTAGTGTAAAGAAAATTTAAAATGGGTCAGCTGGACGGTGATAAACCGTTTGAACTTAAAGCGTTTGTCAAACTTTTGTCTCGACTTCACCGAAGGCGGTGTCCTGCTGTCAAAACTTCGAAGGTGTTACTCACCTAACTTACAGGTCTTTGTCAGTAAGAATAATGGGATGATAATTTACACCAACGTTGTTTCCCGTATAAATCATTTTGTGCTATATATTAGCATTAGTCGTGCCAATTCAAAAATTAGTGCTATATAATAGTAGTTTGTCAAAATGTAAACAAACTCAAAGACAGTTGCAGCTTAGCGTTAGCCTGTTCTGAAATATTTTAATGACATAATGATATATTTCACATAATTATACAGGGAGCTAATGGAGAGGCCCATCATAATCCATAGCACTACAAAATTAAGTATCTGAAAGTCACACTTTGAGTGACACATCTCATACTGTCTTTCTGGACTGTCGCAATGTCCAATAGTTTCCTATCACAACCCTCGTGTACAATATACCAAAGCTATATATTTCCAACACCATAACATATGTATTATCATTGGATAGGTAATTGAATAATCTTTCAGATGAACGCAACTTGTAGCAGCAGAAAATGAAGCATACAAAAGTTACACCGCAAACAATGACATGCATTCTCAAAATATGATTCATTCCAAAATTAGTACTATATAATAGTAGTTTGTCAAAATGTAAACAAACTCAAAAACAGTTGCAGCTTACTGTCCACCAAGCAGTAGCAGAGCAGTTTTTTAATAATAATAATCCACAAGTTAAGTGGCAGTGATCTTCCTTTTATTATTCATGTGATGTTTATTGTGAGCAGGGCGGACAAATGGTTATCATATGTAGAGGTACAGAAAGAAACTGAAATTTTCTATAAAAAGAACATGTTTGCCTATCAATGGCATGTATTTCCTATTGTTGCTGTTTCTGCCGGGAAGAAACAGTTTCTGCCCGGCATAAATCAAACAACCCTGTAGGTAATTATTAATCAAATGTTTTTTGGTGAATCATAGTTACAGATCATTAAGGGTTATGGTGGAAGTAAAATGTTTACATGTTTACTGTTCACTTATTGCACCACGTCTTGCATTTAGAGGAATAATTATAATAGAAAATAAAATGTTGTGGCACATATTTTAAAATACATGCATCGATGAGAAACCGGGAATTACTTTTCTGTGGCCTAAGAATAACTAATTTCAATTAACTTTCTGCTTATATAAAACAACTGCATAAAATATATATCCATACAAGACACAGACTCCGCATGTGACAGATGTTTTGGGAAGGGGAATAGTGTTCTATTTCTGATACAAGGTGCTGTGTTTGTTGACCCAAGCCTCTGCCAGTGATCATTTACATATTAGTCACACTTTAACCAGCCAGCCACAGTGAGGTGTGACAGATGTTGTTGAACAAAAGGACTGGATCCTGCTAGAGTTACTGCTACAGTAGACCATTTAGTTAAAAAAATTATCATTTTAGAGGACATTTGGAGCCCTTAGAATGATTGAATCAAATACAGATTTCCTTTGTTTAGTGGCACTACAATATGAAATGTATATGCAAAATTTGAGAAAAAGTTACTGAAGAGTTTTTGAAAAAATAGGCAAAATGTGAAAATTTACCAGTGTTGGGGTCCTTTTTGGGGGGTCATTAGGTGCCCTTAGAATTATTAAATGAAATACAGATTTATTGTGTACAGTGACACTACCACATGAAATGTATTTGCAAAATTAGAGAAAAAGTTGCTGAACAGTTTTTTTTTTAAATAGGCAAAATGTTACATTTTTACCAGTTTTGGGGTCCTTGGAGGCCCTAGGGAGCCCTTAGAGTGATTCAATCAAATACAGATTTCTCGTGCGTAGTGGCAGTGCCCTAAGATATGTATATGCAAAATTAGAAGAAAAAAAGTTGCTGAACGGTTTCTGAGATACGGCAGCTAACGGCGGACGGCGGACGGCGGACGCAGAGTGATGGCAATAGTCCCTTGGACCTTCGGCCAAAGGACTAAAAATGTCGTAACAAGCTCAAGATGGAACATGATCTCCGGTGTGCACCTGCTATAACGAAACCCAGAATCAATAAGCTTGTCGATGCTTTACAGCATCATCCATCCTATTGAAGCTTGAACCGACCAACACGGGCAGTTGTTTGTGTCACGTCAGTAAGATATGACTTCAAATAACTGTTGGTGTTATACAGCGTCACTTATCTGATTGAACGAATCAAAGCAGACGTTTCTTCATGCAGCGTCAGAAAGATACATAATTCACAATCATGAAACTTGTCGGTGTTATGCAACATCACCTATTTGATTCAATGGACCAAAACGGACATTTCTTCGTGAAGTGTCAGTAAGATACGGCTTTAAATAATTCACAATCATGAAGCTTGTTGGAGTTATGCAACATCATCTATTTGATTCAATGGACCAAAACGGACATTTCTTCGTGAAGTGTCAGTGAGATACGACTTTACATAATTCACAATCATGAAACTTGTCGGTGTTATGCAACATCACTTATTTGATTCAATGGACCAAAACGGACATTTCTTCGTGAAGTGTCAGTAAGATACGGCTTTAAATAATTCACAATCATGAAACTTGTTGGTGTTATGCAACATCACCTATTTGACTGAATGGACCAAAACGGACATTTCTTCGTGAAGTGTCAGTAAGATACGGCTTTACATAATTCACAATCATGAAACTTGTCGGTGTTATGCAACATCACCTATTTGATTCAATGGACCAAAACGGACATTTCTTCGTGAAGTGTCAGTGAGATACGGCTTTACACAATTCACAATCATGAAACTTGTCGGTGTTATGCAACATCACCTATTTGATTCAATGGACCAAAACGGACATTTCTTTGTGAAATGTCAGTAAGATACGGCTTTACATAATTCACAATCATGAAACTTGTTGGTGTTATGCAACATCACCTATTTGATTCAGTGGACCAAAACGGACATTTCTTTGTGAAGTGTCAGTAAGATACGGCTTTAAATAATTCACAATCATGAAGCTTGTCGGTGTTAAGCAACATCACCTATTTGACTGAATGGACCAAAACGGACATTTCTTTGTGAAGTGTCAGTAAGATACGACTTTAAATAATTCACAATCATGAAGCTTGTTGGTGTTATGCAACATCACCTATTTGATTCAATGGACCAAAACGGACATTTCTTCGTGAAGTGTCAGTGAGATACGGCTTTACATAATTCACAGTCATGAAGCTTGTGGGTGTTATGCAGCGTCACCTATTTGATTAACAGCAGCATCTTTTAAATATGACTTCAAATAAAGGTGTATTCCTCTAACTGGCTGTTTGCCTTTAGTGTAAACATTGGTTATTTTAAATTTATTGTAGTTGGTGGGCGGGGGGCGTTGTGAATATTGTCTGAGAAAAAGGGGTCGTAGAGCAAACAAGTTTGAGAAACACTGTTCTATCGCTATCACTGTTACTGTCACTATCACTAACTAGGTGGGCGTGGCCCTACGCTGCATATACCGTAATGGTATTTGGGTTAATCCCATTATAAATTAGGGGTATACGCTAGTTATAACAGTACAATATGAATACTATTGACTTATTTGACCACATTTGCTACCATATATGTCACTGTGGCATTTTATGTAATTTGCTCTACAAGTAATTGCGCCCAATAAGTAATAAATATTATTGTTATTATTGTTTGACAAATGAAGCCTTCGCAAAAGTATCCATCATCAGGTTTGGCAAGTGAGAAGTACCCCTGGATGATCGCTTTTGAAACGCTGAAATTAAGCTCAGCCTATGAAATCGCTCACTAGATCAGTGGATGTCGGCAGGTCAGGTGGTCATAATAAAACTAATTTCAACCAACAGTGGCTCGTGTTACATGCAATGTTTAGGAAGTAGAAGCAATTATTCGAATACACAATACCGCTCAGCTGCTCGTGCTAATGGGCGAACGGGTCATTGTATATTGGGATTCTCAGAAGTCGTTTATCCGTCTTCAAATTGGGGCGGGTATTTGCGCTGTTATCACGGGTGATGCAGTCGCGACAGGCGGTTTCAATTACCAGTAACACGACACACTTCCGCACTTCGGCTAGTTTTGCATGACAAACACTGCCCTGGCTTGCGAGGATGGAAAAAACGGACCAACGCTTGTACGTACCAGTGTTACAAAGTCTGAAATAATCACAACGGGCATCCGGCCGTCTCAAATAAAAATCAAATAGAAACACTGAGGAATGCAATACGACTGGCAATGATAGAAGTCTTAAAGGTACTCAACCAGGAGGAGGCTGCGCATGTGCAACCGGAAGTAGTGTTTTTTCATTTGCCCTGAACGTAGCTGAACTTATTGTTGATTTCTACCTAATGCTAATTAGCACCATCCTTCAAATCCTTCACATCGATCTCTTTATTCCTGCAGTAAACAGCTACAGTGACTGTTTTATCTGGCACGAGGTAGTTAGGTAGTCATAGCATATCAAAATTAAGTTTGTTTCGCTGCCCAAAGCAAGATGGCAGCCGCCTAAATTCGAGTGTAAACAGGACATATAATTGGAGAAATATCTTACTATTTGTGACGTGGCAAATGACAGGGATACATTATAAGGTATTGTAAAACATCTCTATGCATGTTAATACTACTACATTTAAATCCATGATCTCTATGACAACAGCAGCTTCGTCTGCTTTGACACTAGTTTATTCCCTCCTGATATTGCTGGCAGCATCAATACTCAACAACCCCAGTATTGTCTCAAGTACCAGAAACACTTCACAGTCAGCAACAAAGTCCGAGACAATGTCCAGCCAACATTCTAGTAAAAATAACTTTTCCCTGGCCCCATGTGGAACATGCGATAGAACAGTTGCCTGGGAGGACCGTGGCATTGTCTGCGAATCATGCAACCAATGGTTTCACGCCTCATGCCAAAGTGTGGGGACCCTCTCCTATGTCAACCTAAACGAGTCTGATGTTAGCTGGTACTGTGCTGTATGTGGATGCACAAATTACAGCACAGTCGCTTTCGACCTACATGGGATATCTAAAGAACACCCAGAGAGCACCACTTCCACTACTGAATTAGGTACAGACGGAACATTCACACCCTTCCACTCCTCTACACCGACTAGCGTCAGCAAGCAGGACAAAAATGTAAACAGACCACTTAGGATACTGAACATTAATTTCAGATCAACCATTGAAAAAAAGCAGAAATCGGCTTTCTTGTCCAGAGTACAAGACCAGATATCGTAATCGGAACGGAAACCTGGATGGACTCAACAATCTCAAGCGCAGAAATTGGCCTCCCTGAGTATACAGTATTTAGGAAGGACCGAAATAGGAACGGAGGAGGTGTTCTCATTGCTGTGTCGGACCAGCTCGTCTGTACTGAAGAACCTGTCCTTTCCAGATCAAGCTGCGAGATCATCTGGGTGAGAGTAAAGAGCAAGGGGAAGAGGAGTTTCCTGATAGGAGCATACTACAGGCCCCATGTCGGAGATGAAGTCAGCCTGCGGGCTTTCGCACAGTCTACAAGACAAGCCTGTAAATCAAGAAATGCCATCATCCTCCTTGGACGCGACTTTAATCTGCCTGGATGGGACTGGGAAAGCATGATCCTGAAGAAAAGGACTCCTTACCCTCAATTGCATCATCTCTTTATGGATACTATTCGTGATCTAGGACTGGAACAGGTTGTCGACAAGCCGACGAGGCAGGACAACACCTTAGACCTTATCTGCACAAACTGCCCAACCATGATAGCCAGGGTGGAGACCTTACCCGGTGTAGCTGACCATGATATTGTCTATGCTGAACTTCAGCTAAACCCCATCAGAGTTCGTCCAGTACAACGGCGTATTGCCTGTTACAACCGAACGGACTGGGACAGCATGAGGACAGCCACAACTAAGCTTACGGCTTCCATTATCTCTGCGTATTCAGAGCACTCCAACGTAGAAGAGATCTGGACAACATGGAAGGATGGTATAATCGAACGGATACAACAGCACATACCAGCGGGACCTTGCATGGGTGAATCACGAGCTGAAGAAACTTATTCGCAGAAGGGACAGAATCCATAAGAAGTGGAAGAAGCCTGGCAGAGAAGAAATGTACACTGCATTCCGGATTATCAAGCGACAAGTCCAGGGCAGAATGAAACAGCAGTACTGGGCTCACGTGGACAACTTAATCACAGATGGAACTCCAGACAAACCCCAACCCACCAAGAAGTTTTGGGCCTTCATCAAACAAATGAAGTCGGATAACCAAGGAGTCCCTCCACTGAAAGAAGAAGGCAAGCTGATCACAGATGACGTAGAGAAAGCTGAGTTACTGAACCGGCAGTTCCAGTCAGCCTTTAGTACAAAGGAAACATTTACTAAAGAGGAATTTGATACAAGGTGCCCAATGCCTCAGCTTGACCAGAATCAGCCCCGGTGTGAAAATCACTGTCAGCGGAATTGAGAAACTCCTGAAGCAGTTAAAACCATATAAAGCTAGTGGATCTGATGGCATCAGCCCTCGAGTCCTCAGGGAAGTTGCATCAGAGGTTGCTCCATCACTAACCCTGATCTACAGAGCTTCCCTGCAGTCTGGCATTGTACCCAAGGACTGGCAATCTGCCTACATTACACCTGTGTTCAAGAAAGGGGAAAGGTACAAGCCTGAAAATTACCGGTCCATCTCCCTCACAAGCATACCTTGCAAGTTGCTTGAGCATGTGGTGGTCAGCACTATTATGAGATATGTGGAAGTGCACAAGATCCTCTGTCCGGAACAAAATGGATTTCGTCGTGGCAGATCCTGCGAGTCACAGCTGCTAGGATTCGTGGATGAGGTGTCTGAAGCTCTTGAAAAGGGATGTCAAGAAGACGTACTAATCATGGATTTCTCAAAGGCCTTTGATAAAGTGAGCCACAGCCTCCTCATGCATAAAATACAGCACTATGGCATAACAGGAAGGGTCCACCAATGGATTGAGAATTTCCTCTCCAACAGAAAACAGGCAGTTGTCGTTAATGGAGCACAATCAGCGTTCACGGCAGTTGAATCTGGTGTCCCACAAGGTTCTGTACTAGGACCTAGCCTGTTCCTGCTTTACATAAACGATCTCCCAGCAGGACTGTCCTCTACTACCAGACTCTTTGCGGATGACACAATCTGCCATAAGGTTGTCACCAGCCCACAAGATCAACACGACCTGCAACAAGATCTTGACAGATTAGCAGCCTGGGAACAACGCTGGAATATGTCTTTTCACCCCCAGAAGTGTACTGCAATGAGCATCACCCGGAGGCGCACAGTTCTGGCTACACGATACCACCTCCACGGATATACTCTGAGCACAGACACGGAGGCAAAATACCTTGGAGTCAAGTTCACCTCTGACTTCAGCTGGGACTCCCACATCACAGACGTATGCAACAAAGCCAATAAGACCTTGGGCTTCCTCAGGCGAAACATCAAAACGACCAACAAGAGGTTAAAAGAAGCTTCATGCAAGGCATTTGTCCGACCTGTGCTGGAGTATGCCAGTACTGTATGAGACCCTTTCACTGCAACCAACATCAAGGCACTAGAGAAAGTACAAAGACGGGCAGCCAGATGGGTGAAACGAGACTACCGAAAAACAGCAAATGTGGACACCATGTTACAAAAACTGCGATGGCCAACTCTCGAACAGCGGAGAAAGAAAGCACGACTCAACACCTTCTATAAGTTCCACCACGGACTCATACACATCGAGTCAAAGCACAGACGAACACCAGCTGATCACCCAAGAAGAAACACCCGATACACCAATGATCTCACCTATAACATTCTTCCCAAAAACCATACCAGAGTGGAACAGCCTTCCTCATGAAATCACCAAAGTTCCTGCTCCTGCCTCCTTTGAGACCAGGATCTGCACTCTCCTCAAATTCTGATGTGTTAACGAAAGTGGGTAAATGAAAGCTGGAGCTGTGCCGGTCGGGGTCTAACCCCGGTGACCGCTACGGCAGCCGGATTGGTCTGGCCGGATACCCCAAGTAGTTGACACATCACCCACTTTTTCCCACTTCTCTTGTTATGACTCAGGGCCTTTTTACATACTGTTTTTATACATATTAAAAAAAATAACTTATTCGTTTATAAATTTATATTTTAAATGTATTTAATAATTTATTTATCTTTTAATCCTAGCGCATCAACTATTATTTTATTAAGCAAAATCAAAGTGCAGCAAAATCTCCGAGCAGACTCGATCTGCTCAACGGATGGTGGCTGCCTAACACAAAGAAGAGAAGAAGAAGAACCAATTCGATTGTTTTGCTCCTCGCGTTTCTTAGTAATTTCACACAAAAACAGAGGAATCAAGTACTCCCCATTGATATCCTAGTTCGTTTATGCATATGTATTAGTTCGTTTTTTTAAATTAATACAAAAACTGCGAACTCTTTCGTTTTTAGTAAAAACCGGATCCGGTTTTTTGCTTCCATTTTTAGCTGAGTATGGACATTGAACTTTGCGTGGAATCGCGTTCTTGTCTTCTCGCGATCGCGAATTATGGGCGACATTGACCTTTGACCCCACCCTTTGGCGCTGTTGATGTTATGGAATTCCGAGTTTAGGCAATGAGTGGACGTCCACGAACATAGATGCCACCGACACGGCAAAATGGGCTAAATTAGACAGACAAAAACAGTACCCACGCATAAAGGTGTATTTCTATTTGGGAACGACTATGGAACGAGACAAAATAAACAGGAGTTGGCGATAATGCCAGTGGGCCGTTGCCCGTGCCGCGGCGTGGGGTCAGTCACAACCATCAACAGATGAGATGCAGCGTTCGCAAAGGTTCTTCCAGACAGGTTAGTAATTTCCCATTATCAAGCTATAATCACGTATATTAATGTTGCTTGTACTCAATTTATTTAATTGATTACCTTTTAGTCATAGGCAATGGCGGTATGGGGGGCCTGGATGGGCCCTGTTTACTATAGACTAATATCAGCTAACAGTACGACACAAGGAAAATAATATTCCAGTAGTTTCACCAGGTTTTTAGTCCTTTGGCCGAAGGTCCAAGGGACTATTGCCATCATTCTGCGTCCGCCGTTAGCTGCCGTATCTCAGAAACCGTTCAGCAACTTTTTCTCTCATTTTGCATAGACATCTTGGGGCACTGCCACTATGCACGAGAAATCTGTATTTGTTTGAATCATTTTAAGGGCTCCCTAGGGCCTCCAAGGACCCCAAAACTGGTAAAAATGTAACATTTTGCCTATTTTTTCAAAAACTGTTCAGTTTTTTTCTAATTTTGCATAGATGTATCGTAGGGTGCTGCCACTATATACAAGAAATCTGTATTTGATTGAATCATTCTAAAGGCACCTAAGGGGCCCCCAAAGTGCAAAAGGTTTACATTATCTAGTGATGTGGTTTTGAGAAGGGCCCTTGAGACCAACAGTAGATGTTGTGTAATGTGCCACAAAGTCAAAAGCTGTGACTAATCTCTACAGCCTAGGCCATTGAGACCTTGACTAATCTTTAATTGGTCACAGCACCCAGGCAGAGTAGACACACTTGACCCCTGTTAGACTGAACAGTTGCCTAACACTTTAAAAATGTATCTTCAAAACTATTGATTTTCTATAATTTCAAGTTGTGTTTATTTTGATGTTCATTTAATTATTATAAAATGGTGTGACTGTGGTGTCTATTGGTTAAAGATGTATTGTCTGTAGAAACCTGTAGGTGACAAACATAGAAAATTAATATTCTGTCACCTGTAGGTGACAAACATAGAAAATTAATATTCTGGACAACTATAGAGTAAAATATCCTACACTTTATTGATATCAAATGCATTCTACTGTTCTGTTTACGCTTGCCATGCCTTGTGTAGACATGGTACTGTGTAAATCAATTGTATCAATATAGACTAATAATTACAGATTCACAATATAGTTGACACCTGACACAACCAAATGTCAACCATTAGAAGAGTTGACATAGTTCCGCTATACACTATATATGTAAATTTAACCAGCTGCCATGTCAAGTCCGTTATAATTGTGACTAAGAGTGTTCAAAATTATTCAGGTAAATAGCAAATAACAAAGGACACAAGTTTTCTCGTTGCCATACCTCTACACATGAGAAGAAGGCTGACACAGCCTGGCCCTCATTTATACATGATTTAGCATTTTTGTACATGTTGTATACAACTTTCAACACAATACCATTAATACCGCATGAAATTATCTTAGACCACAGGGAGGACCGGTCTACTAAATCAAATGTTTTCTTACAATCGATGAAGACACAATAAAGCCTTTTGAGTCGAGACAAATACAATTCAACCAATACCCCTATCTGAACACTGCCTGTTCTTCACCTATTACATTCGCTTTGTTTAGATATGTGGTCAGTCTGGTGTTCTGAACAATCACTAAGGATTAATGAACACTTGTGCAGAATGTCACCCACTTGGCAGGTTTAATTGATCTATTCAGCAATGAGGACACTGCTTAGGCCTCACTCTGGACACTGTCACTCACAGTGTTGTGTATTGTCTTAGTTGGTGCATTGAGCTAATCTACTTGACCATGAATCAGTGGTGGCTCTGGTTGTGTATTACACCCAGCAGTGGAGCTAAGATTCTCTGCCTGCTATTGTTTGATGGAAGCTGTGACTAATCTGTAATTGGTCACTGGCAGTAGCTTGTGTCAACAGACAGCATTAAGCCACTAGACCCCTGTTAAACTGGACAGTTGCATGTAGGTTTTAAACTGTGTCAAACAGTGAGTCTACCTTTTGCTCTCAAATGATATGTCCTCTTAGTTTTACACATGAAGATAAGTCTTTGTAGCAGCACATTTGTACTTCCAGTGTATCATTGCAACATAACATACATATTACATACTGTGTGCCACATTTGAATGTTGTGTATGTAATATTTCCATGCAATCCATTTGCATATATAATGTAAAACTTCAACAGCCGTTTTCTTAATTTTCACTTTTTGATCCCTACCATGTTCAATGCTCCATAACTTTGCCAATTTTTGTAGCAGTCATATTTTTTGAAACCGTGTAAAGCACCCTACCAAACCTTTACAAGGATGTAAGAAAACAATGTTACAATTTTTCCGACTTATCACTCATTTGGTCAGCCAGGGTCACATATAGACGTATTAGTCCAAAGGACTTCAGGGCCACTTGGCCCATTTTTTGATTGCCCCTTCTGTGAGTTTTTATTATGTTAAGAAAACCAGCGCCTCTCAATGCCGTGAAATTTAATGCCCATAACATGTATATATATATATAGATAGCTTTTAACCGTTGGCATTGGTTGCATTTGGCAGGTGGTCGTTCATTGCATTGCAACTTTTGCAAGTACATTAAAATGATTATTGTTAGAAACAATCAGTGCTGACTATTAATACATGTACTATATTTTCAGAACTCGAGGTGTGTCAACACCACATGCAGATGTATGCTTCAAAGCTTCACCTTCAGGTAAATGAGTGTTGTCAAATGTGGTTACTCTGTCACCAAACCTGTTATCAAAATTATAAATACAAGCAATAAACAGGTATGTCATAGGCGGATCCAGGTGGGCCTGGGGGCAGATGCCCCTCTAGACCTTAAGAATTTGGCGTGTCTCCAAATCTTTTATAATGGGCCCACGCGACTGTGTCCTCCCAGACCGTTTGAAATGTGCCCCAGTTTAGGTGATAATAATAAGCTGAAAGTTATGGCATTTTCCAATATCACCACTCCAGTGGAGCGGGTGAAGTTATGGCAGCGTGGTAGCGACAAAATTTAGACTACACCATTTGGTTCAGCCGCCAGTGGAGGTTTTTGTGCCCCCCAGACTCGATTTCTGGATCCACCCCTGTATGTGATAGTTTTGTTTGTCTGCATGAGGATTTAGTAGTAATGTGTGTCCTCGTTAAATTGCATATTGTTGTTAGAAATGCATGTGAATTAAAGCAAAGACAATGTAAAGTAAAAACATTTTATTGAAACTATTTGATGAGATTGACTACAAAATAATGAAAAGTACAATACAACTACAGGTACAATCACTGCACTTGATGTGTATAATGTAATAGTTTTTAATATCACATGCACATAAAATGTAAAACAACAATAGAAACAAAAATTAGGAAGAGGTTGACAAAATGTCGGGTATATATAAAAAACAAACAGATACTTTTATCAAGATTCTTTGTTACAAAAAACAACACTAGTACACGTGATGTCAAATGCTAGATGTAGTTTATACAGGCCTTGTGTGTTTACAACTTAGTGACTAAACAATTATGTTTATTTAACAACAATGTTTAATATCGCATGCCCACAAAATGTAAACCAGTGAGAAAAAATTACTTAGGAAGATGTTTGTTGAACAAATGTAATATGTACAGTGGCTGTACATATCAAATAATAATAACTATTATGAATCATAATTGTTTTTTAACAAAGAATCATAATTTATGGTTATGTTTAAAAAAAATCATTATGACATAAAATTTGAAAATTTTGTAGTTTATGCAATGCTTTGTATGTATGTTTACAACTCGCAAATAATAGTGACTAGACTAGTCAAGGTCATCGCCATGTGACTGAGAATTACATGTACAATCACTACATGCTATATTGCTCAGGTTTACTCAGCTGTATGAAGAGTACCGGCTACAGACCGCAATATTTTTGTACAAATAGTCTTCGCATAGTAATTTCAGTGTGGCTGAATGCTTCCCACATAAGTCGAGATGGTGTTCGATTTAACAGGTCTGCCAGGGAGTCAAGTGTAATGCGCTTTGAGCAATCCTGAGGACTGGATACTACACCATATATCAGAACTAACTTTGTTCAAGTGTTGTTTATAAAATAATTAGTACAATGGGTACAGGTGTATAATCATCATGCGAAGTGAAAATATAATGTAAATTATTTGTGAAAATATAACCCAGTGATAAAAAGAATAATTTAGAAATATGAAACGTGGCATGAAAAGTATAACAGTCCTTATGATACATAGAGAACTTAAACAAGTAAAATACTGCTGTCAGTGTATCAACAGATTGTTGTTAAAAAATGTGAAAAGGCTTTCAATACCATTACTTCATCACAAACTTGTGTTGTACATAACAAGTACCTAGTGTACATTGCAAGAACTCAGCTGGCTGCCACTGACTATCAGCAACACAAAAACAATGAAACCCTACCACAGTAACAATGATGGATAATTGATGTATTTTTTCATGGACACTGCTAAAAGTGAAAGTTTAATTGAATACAAATACCATGTATTATAGACTTTCAATAAATGTGTCATCACATATAAAATATCATACATGTCAGAGCCATGCTAATTGTCACTTTGTCTCCAGTATAGGTAGATTCGGATGTACAGCAAAATGTCAGGAGCAATACCATCGAAGACAGCGAACACATACAGTGATGTCATCGATATCCAAACCGATGTAGTTCACCGAAGAATGCTCGACACTGAACCTGTCTCACAGCATCAAGAGTTGTTGCCCGAAGACTCATGCTATATCTGCCAGACCCTGGCACCCACCGTTCCATCACCAACTGCCGAGCTAGTCAGGCATCACCATATTCGTATGTTGAGCAACCTACATTCTACATTGGTTTTTAGTCAATTGAGCTAACTGACTGACCTGGAAGCCAGTGCACACCCCATCGGCACTGGGGAATCTGTCGCGGATGCAACACATGACACAATTGGGATCAGTCCGTGGACATTCACCTGACAAACCATTAATATGCTGCATGGCTGTAGAATCTTGTCCGAGCTCCTGGACGAATACAACTGCCCAGTATGCCATATTAACTTGGAAAACTAGTGGTACTAAGCACACTAGTCCAATCTCCTGTAAAGAAAAGCATATTTTCAGTAAACAAAAATAGGTATCATTGTAGTGTTGGGAGTAAATAATTATGGAATGTTCATTCTCATAATCAATAAATATCAAATAATGTTTCATGTGTCACCTGCAGCATTTCACAAGAAAAACGGCAACAAGAAATGTGCTACTACAGCTGTATCTATACATGTTTATATCTTAGGAACAGTCAGTGTTTACCGGGGTTGTTCCGGAGGAGGGAGGGTTGATACAGCATGCAGACATTAGTAGAATATGCTCTTTTTTCAAAACAGTGAAACATTTTAACTATTTTTTCTTTACAAGGTGTTCATTGTCATTACATGAATTAAAAAAATTTCAGTTTCATTACAGTGATGCCTCATCAATATTATAGACTGATTTGAATTCTGCTAATCAGTAAAGCATCAGTAAAGCACATTTATATTTTCTGTTTTGTTTTCAGTATACAAATTCATGTCGGTGTCTGCCATGTGTACTTGTTATGTACAACACAAGTTTGTGATGAAGTAATGGTATTGAAAGCCTTTTCACATTTTTCAACAAAAACCCTGTTGATACATTGACAACAACATTTTACTTGTTTAAATTCTCTATGTATCATGAGGACTGTTATATTATATACTTTTCATGCCACGTTTAATTTGTCTAAATTATTCTTTTCATGACTGGTTTATATTTTCACAAATACTTTTCACTTCGCATATCTGCGGGTGGACAAAAGGTGCGCCTAGGCACAGGGAGACATGGTGGTGGAACGACGAGGTGAAAAGGGTGGTCGATGAGAAAAGGAGCTGCTTCAGAAGGTGGAAAAGGACGAAGGCGGAGGAGGACAGATTGGCGTACTTCGACGCGAAACGCGCGGCTCGGAGATCGATGTGGCTGGCACAAGATGCCAAAAGGCAGGAGTTTGTTGAGGAACTGGCAAGCGAGGAGGGAAAACGGCAGTTCTTCAGGATAGCGAAACAGATGATGAAAGAAAGGCGGGACGTGACCGGCACAAGCTGTGTGAAGGATGAGCTCGGAAACATCGTGACAGATAGTAAAGGAATGAAAGAGGTGTGAAAAAAGTACATGGAGAAGCTGCTGAATGTCGAGAACGCCTGGGATGGCGAGGTGGAATGTGACGTGGTGGAGGGGCCGAGCTGCCGCATCACAGAGGAGGAAATATCGAAGGCGTTGAAGCACACTAAGATGGGGAAGGCAGCGGGTCCATCTGGTGTTTCAGAAATGATGAAGGCAGCAGGCGACATGGGCGTGGAATGGTTGACTAACCTATGCAACAACATCATGGCAGAGGGCCGCATTCCCGCCGACTGGAAAAACAGCATCCTAGCCCCTTTATTCAAAGGGAAGGGCGATCCCCTAGAGTGTGGTTCTTTCAGGGCCATCATGCTCCTGGAGCAGGCCATGAAGGTCATGGAGAGGGTGCTAGAAGTGAGAATGAGAGAGCAGGTGCAGATCAACGAGATGCAGTATGGCTTTATGCCAGGGAAAGGGACGACAGATGCCATCTTCATCGTGAGACAAATGCAGGAGAAACACCTGGCCAAGAAGAAGAAGCTCTACCTAGCCTTTGTCGACCTGGAAAAGGCGTTTGACAGGGTACCAAGGAAGGTGATGAGATGGGCCATGAGAAAATCGGGTGTGGAGAAGTGGCTGGTGAAGGCAGTGATGACGTTGTACAGTGAGGCGAGCACCGTGGTGAGGACAGGGCATGGAGACAGCAGCAGCTTTGAGGTGAAGGTGGGGGTGCACCAGGGCTCAGTATTGAGCCCACTGCTGTTTGCCATTGTGATGGACGTGGTGACGAAGGAGGCGAGAGGAGGACTGCCCTGGGAGCTGCTTTATGCATATGATCTCATCCTTATGGCAACAACCAGGGAAGAACTAAGAAGGAAGCTGATGGAGTGGCGCACGAGATTGGTGGCCAAAGGACTGAAGGTGAACGCCGGGAAGTCGAAGGTGATGGTCAGCATAGGTGACAGAGGAGTGATGTCAGAGTCTGGTATATGGCCATGTGGAGTCTGTAGCAAGGGTGTAGCCACAAACTCGCTTCAGTGTACATCGTGTACGAAGTGGGTCCACAGGAAATACAGTGGTGTGAAGGGTAGCCTGCAGGCAGTGAGCGCAACGTTTGTGTGCAAGAGGTGCCGGGGAGAGGTACCACCTGCAGAAGCGACGGAAGAAGGCTTGGAGGTGGATGGAGAGACATACAACAGAGTAGACAACTTCTGCTACCTGGGCGACATGCTTAGTGCGAAGGGTGGGGTGGATGCAGCGGTAACAGCGAGAGTGAGGTATGCCTGGCAGAAGTTCAGGGAGTTAACACCCTTCTTGACTTCCAAAGCGCCCCCTCCCTGAAGATGAAGGGCCAGGTGTACACAGCTTGTGTCAGGAGTTGCCTGTTGTATGGGTGTGAGACGTGGGCCATGAGGACCGATCATGACACGAGGATGGAAAGGGTTGAGATGAGGATGGTGAGATGGATGTGTGGCGCATCACTCAGCGACAGACAGCCCAGTGCAGAGCTTAGAAGAAGAGTAGGAGTGGAGGCGATTGGGGATGTGATCAGAAGAAGCAGGCTGAGGTGGTACGGGCATGTAGAGCGAAAGGACGACGAGGACTGGGTGAAGGGCTGTACAAAGTTAGTGGTGGAGGGGACAGCTCCCGTCGGCAGACCAAGGAAGACCTGGCAGAACTCCGTGTCTGCGGACTTGAATCTGATGGGTATCGACCATCGGGATGCACGGGACCGTGTCAAGTGGAAGAGGGCAATTGGAAGAAAGGCGAACCCAGCAGAGCCTGGAAACACCGCCTCTAAACGACGACGATGATGATGATGATACGCCTGTACACATTACACTACTTATATTACAACACTTGAGCAAAGTTAGTTCTGATATATGGTGTAGTATCCATTCTTTTGGCCTGCTCAAAGCGCTTTACATTTTACTGCCTGGCAGACCTGTTAAATCGAACACCATCTCGACTTATGTGGGAAGCATTCAGCCATAATGAAATTAATATGCATATTCATACAAAATATCCACAGCTGTCTATAGCAGACCTGGGGCTGAGTACATTTTCATGAGTACGAGTACCTGGTACTTTGAAGATGGATAAGTACGAGTACATTGCTAAAAGCTGAGTGCGAGTACATTCTCACGAGTACGAGTAAATGTACGAGTATTTAAATTTTTTAATTAATCTAATTTATATAACTCAGCACAAGTGAATATGCAATCGCAGTTGATAAATTTTTTATGAGGATAACTAAAAAAAACTCCATTTCATCAACAATTCAATTCACTTCATTGGCATTCATTTCAGTGGCATCGTATGATATTATCATCCATTTGCCATTGTACCGAACGAACACGAGTTGTTCACAAGTTGAATCTTTCAGGCTGCACCGTTCAGGGCAGAATACTTTCTTGGCTATGCTAAATACCCTTTCAACTGGGGCTGATGAGGCTGGAATGCTGAGATGATGGTGAGGGACCAACTGAGACTACATCAAAGGCATTTCCTGTCTAACTGTTGGGTTAACTGCTAATTGGCTCTTTACAGATATCCTGGTTTCTTAATTAAACAAACAGGTTTATGGCCTGAACTGATAGCCTACAATTATTGTTTGCCTAACAGGGTGTTTCTGACTGGGAAAAGATGCTGCCTGTTGCCATGTTTGGTTATTAGATAATGAGGATATACTATGTGTAGGGATGGTAAGGTGGTATTCTATCAGAAATAATAAGTATTTAACAAATAGTTGAACATTTAAATATTTCAGGAAAGTTTCATTTTATAACCAAATATATTTATTTTCCCCAGTACATATTAAGAAAGTACTCATATGTACTTGTAATGCACTCATAAAATCTGAGTACAAGTCCATGACCCACAAGTTTTATGAGTAAAAATGTACTCGAGTACCGAGTACTTCGGCCCCAGGCCTAGTCTATAGCCGGTACTCTTCATACAGTAAACCTGAGCAACGTAGCAGGTAGCCTGGTAGTGACTGTACATGTAATTCTCAGTCACATGGCGATGATCCTGACTAGTCTAGTTACTATTATTTGCGAGTTGTAAACATACCAAGCATTACATAAACTACAACATTTTTTTATTTTATTATAAATTATGATTCTTTGTTAAAAAAACAATTATGATTCATAATATAGTTATTTTTATTTGATATGTACATATTACATTTGTTCAACCAAACATCTTCCTAAGTAATTGTTTTCACATTGGTTTACATTTTGTGATATTAAAAATTGTTGTTAAATACACATAATCATTTAGTCACTAATTTTGTGAGTTGTAAACATACAAGGCATGTATAAACTACAACTAGCGTTTGACCTCACGTGTGCTAGTGTTGTTTTTTGTAACAAAGAATCTTGATAAAAGCAACTGTTTGTGTTTTATATATACCTGACATTTTTTAAACCTCTTCCAAACTGTTGTTTCTATTGTTGCTGTGCATTTTATGTGTATGTGATGTGTATGTGATATTAAAAGTTATTAATAATAATAATGACAAACTTCTATAGCGCCTAAATCCCCAGGAATCTGAGCTCAGAGGCGCAACATGCAAAAATCTTTGGGCAAAATCGTTAACAGTGACAAGCAAGAGAAATCATTAGAGCAAGGGACCGCCGAAAGTTAGGGTGGGAATGCAATTTCAAATAAATAAATATAGTTTTTACGGAAGGTATTTATAGTCTCAGATGATTTTAAAGCGATAGGGAGTTGATTCCAGATTTTGGGTGCAGCTACAGAAAAAGCACGTTTGCCGATATTAAGCTTGGTTTTCGGAACAAAAAGTCGTTGTGAAACAGATGATCTGAGATTCCTGGGGATATCGAAAAAACGAAGGAGACTAAACAAATGGGATGGGTATTGCGTAGAAAGGATACGATATGTGATAGTAGCTAATTTGAATTGTATTCCAATGCAACTGTCTAAGTAGGGGCAGAGATGGTGAGAAACGAGGTGCTTTTAGTACTACACGTGCGAAACAATTCTGTACACGTTGGAGTTTAGCTAAGTCCTTTTTAGCAATATCGTTTAAGAGTGAGTTGCAGTAGTCAAGGCGACTGCTAATTAAAGACAAATGACGCCGAATTCGGCGGAAATCACGTAATGGTAGAAACAGGATTTACATACTTGAGAAATGTTCTGCTTAAAGCTGAAATCACTGTCAAAGATAACACCTAGATTACGAACAGTATCTGGTGGTGATGTATCATTACCAAGCAATTAAACTGGAAAGTAGTTAACAACCTTGTTTCGTTGTTGTTTTGTGCCAATAATAATTAGATCAGTTTTATCTGGATTTAGTTTCAATTTACTTGTTTCCATTCACAGCAAGATGTCAGTGAGACAGTCATTTAAAGTTGATAGAGATGTCTGTATTTCAGTTGGTGAAAGTGATATATACACCTGAGTGTCGTCAGCATACAAATGATGATTTACATTATGATTAGTTATGACTCGACTAAGGGATATAGTGTATAAGCTGTATAAGGACAGAACCTTGTGGGACACCAAATGGAAGATGTTCTGGACAAGACGGTGAGCCAGATATGTTAACGCTTTGGTATCGGTCTGAAAAATATGAACTAAACTACTGAAGAGCCGTGCCAGATATACCAAAATGTCTATTAAGGCGATGTAAAAGAATGTCGTGATCTATTGTATCAAAAGCAGCTGATAGATCTAGTAAGGTGAAAGCAGTCAATTTGCATACAATGTCATTGTGTATTTTAAGAAGAGCCGTCTCAGTTGAATTAAATCGCTTATATTCAGATTGTAGATCATTTGATAAATGCTGTGAATAAATGTGTTCATGGAGTCGATTTGCAACAACCTTCTCTAATACTTTCGACAGAAAATTAAGATTTGAGATAGGACGGTAATTTTTAAGGTCATTTTTGCACATACTTTGTTTTTTAATAAGATGATTGACAAGAGCTTGCTTGAATTCGTGTGGAACAACACCATCCTGCATTGACATATTTATAATACTTGTAATAGGATAAACCAGTTGATCAATGCAACTCTTCAGTTTTTGTACCTGTAGTTGTATTGTGTTTTTCATTATTTTGTAGTTAATCTCATAAAATAGTTTCAATAAAATGTTTTTACTTTACATAGTCTTTACTTTAATTCACATGCATTTCTAATAACAATATGCAACTTAAACACACATTACTGCAAAATTCTCATGCAGACAAACAAAACTATCATCTACAGGGGCGGATCCAGAAATCGAGTATGGGGGACACCAAAATCTCCACTGGCGGCCGAACGAAATGGTGTAGTCTAAATGTTGTCATTATCACGCCGCCATAACTTCAGCCGCTCGGCTGGAATCACTCCGCAGCCGCTCGGCGGATCTGCGTGCTTAAAATAGCTTTCGAACGGTATGCCATACGTAGGCATGGCAACTCCTGGCGTAAGTTGTATGGGTTCACAAAATAGTGTGCATGTCATTTTTTAAATGTTGCAATTTATAATTAACTCCTCTGTTACAAAAAACCCAGAAGAATTGCGCTCGTAGGTCATTAGACCTAGCGACTTCGGACTGCTTTTTATAGACCGCCACACACACACGCACGCACGCACACACATATAATTATATATATATATAATTACATACATAAACAACACCACGTAACGTATGAAGAGCGTGACTCTTCAAGTGTGGCACTCTGTGCGAGCGTTGAACTCCGTCAGTGGACACAGCGCATCTGGAAAACACCACTGGTGGGTGTGGACTTTGCACTGATTGTTTACGACTACGAGGCATCGTCGGCACCTGAAACGTCGCCTAAAAGGCGAAACGAAACCCGATATGCTGTATCAGTAAACGCCAATAGGCTATAACCTTTGCGCCGCACATTTAACTGTCTGGTAACGTTTGGCCTACCTCACTATCAGCCTGGGGTACTTGGTAACTAATTTATGCCTTTGTCTTGGTAATTGTCCGTGGAGCGTGGACTGACACATGTCTATTTCAAGAGAACCTGCTTTCTCCTAATATCCACTCGCGGAGAAGGTGTTACTGTCCTACATGCAAAGGTAGGCGAACAATCAGTGCCAGGAACACACCCCGCTTCTCCAGATATCACATTACATTAAGCGCCCCGCCAAGCATGCTTGCGTCGGCTAGAAAGTCTGCGCTCGACGAGCGCCCAGGCCATTTGTCCGAGCTGTCTTCGAGTGGCAAGTGATTGATTGACAGCTCAAGTGGATCTCGTGTTGACGCGCAAATTGAAGGCCACATCTCCGCGACCGTTGCCAGTTACAAGTGCACTTCAGCAAAACGTCGACATTTAAAAATATTTGGTGAAGTGCACGTCATGATTTAACACGTACGTATTCGATTGTGCTTCACTCATTTGTTGACGTGAGACAGAGGGGGCGTCTGCAGCGACAAGTATTCAGAGTTAGTTGTTATGGACTGCAGGCGTATTAGCAGCTTCGTGGCTGCTATCGACGGTACAAACCTACATAATGCTGCGTTCCAATCACCTCGTGTACACCGTGAATACGATTTCGTAACCCCTACGTGACCCAGTTGCATAAATTCACAAGGGGTAGACAGGAGGAGCTCGTGGATTTCCCAGTTAGCCAAGTCGTGTTTACGATATAAACGGGCCCATTGGATCGCAGCATAAGGTCTGACGCATTTCGGGATGATATTTTTATAGACAGGTGTACACTAGCAATTTTTCAACGATTCCGGCAACACGGTGTAAACACCGGCGTAAGTAGTCTAACGACAAGGCAAAGCCCCTAAACAATGTATAAACACACGTGCAATTCGTCGGCTGACAAGACAACGTGTGATAACACCTTAGACATCAAACAAAGTTGTCGGACGACAAGGTGATCCTCAATAAAGCCGTGTAAGAACCCGCGAAAAGTCAATAAGATGTTTTGTTGGACAGTTGGAACGGGTTCTACATGATCTAACAGGTGACCACAATTTTGAAGCGGTGGCCAATCACCAACCGGCTGCAAGCGAACTCGTGGTGACCTTTTGTACTGTTCATCATCGGCCCGATAGTATCAAGCTACTGGTTATGTTACATCAGGCGCAGTCCTGAGTGGATAGGGACGCTGTATCATTCCACGAGTAACAAGAGTCAACGTTTATGTCGCATTCTTTTGACGTGTCGTTCCTGTAGATGCACAACCATTTCTTGTTTCCCGTATTGACACCCAACGACAACGTTGAATGAAGAACTACGAGACATAATGAGTTCTACTGTAGTCGCGCTCACCTACCGAAGGACTGAATCGACGTTGTTCCACCGACGCGGGTGCCGTCGAAAGAAGAATATTACTTAACAGTAATTATTGGAATACACCAAAGCGAACTTGACCGAGTTTGCTTTTATCATTTGTGTAGTGCAGTCCCTCCAATCACCCGGTCGGTCTTCATTGTGCCTTAGATGGCGCACAAGGCCTTCATACGAGAACGCCATAATATTCCACGCCAGCCTGCAAGATTTCGTTTCTTTCTCCACTGTCCTTCTCCGCCTGGACGTAGGTCATCCCTGGTTCCTTCGTTGTCCAGCGTAAAGCAGTCTTGGGCAGTCCGCCAGCCGACACATGTGTTCTAACCATCTTCATATTGTTTCTCTTAATTGCGATTCCCAGTGGTGTTGTGGCTGCTTAGCGACGTAGATCTTCATTGGAGATCGTATTTGGCCAACATACCTTATAATCTTCCGGGACACCTGTTCTGAAAGGTATCTAGTTTATGTTCTTGTCTGCTTGATAGTTTCCAGTATTTAGAGCCATAAAGAAATGCACCGAGAACGCTACTATTGAGTAGTCTCAGATTTCTTTCAGTCGCAACTGCTTCGACTTCCAGACGGACGTCATAGCGTAGCGAATGTCTGGCTGGTCTTGTAGATTCTAGCCGTGTGATATTTATCTAAATATGTTGTGACTGCTTTAAATGTATGTACACCTCTTCCAGTGCATTTTGTCTTATGTCTGTCTTCATCAGTTTGGTCTTTACCCTTTTGAGTCTTAGCCTAATCTGAGGTGTTATGATGAGTTTCCTCATTGTTTCGTGCATGTCCTTGTTTCGGCTAGGCAGCAGTCTTCGGCATTGTCCAAGTCTTACAAGATAAACGTAAGTGTTCTTGTTTCCAACTCCGGAGATTATGGTCATCAGTCAGTCAAAGGCGAAAATAAACAGAAGTAGATGGGTAATGCATCCCTGCTTCACTTCATATTTGATGCTGATGTTTCCGTTAAGTGGTAGTTACCGCTACAAACATTGGACCGGTGACCTTTCATAAAATATCTGGTACTTTATATTCACAAGGGCATCACCACACGCTTTGGACCGGTGACGTTTCATAAAGTATCTGGTACTTGATATTCACAAGGGCACCACTACAAACATTGGACCGGTGACCTTTCATAAAGTATCTGGTTGTTGACATTCGCAAGGTCACCATTACAACCATTGAACCAGTGACCTTTCATAAAATGTCTGGCACTTGACATGCACAAGGTCACCACTAACATTCACAAAGTCACCGTTACAAACATTGGACTTGACCTTTGATAACATATCTGGTACTTGGTATTCACAAGGTCACCACCACAGACATGGAATCGAACACCTTTCATAAAGTATCTGGTACTTGACATTCACAAGGTCACCACTACAGACATTGGACTTGACCTTTCATAAAGTATCTGGTACTTGACATTCACAAGGTCACCACTACAGACATTGGACTTGACCTTTCATAAAGTATCTGGTACTTGACATTCGCAAGGGCACCACTACAAACGTTAGACCGGTAACCTTTCGTAAAGTAACTGTTGCTACGCCCGATGACACATTGGCTTCTGCTCATGCCAGTGAGTTCCATTAGGAGATTGATGGACACACTGTCGTTTGTGGTGATCAAATGGTCAAGAGTGACGTTGATATTGGTCAAGTGAAGGAGTCCTTTGGTGACCTCCTAACCAGAGCGAAATACCAGCAGATTTCTCCTAGATGCAACATGTTCACTTACTGAATTGACACGGATGATAGTTTTGTAAAAACAAGTGTGGTACGGTGCCGCGTTTACAGATAACGACGAGAGCATGGTGAATCTTGTGGATCACGTCACCTTTCCAGAATTCCAAAATGAGACCGCCAACCTGTCTTCTTCATGGGTGAAAGGTTAACGAGTGTCCTAGTTCTCGCACACATGGTGGTAGCGGGATCCTCTGTGCAATGACCGTCGGCAGCCCCTGCAGCGAGCCGATGGGTCGTTCTTATGATGCTTGTGGTAGCACAGTTTCTGGTCACACGCGTTTTTCTGACCAATGCAGTAAAAACGGTGATACAACTCATGGCACCAACAAGACATGTCGGCATGACTATCATGTCTTGCCCAGAAGTGACACGAATAGGGACTAGCGAAGAGGCCACGAACGGCATGGACGCGTTCACCACTCTGACGAGAATCATACATGGCCGTATCACACGGTGCATCGAGTGGACACGAACAACATGACCACGCTCGCCGTCAAATCATGGATCTCCAATATGTCCTGTCTCTGGCCAACAGTTTGGCTTCAGTCCCTTTGGTTGGCACACCTTCCGTTACCTTTCAGGTGTCCATGTTAGACTGTACTCGTATAGTAATTGGGTGCACCTACCAACCGCTGATGGCCAACTCTATTATAAATGGGTTCTTTTGTGTCCATGCGTAAGTACTGTTGCAGTCTTCTCAGCCCATCTTTGACTTCGGCGAATTATAGCCAGCTGAGATCACCATCTGTATATTACACAGAAACGGCACGTGGAACGGTGAAGGTCACTGAAATCACTGGATCGGATAATATTCAGTCATAGGTTTTCATCCCAAATTGTGAGCACCAAATAGAGTGAGTTACCTGTTTTCATTATTTCTGAACAGTCGCTGACCTTCCATGGTACTTCTCTGTTGGTCGATGGTTAAATGGCTTCTCTAACTTCCGCTTCTGTGATTTGTTTAGTTTGAACTCAAAGTCATTTGTTGCATTGAGAACGTCGGCTAAGCCTTTTAAGAACCTGCTGGAAACGTTCATTCGACTCCCTACCTTCATCTGTGAGGATCTTTCCGACTGCGACTTTTAGTGAATAGCACAGCGTCGGAATTGCTTTAGCAATTTTACCAATTACCGAACGTTCCACCTGAAGAACGAGTCGTAACTGAAAACATGAATTATCTCACTTGGACATCGTTTTTGCAGCTATAATGAGATGCACGAGTTAAAAGTATAAAGGCATTTATGGTGGTATTTACAACTTGGTCATGTTTATAAATGGGTTCTTTGTGTCAAGAGAAAGACTACTAATCAAGATTGTTGATGGAAGTTAGCAGCTGTCATTGCGTTCTTCAGGATATAGGAGTGCTAGCTGACTTATTATCATAGACTGAATTCTACCCGAGATCCTGTGTGATGGGGGATGGGAGGCGGGGATCGACATTTCAAAAAAGATGTATTGCAAGAGCGGAATTTAACGTAATTTCTGTGTTATCGTAAACACTACACTACCATCTACACATATGGAACAATATGTACTTAAGACATTTGGAATAGTATTCACCGTGACAAGTATATGCCAATTTTGTCTGAAATGGAGTGTTTGTTTTACTCGAGCACTTTCAATACCTGTTACCAACACGTTTTAAACTGTTTTCCATCTCTAATAAATAAACAACTTCAGAAACGAAAAGATCTGAGTGAAATGGAAGCAAAGTCGCAAAGAGAGGAGAAGAGATGGAATATAAAGATTGGAGTAATGCCGAGAATATTGGAGAATCTAGTAATGAAGAATCTGACGGGGAGAGCGATGCAGGCTTATAGCATGTTCTAAGTCTGAGTCAGAGGATTCTGAAAGTGATGGCTAAACTCGGGGAAGAGAAACAGTATATGCCAATCAAAAGCAATATCCAAGAAGATCACAGAAATAGCTTGATGACGAATTTGGTAACGGAATTTGCACTGATGGTCACTAGCTGGTAACGTGGATTGTTTTGGGTTGAGGAAATACACATGTTTTAACACGGCAGTTGAATTGACTCGTTCTCAAAATGGGCAGAAGCATTTAGGTAAGAGGTAATGCATCTAATTATGTGATTAAAACGCCGTGAAGACGTTGCAGGAAGTCCAGAAGAGACATTTATTTTAAAAAAAACATTTCGTACGTGGTGAAGTATCGCACAGACAACTGATGCGTGACGGCTAGCCCCATTGTCGCCGAAGTCCAGCTCCGCGCACACTGCCACACACGCGACGAAGCTCGCGTGGTCAAGGTCATGCAAAGACAGCTCAGTTAGCGACGACCCTATTACGGCTAAGATAATGGACATTTTGACAGATGAACATTACGCTGCGAACGTCGCCGAACAAATCGTAGACATCGTCGCCCTGAAACTGAGCGCGCCTTGAACAGCTAGAGAAACAGCTAGAGAAACAGCTAGAGAAACAGCTAGAGAAACAGCTAGAGAAACAGCTAGAGAAACAGCTAGAGAAACAGCTAGAGAAACAGCTAGAGAAACAGCTAGAGAAACAGCTAGAGAAACAGGCTGCTGTACTCACCAAACATGTGCAAACGCTGGAGGAGAAGGTGGAAATGTCGGAGACGGAGGCGGACAAACGTGAACAATACACGCGTCGTCCGAACCTCGGCATCTCCGACATTCCAGAGACATCAGACGAAGTCACAAACAACTTAGTCATCGACACAATAAAAAAACTGGATTTAAAAGACATTGGTATCAGTGACCTGGAAAGAAGTCACCGCCTAGGCTAAAGACCGACGAACGAGGACGCCCCCGAAAACGGACAATAATTGTGCGTTTTCGTAGTGAGGTGGTGAGAAAGAAGTGTACGCCAACGCACCAAACAGAAGAACCACAACCAGCGCCATCGGAATGAGCAGATACACATCAACGAAGATTTGACGTCACAAAACTAGATTCCTCAAGAGGGAAAAGAAAATCAATGACTGCTGGATACATGCAGGAAGGGTTCTTGTTAAAACAAACGTGGGAAGAGTAAAATAAATTCTTTTTGCAAAGGATCTGGACATATATTAGACAGATGTTGGGACCAAAAGACTTAAATGTATACTGAACGGCTGCGGACGTTATTTTGAAACATTTTCGGATCATTCGAATTTGCTACTACTGTGCCTCGGAACTGTGTAAGTGACGTACGATACTACGATTATCGGGCCAGAGACTGCAACATATATCAGTTACAACATACTATGTTATCACTGTGTTATTGTATTATTATTATTATGTAGTAGTAATTATGGCTTTTCAAGTCTCCCCGAAAACAAACACATTCAAAGTTGCTTCTCTGTGTCTTTTAACCTTGTTAGTGGCACATTATATTTATGATTATCGGGCCAGAGACTGCAACATGTTAGTTACAATATATTATGTTATCATTGTGCTATCACAATATTCTATAATTATGAGGGTTTTTGTAAGTCTCCCCGAAAATATTATTTTGAAACAATCTTTGAACATTCAAAGTTTTTACTATTGTGCCTTTGAACTTAAGATATGATATGATCATCGGATTAGTTACAACCTATTATGTTACCATTGTAATATTGTATTATTCTATAATTAGGACTAATAATAGGAGTTGTTTTTGTTTTATTTTGATACTTTTTTAATTACTCAATCACTTGCGGTCAATGGTGTTTAGTATGTTTTTTATATGTCAACTGGCGAACTGGCCGAAACAGGATTATTTTTAATTTTATTTTTAAGTCTCTCCCAAAAAAGTAATTATTTATCTCCCAAGAACATCTCATGTCATCGACTCTAAGCCGAGTTGGCCTTTCTCTTCTTTTTTGTTATGTTCTCTGATAGAAATCCGTGCGATGTCTATCTCTACTTACTTTTTGATACTAACAATTGAATTTGTATTCTTTTGCTTAATCGTTAACATCAAGGTGTTTATCATTACTTGTATGTATACAACTGTTCACCTGATATGTACTTATGATGTACACTGTATATTATATGTACTTATGATGTACACTGTATATTATATGTACTTATGGTGTACACTGTATAATTTATTATATGTACTTATGATGTACATTGTATATTATATGTACTTATGATGTACACTGTATATTATATGTACTTATGATGTACACTGTATATTATATGTACTTATGGTGTACACTGTATATTATATGCACTTATGATGTACACTGTATATTATATGCACTTATGGTGTACACTGTATATTACATGTACTTATGATGTACACTGTATATTATATGTACTTATGGTGTACACTGTATATTATATGTACTTATGATGTACACTGTATATTATATGCATTCATACTCTAGTAATATTTATGTTCTTATTTTTGAACGTTTTGTCAGTTTTGATATGTCAACGAACTTTGAAAGGTGGATCGCTATAATGCACCCTAATATATTTGTAAATGGCTGAATCTATTAATATCAGCCGGATCCAAACAAACAAAAACTTTGAATTAAAAACAATATTCAATGAAGCCAAACACATAGTAAATGTAACGTATGCTGATGTTCCCCCATTTTGACTTAGCACAAATGATTGTAAATATTTTACTGCAATTGAGTTTTCTGAAGCATTTAAACAAGAAAACACACCTCTATCAATGTTCTGCATCAAGTGCCGTAGTTTTTCTCAAATGAAAATAACGTAGCGACGGTACCTGATGGAGGATTATCACATTAATGTACTACATTTTGTTACTCATAACAAAACTATTGATACGGATAACACCTGCTACAGCAACTCTTATTGACCATTTATATTCATATAGATTACTTTATGAAATATCCTGCCCAGTTAAAACTATCAGAGTAAATAGAAAATATATTAAAAGAGAGCCCTGGGTAACATCTAGCATTTTATTTTCTTCAATAAACAAAGACAAATTACTCTGCAAAAAGCTAAATAAGCCCAATCCAGCGGGAGAGAATGCTTATAAGGTATATTGTAGACTATTTAATAAGATCAAAAAAGCAGCAAAAGCTAAGTATTATACAAAAATACTTGAAGAACGTAAACACAGCAAAGAAACATGGACCATACTGAGAAAATCAATATTTAAACAAAAAAGAGTTTCCAATTACCTCAAACTATTATTGTAAAAGGATAAAAAGTATATAATTCTGCTTTTATTGCTGAACAATTTAACAATTTCTTGCTGATATAGGTAAATCAGTGAGTGATTAAATACACCCTACAGCCTCATTTAATGCACACCTAAAAGATAACTATCCTGTAAACTTGTTCATGCAACGTACTGATGTAAGCGAAATTAAAAGAGTAGTGCAAAAACTAAATGCACTGAAGGCTTCGATAGTTTATCTACATAAGAGAACAGAGTAAAATAGCAATCCCACTTGAGCACATCATAAATCAATCCTTTGTTACTGGTGGTGTACCTAATATTTAAAAAATTGCAAAAATATTTCAATTTACAAATCAGGATATATTAATGTGTTTAATACCTACAGACCAATAAGTATTTTACCAACACTTTCTAAAATAATGGAAAAAATAGTATGTAATAGATCAGTAATATATTTAGAGAAATAAACATCAATATATATATTTCGCTCAAAACATTCCACTATACACCCAATGTTATACTTACTTGAAGACATTGCAGATGCAAATGACAAAACCGCCAAAGATATTACATTGGCTATGTTTCTCGACTTATCTAAGGCGTTTGATACAATTAACCATGACATTTTGTTGTGTAAGTTAAATCATTATGGTATCAGAGGAATAAGTAATGTATGGTTTGCCAGTTACCTCTCTAATCGTAAACAATATAACTGATATTGAAATAAACAATTGCAAATCTCCATTGATCAATATAACACACGGAATACCACAAGGATCTATATTAGGACCTGTGCGTTTTCTAATTTATATTAACGACAGTGAATTCTACTTATCTAAACGTGTTACCCTTGGCAGATGACACCACCGATTAGCAATCAGGATATGATATTGAAAATTTAGTTATAAAAGTGAATCAAAAATTAAAACAATTATACAACTCGTTGTGTACTAATAAATTGTGATTGAACATCAAAAAGACACATTTCTGTGCTTTAGTCCTGTAAATACAAAATACATAGTAAACAATAGCATTAAAATAACTAATGAAGTCATCAACCAGGTTGGCAAGTATAAAAATGACGAATCTGCTAAATTCCTGGGACTGCAATTATAGATAAGCATCTAACATGGAAAGAAGACATAAACATAATTAGTTCCAAATATCTAGAGCCATTTTTGCAATAAATAGAGTGAAGTATTTCTTACCACATAAATCATTATATAACACTTTAATTCACAGTCACATAACATATGGTATACAAGATTGGGGTCATGGAAACAAAGATAGAAATTTTACAAAAACGTTCTTTAAGAAATAAAAAAAAAAGATATAGGAGCCATACTGATCCCTTATTTAAGTCTGAAAAAAAGAATTTCAGATGTATATAAACTACAGGTCTCACTATTTATGCATGACTTTAAACTTGATTTATTACCCAAGTCATTTATCAGTTTTGCGATAAAAAGACTAGACAAAAAAAGTATAAGAATAATCAGATAATGCAACATTCGTGTTAAAGATACACCTAGAACACACTTTTCGTCTAAACTGTCTCAACATAATTTCACATGAATATTTAACAATGCAAACGAAAAAATAAGAAACACTAAACACAAGTTAAAGTTTATACACATGTTGTGTGACTTCTACTATACATATCTTTGTCAAGTGAATTGTTTAAATCCTAGATGCTCAGAATGTTATTAAACTAATTTAATTAAAATATACCTTTGTTTGTAAGTCTATTACCGTATTTATACTACTTTGTAAACCAAATAAAAATGTTTAGATAGCGTCTCTATTCACTTACATTTATTTCGATGGTTCAAACTTCTCAGTTCATTGTCATATATCACCAGCAACAGCACATAATACATGTTAAATAATACTCTGGTTTAATATTATATAGTACAAAGGTGGGCTGGTGATGGACTTTAGTGATTCGTTTAACATGATTTTGATGATTGTTGCCATTGTGATTTAATAATCATAGAGTAATGATAATTTGCTTTAAATGGTGTCACTGGAAGACGGCTATTAGCCAAGTGACATCCATACATTGTAACATATTTGCATTTGTAAGACATGTACGTGTTAACAGTATGTTACGTTGTAAAAATAAAGTTACTAACTTACTTACTTTCTTACTTACTTGCTTACTTACTTATTACGCAAGTAATAGACGAGGAGTCGGCATATCATGGTCACATGGTCACCTAATTTTGAGATTCCTCGTGAAGAAACTCCTGCCGTACTGGAAATCATCCACCGTAAAAAGACCAATTTGGACATCCTTAGAAGTGGCATGTCACCGAGAATGCTTTCGCGGGCACTACGGAAGAGGTAAACGTTCATCACTGCTGTGGAACAAGAACTCGGTAACACTACTGAGCAGAGCATGACCCATCTGGATATGTCAACGTGCGGAAACGTGCCTACATGAAACAAACAATGAACATGGATTAGGTATTTCACATAACGCAATGTGTGTGTGAACAGGTTGCACAAAAGGAAGATTGCTGTTTCAAAGAGAACGATGAAACCTGCAGTCTGCAAAGAGTAAAGGTAAACGTTGCTGCAATTCTAGAACGAGAAGATAGTCCCAGGATGAATCCGGGCAAGCGCGATTGTGTTAACTGTTTAGGATCTTACCAAGTTCAGAGACGGTGTGATGTAACAATACGTAAATGAAAACAACGGCTTTGGCGGCGGGTTCACACACGCGGTTTGTGTACCCTACAGTCTGAATCAAAGTCCAGTCTTGTTATAAAGATAGTTTGTGATATTGCCAGTTCTTGAGAGCAACCTTAAACACAGTCCTTTTAACGTTGAATAAGGGGGGCACAATAAGTGTTTGACTATCATTAAGCCCACAATGCTTTGCACCGGAAGGGCTTCCTGGCAAATGACGTAATAACGCATATGGTCTATATAGAAGAAAATATGAAGAACAATATGTAGAAAAACCTGACTTTGGTTGTTTATTTAAAAAAAACTATTCACATCATTCATCATCATATAATATGAATACTGCTCCTTTGGGTAGGCCTACAACAGCTTGTTTTGTGGACATAGGGGTCAATTTGTGTATGTTTATTTTTATTATATGGCTGCTTTCATGAGAAACTAAAATATGAAGTCTCAAAATCGATAAAATTATTTTTGAGATAGAAGTATTTTTAAGATGTATAATTTAATACTTTAGCAATGAATATATTACTCATTTCTCTCCGCTAACAGCTGTCTTAAGTTATCAACCGTTCTGCTGGATTTAAGTATTAGAGATTTGGAGGTTGACCATTTTTCAGTGTTCAAAATTATGCTAACAATATTTTTTATAAAATGGGAGTCCGTTTTCAGTGGAAATGATTGGAGAGTGAGTCACATTCCAGAGGATTAGCTTAATTTGTAGATATTCATTGGCAGCTAGACGCGGCTTTATATATAAGGTGTCTTTTTTCCCAATGCAAAGCCGGGTTGCTCTGCTAGCAGATGTAACAAATAAAGCTCGAATGTTGAACTTTTCTGAGATGTTACGTTCGTCTTTATATATGTATACCCGTGTCACGACAGAACGTTGAATGGATTAGGTGCGAAGTCATGACGCGGCACGAACCAGCATAGACCAAAAACGTCAGGCTGTAATCTGTTCCGGATTATTTCCCAGGAGGTGCTACGCGAACTAGACGCGGGAAAGTTTCGGGCGCGAATCCTTCCTGCAATTTATCACCACTCCCACCAGTTCAACGCTGTACGCGCCAGATAGGTTCTGCAAACAGCGAGGCGTGATGTCACGGAATACAACAGAGCTAGGTTAAGACATTTCCCATATATAGTAGGTAATATTACACCTCTTTCATTGTGTTTTTAACTTACACGTTTTGAATATGTTGTGTGCACAAGAGTGTGCGTGCTCACAGAAGTGTGTAGGTTGCAGTGCGCATTACCTTCGTATATACCTTGTCCGTTCGTTGTCAATTCTATTTACGTTTGCTAACTGGTTTCTCGGATCATTCTGCAGGGGGTTGAGATAAGACCTATGTTTGCCAGGATTGTATTCAAATGTTCTAATGCAAGTGTTTGACAATATTCAAATCATGTAATGCATTACCAAAGGCAGTGTAAGCGAGGTGTGTTGCTTTGCGTTGTACTGTAGCACCCCAACATCGGTGGCGCCGGCTGGATCGTGCAGTCTAGCTGTTAGTCGGCGGCCCGCGTAAAAATAGCTAGGCGGGTCATAGTCCGGTGTCACAGACCCCGATTCACCCGTGCCAGGATTCACCGCCTACTTTTGGCCGGCGACGGTAGCGGGCCCAGAGTAGGAGCGTGCCAGGATTCCGCGTTGTTAAACAAAGGTGGTTTACGTTAGTAATACGAAATGTTTTCCAGTATAATTGTTACTATACATATTAAAAATAAAATGGAATAATTTGCATGATTATTTCACGCACACAAACATAGTGTGATTTAGAGCGCTCTCTTTGTTATTCATGATCTTTAATCGAGGCTATAACTATAATACCGAGGCTATCGTGATATCTGGCGCACGGCACTGTCTATATGCACACCCGCGGTGTCGTGCTATTCTTTTGTGCATACGAAATACTTTCTTCTTGAAATGGTGGTAAATTAATCAATATGATTGACTGTTTGCTTTAATAAATAAAATATAGTTCTGATTGCCATCTTATGTAAATATTTTATGTTTATTTATCCTTAATTTAATGGATAACTATTTGCACAAATTAGGGCACAGCACTGCGTATTGGGAGAATTAAATAATGTGTAATGCAGGTTTAGAATTTATTGTGTGATAAAAGTGGTTTTAATTTATATATATATATATATATGTATATATATATATATACATATATATATATATATAACGCTTACAAGAGGTGCCACTGGGTCACATACTAATGAATTATAATATATAATTACCAGTTTCCTCTAGGTAAATTCCTAAACATGTTATAATATTTATAGTATAATTATAGAATTATAGTAATTACATTTATTTTAATTACATCATGATAATCGTCTTATTTTCAGGAGTAAATATAATAAATTAGTTTTATTTATGTTTAGTGATATTTTGTTACAATGCATCAATTCTGGTACCCTATTATGTTCCGAATTTACTTCTTCAATAAGCCTAGTAACATTTGTGTGTAAGTGAAACCTATTTGTGCCATCTGTAAATCACATATTTATTGTTTTAACAATGTTGTTTAAGTATAACATGAACAGAACTGGACCTAGCATAGATCATTGAGGAACAACACATATGACTCTCATTACTTTCGAATCTGATTGATTTTACAAAATAAACTGTTTTCTACTTAATTTCCTAACTACTGTAGACATACACCTCTTATTCAATACAATTGAGTTTATTACGTACAATATAATGTTCTGTGGTGTACAATTTAACAAATCAAATCCACAAGTCATCTAGGCTAAACAAGTCATGTACAAGTCATCTACAGTCACATGTCATCTAGGCTAAACAACCAACCAACCAACCAACCATCCAACCAACCAACCAACCAATTAACCAACCAACCAACCAACCAATATTTGGTATTATTAGCAACACATTCAACTGACTGGATTGAACTGCCTTCAGTCATTGCCAATATGTTACGATACCATACATCGACAACTTCATAAAAGAAACGTTTAATTACCTTCATAGCCAAACTTGGTGGCTACTAGCAAACTAACCTATGCATACACTCATCATCTCATTTTCTTACCTCAAAGATCAATTATACCAACCAATGGCACCTATCAAATATGCATTCTCTCTGTGGGTTGGCTGAATTCATAAATGTAACCCACCATTCCAAAAATGAGACACTTCTTACTGATGGTCATTACGAGTTATGAGCCGTCACTGTCACAATTTGTTATTGAGTATCCATCGTGAAACATTCATGAATAGACAAATCTGTCATGTGTTAGTTGTGATGTGAAAACGGTAAAATCGTTACTAACGTGTTTAATTTGATGGTTTGTGACAACTGTCAATTTTGTTATTGCTGCCAATGCTCTAAACTGTGGTCAACAGAGTGAAACCACAAAGTGAAAAATCACATCCAACAGATTTAAAACAAGTCAAGAAAGTAAAAACCTTAGCCAGCTGAATGAAAACTTTGAAACTGTTTTTTTTTAACCATACTTTTCGCATTTTCAACATTGAAATAGCTATATCTCTGGAAGTAATGAGAATATAGTTATTATTGATGTATGCATTTCTCGAGTAGTGTCTCATTTTGGCATGATCGGTCACAAATTCACTGTACAGTATAACCACCTTAAAGAGAAAAAGACGGGCGGTTGTTTGACAAAAGTACTGAGTTTAGTAGATTAACAGTATTTTAAAATGAAAAAATTAACACAGTGACAGGGTGCCAATTTGCAGGGGTAACTACATTGTGAGGTTCTACTGGACTCTCTTAGTACAGTTCTACTGTACTCTCTTAGTACAGTTCTACTGTACTCTCTTAGTACAGTTCCACTGTATTCTCTTAGTACAGTTCTTAGTATTGTTCTACTGTACACTCTTTTAGTACAGTTCCAGTGTACTCTCTTAATATAGTGTGTGCAGTAGAACTCTAATGGTCTTGTTACCAGTTCGGAATACTGCAAGTGCCACCATGAAAAACAATGTTTGCACTCCGCCCAGTGTAGTCTCTATTGGGCTGGCAGGTGGGGTTGCAGCAAGAATCACTGCTGCCCTCTTCCACCAGTCGGGCGGTCACGAACTCTCGGTAATGAGAAGTCTGGGCCTGACCCATCAGGCCAACTGCAACACCCTTTGCCAAACCCGCAGCATTCTACAATAGTAATTATTTCTTCATTTAATAATACTGTAGTCAATTGTTGTGTTATGCCTGATATGACCTGTTGACACATTTCCAACACTAGGCTTTAGATGTACCAGATAAATTAACTTGAACCATTGTATTTACTTGGTGCTAGTGATCAAGCACTTGATAATTACTTGTAAAATTTGAAATGTATAGTGGTTAGTAGTACAACATGTAATATTTCAATCTCATTTAACATACAGGGAAGGTACCAACCAGTCAGTAACATTAAATAAGCCAAATCAGATATATGGAATGGACTGTGATTAAATAAAAACATAACTAGATGACGACTGACCAAGCAAAATGGGTAAATAAATTTTTCTGCAATTACTTATCATAAGAAAGACTTACCATAAGGACAAATATACTGCAGCTTGAACCATCTGCTTGCCGCTTGACAGGTTTCCCAGTCAGCAAGTTCTGTTTCTACGGTCCTTGCACGCATCTTCATGTAGCTCCTTCAATGACAAAGTAGAAATACAGGCATATTAGATGGGTGCAGTTACATAGGGCTTCTTACCACCACTAGTTTATGTTTACATGTTTTTCTTAACACACACACTATTTTAAAATAAGGGATTTGACTCATTATGTTACAAAGACAGCCGGGGTCGAGGAAAAAGAGTTGACTTAAATGAAAATATGTGGAGTGCACTGTAGTTCCTTTCCTTTATTAAACAATCATCAGCACATTTATTTTTCACAATTACAAAACAATTCTCAATAACCAAGTTATTTTATTTTGCAGATGCAGCATGTGTCCAGAATGATCAAACAATGTGTCTTTGTTTTTCTTGTTCAGACATCGTATAACAATGTTTCAACTTCGTGTACTGATCATCCTCTAAAACGTAGAACATGAAATAAGTATAATAAACTAACACTACATAAAATAATACATTCCATAGTATCTGCCACCTTTATCATATCTCCAGGCGCTATACAAGCCTTTAGAAGGGCGCGAAGAACCAGTAGACAGTAGAGTGCTGGTTAATAATTAAGCCATAAATCAATACTTTTGTAGTTGAAGAGACAATTTAGGTTTATTGCTAAATTGGGTCTAACAATTGTTATTATTTAATTAGCAAATGGGTTAACTGTCATTGGGGATTAGTTTGCCAGTTTATTGATGTCCTAACATTGTTCTGTTCGAATTAAACACTGAAAATTATATAGGAAAAAACAGTTAACCATTTCAGACATTAGGTCATTGAGTCAATTAATTGAAGCTAAACTTCATAATATATTGTTGTTATCAACCTTATTTTAAATTAGACCCACGTATGAGCTTACTGTGGGGTATTCCTCTGTATACAGGTCACCACACAAATGTGAAGAAGATAATATATGAGCATTAAATGACCTTGTACAGAGGTCACCACGTGTACTATTGTGAAGAATAAGAAATAACAAACAGTTGTTTCATAGCAATGAACATAGCATAAAAGTAGTAGAACCATAAATGAGACCACTTTTGGGGAGTTTCGAGTATGGGGAACCCATTCCTGGTATCATTTGGCTGATTCCAGGTCGAGATCACATAATAAAATCACATTCAAGGTTGTTTGGCTCAAAATAAAACAACATAAGATCACTAAATACAGCGTTTTATCGCAAGCATGTTATCCACATTTGATCACGATATCAATGTCAGTGTATTGCAATAATAAATATAATATATTTTTTGACCATTTTTGCTCCTAGTGGAAAATGTACCTTAGTCACTGTCGGCTTAAGACTTAGTCATATGAGTTTGCTGTATGCTTATTCTGCGTCCTTTGATATACTCATTGGTCATGGCAGATGTCTCTAAGTTCTGTTGTAGTGATTTTTCTCATCTATGTCATTATAACGAGTAAAATGTCCGTACGTCCCGGGTACCAAATGAAAATGTACTTAAGTCCTAATCTGGCCAATCATCTTGCTATATAAGGTCACGTGATACCAAAATGGTTGATGCAGATAATGTTGAGATGGGATAATGTGGCAGCTGAAAATGATTGAAATAAGAGACACAACGGCCAAGAAGCACTCCCCAGAAATGTTCTACAAACAAAATAACGTTTTGTAAAGACGCAGGTACGTAACACTCTACAATCCCTTAGCTTTGAACAAATTGAAGCAGATGGTACTCGGAAGTGATCTCAACGTTTAACCCTTTGCTGGTTTCTCAGACATATTTATGCGATAATTGTGCTTTATGTAGCAACCTTGATATTTCCGTTTTGCATTGAGCATGCTTTCAATGACAATGTGCAGTTTAGTCTGACCGTGAAGACTTATTAAAAATGCCCGTCAATTGACACATCTGAACTTTTACTCATAATCGTTGCGAGTCATGGAGCGTTCAATTCAGTGCCTGTTTTTGGTGTTGTCACAATTTTTCGATTGCATCAGTGAAATTGTTTATGTTTAACTGACTGCAACAGTTGTTAGTCAAACTAGTTAGCATGTCATCATTCAGTGTACACGTTGTAGGCTTGAGAAAAACAACACTATGCCGTAGTACAACGATATTGCGCAACACACGAACTTAGCCTGGGACACTAGTATTAATATTATTTATATATATTATATTAAGTGCAGTTAGCCTCATTCATGAATCATTGTGACATTCATTTCACAGGACATTGGGACAGACCGTGATCAGAACATAACCAGCCTATCAAAGATAGGCTTTCACGTTCCAATGCAACGTCACAAGATTGCCGGCGATAATCACAAGGCAAGTGTATTTAATTTTTTTTGTATAATTATTAATTATCTACGCGTCATGTAAGTTTGTGCTAGTGACATTTACATATAAGTTCTTACATTGGATTGATTTTAGCATTTTTCTCAAACAGATAAGTACACTATCAATATACCGCTGTTGTCATTTTCTTTCAGATGTTCGCGTAGATCTTTTTATCTGACGAACGTTCCTGCGGCGGGAGCGGTCTTCATCTTCTCATTAAAGCCTTGATGAGCCTGCGGAGAGATTCTGTTGTATTTGCTTTGTGTGCATGTTTGTCATGTAATGTGTTCACGGACAACATATACTACCTGAAAAGGTATATTATTAGATATGGTTTTCATAAACAGGTGTTTTCATAAAGTAATACTGTCAGTTTGTATTCTACTGACACAATTGAAACTGATTGGTCACTCTGCTGCCGTTGTCATTCAATAAAAAACGGGGTATTACAAAGTCCAGCAGAACACGGATATTCAACATTTGAGAGAGATCTGAATGATTCCGTACAGCTCAATGCTCTTCCTTCCAGTATCAGGATTTGTCGGCTGGATGATGGCTCAGGGGTTGCAGCAACCCTTCGCTTATACGGGGCAGTGTATCATAAATCGTGTAGGAGTTCGTGCAGTAGTTCTAGGGTCAGACGGGCGCGTGACAGGTTGGAGAAAGAAGGAGAAGATGCAGCTGGGACAAGTCCTAAGAAACTCAGGTCGAGTTTAGGCTCTCGCCAAGACCCTGAAAAATTGCGTTGTATAATTTGCGAGGGTGATGACCAGAATGAACTCCGCTAAGCGTCAACCGATAACGTTGATGCAAACCTGAAGAATTGGGCGACCACAACTTAAAGATGGTGGCTTTATTCTCAATAGCTAGCAAGGTGTTGAAATTTGCAGATGATACAAAAGTGTTTAGAAGGATTAAAAGTGATGGAGATAGACAGCATTTACAAGATGATCTTGACAGGTTGATCAAATGGTCTGAAAAGTGGCAAATGTTGTTCAATTTTTGGAAATGTAAATGTCTTCACACAGGACATGGGAACGAATATGTAGAATATACAATGGGGGGAACTGTACTAAATACTACTGTAAAAGAAAAAGACTTAGGGCTGACAATTAGTGCTGACATGTGTGGAATTGCAGCTTCAAAAGGAAATCAAATTCTTGGATTGATTAGGCGAAATATAGCATATAAAGAAAAAGAACTAATAATACCGCTGTACAAAAAAATAGTTAGGCCTCATTTAGAATATTGTATACAAGCGTGGAGGCCATACCGCAAGAAGGACATAGATATGCTAGAAAGAGTACAGAGGAGAGCGACTAAAACGATACTAAAACTGAGGGATCTTAGTTATGAAAAACGCCTAAAAGAATGTGGTTTAACAACACTACAGACCAGGAGATTGAGAGGAGATCAGATAGAAGTGTTTAAAATATTGAATGGTTATGAAAATATTGATAGAAATGTTTTTTTCAGTTAAGAAAGATAGAAAGACTAGAGGACATGAAGTTACATTAGTAAAGGAACAGTGTAGATTAGACGTAAGAAAGTTTTCATTTTCACAAAGGATGTGAATGTATGGAACAGATTATCTGATGATTGTGTGGGTGCTAGTAGTGTGAATATGTTTTAAAATAAAATCGACACATACCTCAGAAGGGCTGGATATATGTAGATAAAAGGGTTGGACTCTCGATAAGCCAAAGGGCTTTCTTGTCCACCTGCCATCTAGAGTTAATTCTCTGGATGGCAATCTTGTTAAGTCTTGTTAAATCTGATTGACTGAATGTTCTGATGCCCACGCAATGGACGTTTATTATCACGTCCAGTGCTACTTGCGGCTTCGTGACAGAGTTCGTGCAGTAGAGCGTGGATCTTCGTCTGGCCACTCTCCTACCTCTTTTGATCCAATGATCACGGCCCAGTTAATCGCATTTGTTGATGATTCGCCCTCTGAGGTTTTCAAGTTGTCTTCATTACGAGAATTGTACCAAATAATTGTGTCAGATACAGGGTGTTCCGTTCCGGCAGAGAGCGGCAAGAAATACCGAGATATCCCGGTGCACAGCATCCACTCCCAGCTCGGTCCATCAAAGTCGTTGGCTCTACCCCTCTTTCACGCCCTGGCGGACAGCGATACAACCTCTCAGTTTCTCGGTTGCGGCAAGAAGACGGCGTGGGCTGCATAGAACAGCACACAAGGACTTACAGAGACGATGATCTCGCTGACCGAAGATCCGGAGTCCTTCACTATCCTTCACAATTGTCAACGATGCTAGGCATCATCTCTTCTCCAGTGGCAGTCGTTCACTCGACAATATGCCGCCGACCCAGACCGCTCTCTTCGAGCATGCCAAGAGGTCCGTGCTCCAAGCCAGTTTCACCTGGAAGCAGTCAACCACATGCCACCAGGCAATCCCTGTCTTTGATCAATGGGGATGGGAACAGGATGGACGCAGCAAGCAATGGCTCACTTTCTGGATCACTCTCGCCGACGCAAGTAAAGCGTGTGCACTGTTCCTAAACTGCGGCTGCACGAAACCGTGCAAAGGGAATTGCAAAAGCTGCAAGGCAGGTCTTCGTTGCGTAAGTGCGAGGGTGGCTGCCTAAACAATTATGACAACGGTGTGAACAATTGAACTACTACTATAGGATGGATGGGTAGATAGATAGAGGATGATGGATGTGATTGCCTGATTATACGAGTAGAGTGAATAAGCAACTGTACTTTTTAGGTACATTCGTTGAATTTGTGTATCCAATTGGCATGTAATTGCTATTTCTAGTACAATAGTATCGTTCATGCATTTTGGAGTGGGATACATTCCCAGTTGTGCATAATTAACAGTTTCTATAATTAAAGGAAATAAAAACAAGGCATTAGCTAAAATCCGTTTTCCATGTGTACAGAAAGTTTAATATTGCATGTAACATTCGAGAACATTTAAAAAATACAGAAAAATACATTTGTAGCATAAATTCGATTTAAAACCCGTCTGTGTAGCGATTCCCGCGGAAAATAAAAATTTAATGAGCTAGGCGATCACGTGGTATCTTAACGTCACACATGACTCACACTCGCAGCAGGCCGACCCTTTCTATGCATTCAGAGCATGTTTACATGGTTAATGTTGGGGTCGAAACGAGCGTCAGAATGAGTTGTTATGCAATAATCCGATGTAATACAAACACTAGTCATCATAGAGGAACAAGCAGTTATCTTACGGTTCCACCTGAATTCAATTTTATTTAAAACAATGAATGTGAATGAGCCTACAAGTCGACTAGGTTTCGCCGAGCTTGGCTCTGCCCCTGGGCTCGTTTTCAGAATAATTATATCGAATGCAACCAACGGGAGATAATGTACACCAATATACATACATAGCAAACATATATCGTATCCAGCTACAGAAAGTAACGTGTAAAATCTCATAATATCACTAGAATATCGATGTATGAAGGAGGAGTTGTACAATTTATCATAACAACTGAAGTCAGTCAGCGAATTTCTGCCGGCCTTGATAGCTCAGTTGGTAAACGCGTTGGTTCCTTGGTGTCTGTTTTACAATCGGGTGACGCCGGTTCAATCCTGACAGCATGCAAACTATTGATTTTCTTTACACTTTTTTTGTTTATGTTTTCACGAAGTAATATAAACCAAATCATTTAGTATACTATGATGCACTGTTTGTAAATATTTTTGTAGTAATTATTTATTCGCCACAAAAATGAAAATATGGTCATTATATACAACGATGTTTCTAAATTGTATTTATCCAGACAGATCACAATCTGTTTTCACATATATAATTACAATATATTACTGTACAATATATTTACAATTAATAAATTAGATATCCATTACATTATATTTGTTTGGATAAATAAAATTTAGAAACATCGTTATATAATGACCATATTTTCATTTTTGTGGCGAATAAATAATTACTACAAAATAACAATTATTTACAAACAATGCATCATAGTATACTAAATGATTTGGTTTATATTACTTCGTGAAAACATAAACAAAAAAGTGTAAAGATAATCAATAGTTTGCGTGCTGTCAGGATTGAACCGGCGTCGCCCGATTGTAAAATAAACGACAAGCAACCAACGCGCCTATCCACTGAGTTAGCGGGACCAGCGGAAACTCTCTAACTGATTTAAGTTGTTGTGGTAAATTGTACAACTCCTTTATATATCGATATTCTAGTGATATTATGAGATTATACACGTTACTTTATGTAGTTGGATACAATATATGTTTGTTATGTATGTTTATTAGTGTAGATTATCTCCCGTTGGTTGCATACGATATGATTATTCTGAAAACGAGCCCAAGCTCGGCGAAACCTATTCGTACGTTGCATACGTTGTTTTGAATAAAATTGAATGCTTGTTCCTCTATGATGACTAGTGTTTGTATTACGTCGGAAAATTACACAATAACTCATTCTAACGCTCGTTTCGACCCAAAAGCTGTACTTGTAAGCATGGTCTGAATGCATGGAAAGGGTTGGCCTGATGCGAGTTCGAGTCATAAGTGACGTCACATCTCGGCATCCCGAAAAGCGCGCCAAAAATATGCATATTCGAAAATGTCCGGATGTACAGCATAAAATGTGGAATTTCTAATTCATTGAATTTGTTTGCTTTTTTTGCTTGGTGGACGTGGAAATAGATAGCAGGATGTAATATAACATAAATTCAAGCAATAGATGTTTTTATTCCCTTTAAAGATCATTGTTCTTTATCTTGACCTTGATTATATGACCTCGCCATTCCCCTTTCAATATTGGTTCCAACATTATAATAAATTTACAAACCTTTGCTCACGCAGTAAGATCAATTGAATTATCAACAGATACATGGGGTTTTACGAATTTATGGGCAATTTAACCTTGACCTTGATTGAAGAGACCTGTATCCAGAGCTCACTCCAGGTTCATCTATTGTCCACCTAAGACATTAGTCGCAAAACAAGAAGACTACCGCCAACATTGGTTATTTAACATCGCGATGCAATTATGTAATCTTCATAAAACAAGATACATGTTTCAGAATAACCAGACTATATGATATACAGCTGCATACATTTGGATAGACTTTGAGACAGGCAGTAACGTTATTCATCTTAATGGCAACGGCATCCATCTTGCTCTGGGAAAAGACCTGTCCACGTCATTGCAAGTTGTCAATAGCAAGGAAAACCCAAATTTAATTCCACGAAGGAACCATAGCATTCACACACCCATTTGGATCTGGATTCGCGACACTTCAACTCCTGGAACGTGTCACCATTGCCCTCTGTAAATAAAGTGCGGCGTGCATGGTGTCCGTTATCGAGGCAATGAGAAATATATTCTCTCAAAGGAATGATATATCACTAAGATATTCCAATAACTCCGGATGCACTTTAATAGTATTCAGAGCGCATAGCGTAACAAGCTTTTATTTGTTTGACCAGTCAACTGGTTCATTAGCAGACGCCCACTTCATATGGCTGGGGTAGACGTAGGACGTGAAGAGGCTGTCATGTGCACAAGAACATATCAGTTAATTAATAACAATATTTGGACACAAGATTAAGTTTGTGACCCTCTAAATGACATTCAAAATTGAGGGTGGCATCCACCAACATTTATTTTCTCATCCCATGGGTGAAATATAACATCACCTACAATCTGCGGAATGGCACGATTTCGAAAATGCATATTTTGATGGTGACTTTGTTCAACCTGCACTCCACAGTTAGACCACCACTTTATAATTGTATGCCAATCATTTTGACGGGGATACAATACGCATAGGTGTATAACATGGCTCAGTGTAGTTAGACAGAGTAGATAATTATGCAAACATTGTAATTGTACAACGTTTGCGGAATGGCGCAGTTATGAACATTCATCATTTGGTAATGACCTTGCCTGACCTTCATTCCACACTTACTGCACCACTTGATAGCTCCCCGTGGTATCCTTTATTTATGGGGAGACAGTAGGCTTTCAAAATGTATATAACATGGCCATGAGTAAATAGGCTATAAGCCCCTTTGGTATTGTATAACTTTTGTGGGATGGTGCAATTTCGAACATTTACTGCTTGACGGTGACACTGTTTGGTCGCCCCTCCACACAAACTCCATCAACTAACACTTCCAAGTCATATCTCACTTTGACGGAAAGAAATTGTTCTTTCACTATATATGTAACATGTCCATAGAAATGAAGTCGATACAGAGTTATTGTAACTTAATGAAGTTCACGGTATAAGTGGAAAAGCTCAGATATTTATAATTTTATGGTGACCTTGTTTGACCTTAGCACCACACTTACTATACAGCGTAACAGCTCCACATCGTATCCCGTGCCAGGGTGGCATCCATCGGATTATTGACTTTTGAAAGTTTGAACATCACAAAAATGCAAAAAAACATCGTGCAGACCCTAATGCACGCTTCATTGGCCAACACCCGGATTACCACCTGTCGCCCGCAGGCTTCTAGATGCAGATGTCGATAAATCACGTTATAGACGTAACGAGAGTAACTCCTAGAAAATTGGTTTGATAAAGAGAATTGTTGGGGTGAATGACACCCTGCTGATTGCTAATTATATATGTCTCGGTGTATGTAGTCACCACCCTGGCTTGTGACATCATCCTGAATTCATTCATGTATGCCACGTGTAGTTGCTTGGTAGCAGTTTTAGTGTAATTCCACCACAAGTAACACGTGCACATGGGAGAGCAATTTGACTTCAATAAAATACATTTGACATTGTTTGAGCCCATAGAAAAAGTACGAACAATACATTCGCCCGTGCATATAACTGTCGACATTGTCTAAAGATATTATAATAATCTCTTTGGTCATTACTAAGAGTATGGCCAAGGTATTTAATTGAATCAACTTCTTCAATCACGTTACCGTTTAATTATGCCTGGATTTGCGCCAAAGGTTGGGTACAGAACAGTCCGGAAACTCACGAACTGTCTTTATTGAGATATTACTATGTACTATGTATTTACACTTCAGAGTCCTTCATTAGGTAAAGTCAGTGATTGTATGTAACTAAGTAGATTTAGTTCGTTACAGTACATACGTAGATTATTTATTTTATATTTCTATTGGGTTACGTTTAGTTGTATTGTCATAATAGATGTGTACTTTCTTCTTTCGTTTATTGGTCGTTTATAGTAATAATAATAATAACTTTATCTGTCCACAAAGAGGAAGTACATTTGCACTGAGGAGGGAGCATAATTAAACATAATATTTAAATCACATTGCACTATGTACATAATAGAATCAAGTATGTAGACAGTTGCTAATTAGTAATGCTGAGTGTTGTACATAGATAATGGTATAATCATGAACCATGAAAATCAATCAGTCATGACGTTCCGGTAATATAAAATCAATTAAACCCATTAAAACAGTATGAATATATATGCTAAAAACAATATGGCAATATTAAAAGACAATTATAACATTGATCAATGATGTGATGTATCTATGACTGGTTCAGGAACTTGATAGAAGATGGAATGAACGATTTAATTTCATTCATTGGTCATGCCTCAACGTCATGAACAATATGTCAGTCTCCAGGATATCGGAGGTTTTATTAGAATCTTCCACTTTGAGTCCACATTCTGAGTAAATAACTAACGTGAAAAAGTTTATTGAAGTTGCAAATGGTTAGTTCAATGGTATGTGGTTTACACAACACGTTTGTTCAGTCTAAGTCATAATTATATATATATATTATATATATATAATTATATGTTAATGCCTATTACTGAAATATAATGGTATCCGAGGGGATCGAGAAACTTATGCAACCAACACAGGGACATCGACTAAGGAATTTTGTATGTTAAAATGCTAAGTGTAAAGTGTGTATTAATTAGTACACCTTAGTAGTGGAAATGTACACATATTATTCACGTTTGCCGAAATGCAGACCAGAGGACCATGATAGGCCATACGATCGCCAGTTGTAAGAGTGTTCTGTTTCCGTTATTCTGCAGCTTGACGTCATCTCACGTAAGCAGTACGCGCAGATTACCTCTGCATGGACCCATGGGGTACGGGCAGACCAGACGTGTCACATAACCGTGGGGGAACAGGGATGTCAATCCCCCAGCCTGACCCAGTAAGATGGACTGGGGCCGACGATGGGAGGACGCCTCAAAGTCAAGGTAGGAGAACACGAGAGAGGCACGCACCGGTGAGGCTATTGGCCGTTTTACGTCTACCAAAATGTAGTGGCGACACCTTGCGAATGAAATGTGAAATAATGGTTAGCTGGTTTGACAGCGTAGTCTCCGTAGAGCATCATTTCTGGTTTGTTGTGCAGGTATACAAACCAGTGTGGCCGGATGACCTATCTTCAAACCTCATTGCCATCACTGCTATTGGTAGGATAGCTTACAATAATAATTTACCCTAAAACATGTTGGCCTACACTGACTATTATCGGTTGGTTATCATGCATAGAAAACAATATTAAACTTAATTATTTTGGCTACTGTGAAAGTTAGAGTAATACTTGAAGGTTGTCATATGATATACCATTATAACCGTAATGATATTTGTCCTAGCACATTGGTATGGTTGATTGATGATACTGTTTACTTTCCACCTTCAGATCAGTTTACTTCCATGGAAGTGAACTCGTTGGCTGGACAGGAGATAGTCAATGCTGTGTATGGTTCTTACATTGACACAAGCTACAAGAACCAATGGAATGTCGACGGCATCGTCTGTATACACAACCCGCATTTACTGAGAGCTTACGGGTGAGTGTGTCACGGTTTTGATGCATCAACCGCAACTGCACAGAACGAGTGTTGAACAAACAAACTCACCAGGTCACCACAGCACACAGGGGGTAACAAACAGACTCACCCAGTCATCACAATTCACAAGGGGTGACAAAAAAACTCAGTCATCACAGTATACAGCGGGTAACAAACAAACTACTTACCCAGTTACCACAATTCACAGGGGGTGACAAATAAACTCACTCAGTCATCACAGCACACAGGGGGTAACAAACAAACATCACACCTAATCACCACAGTACACAGGGGGTGACAAACAAACTCACCCTGTCTCCACAGCACACAGAGGGTGACAAACAAACTCACCCAGTCACTACATTACACAGGGGGTAACAAACAAACTCACTCAGTCATCACAGTATACAGGGTGTGACAAACAAACAACTCACCCAGTGACCACAGTTCACAGAAGGCAACAAACAAACTCACTCAGTCATCACAGTACACAGGGGGTAGCAAACAAACTCACCCAGTAACAACATTACACAGGGGATAACAAACAAACAACACACCTAGTCTCCACATTACACAGGGGGTAACAAACAAACAACACGCCTAGTCACCACAGTACACAGGGGGTCACAAACAAACTACTCACCCAGTGACCACAGTTCACACTGGGTGACAAACAAAGTCACTCAGCCATCACAGTACACAGGGGCTAATAAACAAACAACACACCTGGTCACCACAGTACACAGGGGGTGACAAACACACACAGTCACCACAGTATGCAGGGGGTGACAAACAAACTCACCCAGTCTCCACAGCACACAGAGGGTGACAAACAAACTCACCCAGTCACCACAGTACACAGAGGGTAACAAACAAACTCACTCGATCATCACAGCACATAGGGGGTGACAAACAAACTCACCCAGTCACCACAGTTCACAGGGGGCGACAAACAAAGTCAATCAGTCATCACAATACACAGGGGGTGACAAACAAACTCACCCAGTGACCACAATTCACAGGGGCGACAAACAAACTCACCCAGTCACCACAGTGCACAGGAGGTGACAAACAAACTCACACAGTCACCACAGTACACAGGGGGTGACAAACAAACTCACACAGTCACCACAGTACACAGAGGGTGACAAAGAAACTCACACAGTCACCACAATACACAGGGGGTGACAAAGAAACTCACTCAGTCACCACAGTACACAGGGGGTGACAAACAAACTCACTCAGTCATCACAATACATAGGGGGTCATAAACAAACAACACACCCAGTCACCACACTACACAGCGGGTGTCAAACAATACACCCAGTCACCACACTACACAGCGGGTGTCAAACAAACTCACCCAGTCACCACAGCACACAGGGGGTGGCAAACAAACAACACACCCAATCACCACAGTACACAGGGGGTGACAAACAAACAACGCACCCAGTCACCACAGTACACACGGGGTGACAAACAAACAACACACCCAATCACCACAGTACACAGGGGGTGACAAACAAACAACACACCCAATCACCACAGTACACAGGGGGTGACAAACAAACAACACACCCAGTCACCACACTACACATACTCTCCCAGTCACCACTCTAGCAGTGTATTTGGATCTTAACTGTTTCGGGGGTGTAATATAACTGGTTCGGGGGGGAACCATTCATACGGTTTATACTTGTGTACATCTCCTTTCTAAAACATTATTGTTTATCAATGTTGTATTTTATCAACATTTTACACGTCACGAATAGTTTATCATAATGAACTTCGCACTGGTTAGTCCTTTGGGCCGAAGGATACTGCCACTATGCACGAGAAATCTGTATTTGTTTGAATCATTCTACGGACCCCGTAGGGCCCTCAAGGTCCCAAACAGCTGGTAATTTGTCACATTTTGCCTATTTTTTTAAAAACCGTTCAGCAACTTTTTTTCTAATTTTGCATAGATTAGGGTACTGCAACTATACAAATGAAATCTGTATTTGATTGAATAATTCTAAGGGCACCTCAGGGGCCCCCACAGTACAAAAGTTTTACATTATCTAGTGATGTGGTTTTGAGAAGAGCCCTTGAGACCACCCCCAACAGTAGATGTGTATTGTGCCAAAAACTGTGCCTGGCCTCACTCCATCCTGCATTGTTCCATGAGACCTTGACTAATCTTTAATTGGTCACAGGCAGAGCAGACAAGTTTGACCCCTGTTCAACTCAGTTGCCTGCAGCTTTTAAACTGTATCTTCAAAACTGTTGATTTTCTATAATTGCAAGTTGTGTTTATTTTGATGTTCTTTTAATTATTATAAAATGGTGTGACTGTGGTGTCTATTGGTTAGATGTATTGTCACCTGTAGGTGACAAACACAGAAAATTTATATTCTGGACAACTATAGAGTGAAATATCCTACACTTTATTGATATCAAATGCATTCTACTGTTCTGTTTACGCTTGCCATGCCTTGTGTAGACATGGTACTATGTAAATCAATTGTATCAATATAGACTAATAATTACAGATTCACAATATAGTTGACATCTGAAACAACCAAATGTCAACCATTAGAAGAGTTGACATAGTTCCGCTATACACAAGAAATCTGAATTTGATTGAATCATTCTAGTGTCATCAGCATATAGTAGAACATACATTTTCAAGAAAATGTCTACATCATCATCACTAAGGTTGTTGTAAATTTCACCAGCTGCCATGTCAAGTTCCTTATAATTATGACTAACAGTATTCAAAATTCAAGTAAATAGCAAATAACAAAGGAGACAAGTTTTCGCCTTGCTGTACCTCTACACAACATGAGAAGAAGGCTGACACAGCCTGGCCCTGTTTTTTTAAGTATTCATTTATAACATTATCAATACCACATGCCTTTTTGTTTTTGAGTTTTTTGATTTGCATTAGTACCTCATCTTGCGTGAATGGTCTGTTTATGTGTTCGTTTGACTGGGAAATCTTTCTTGGATCAAAAGGTATCTCACTAGCTGCAGTTTCACTTTCAGGTTTTTCACCAAGTTTTTCAAAGTGGTTCATAATCTTATCCGGTGAAATATTTCCACATTTTTCACTGCTGTTACTTGCTTTATTAAGTATATCCCAGTATTCTGCAGGCTTGCTATGTTTTAGGTTGCGCAAGTTTTCATGTAACTGTTTATGGTAGCATTTTGATATTTGTTTTATAAAGCATTTATACCCACTATCCAATTCTCTTAACTCTGCATTAGCTTCGTCATTTTTAATTTTCTTTAGTCTACCTTTTGCTCTCAAATAATCTGTCCTCTTACTTTTACACATAAAGACATAATCTGGCATAACTTGCTAAATCTTTGTAGCAGCACATTTGTACTTACTGTGTATCATTGCAACATAACATACATATTACATACTGTGTGCCACATTTGAATGTCATGCATGTAATATTTCCATGCAATCCATTTGCATATATAATATAAAACTTCAACAGCCGTTTTCTTCATTTTCACTTTTTGACTCCTACCATGTTCAATGCTCCATAACGCCGCCAATTTTTGTAGCAGTCATAATTTTTGAAACCGTGTAAAGCACCCTACCCAACCTTTACAAGAATGTAAGAAAACAATGTTACAATTTTTCCGACTTATCACTCATTTGGTCAGCCGGGGTCACATATCGACATATTAGTCCAAAGGACTTCAGGGCCTCTTGGCCCAATTTTTTTAGTCTTGGGCTGGAGATCCACCAGACTTATGCCATCATTCTGCATCCGCCGCCCTCCGTCCGCTATCCACCGTTAGCTGCCGTATCTCAGAAACCGTTCAGCAACTTTTTCTCTAATTTTGCATAGACATATCTTAGGGTACTGCCACTATGCAAGAGAAATCTGTACTTGATTGAATCATTCTAAGGGCACCTCAGGGCCGCCCAAACTGGTAAATTTTCACATTTTGCCTATTTTTTCAAAAACTGTTCAGTAACGTTTTCTCTAATTTTGCATATAAATTTCATGTGGTAGTGCCACTATACACAAGAAATCTGTATTTGTTTGAATAATTCTTAGAGCACCTCAGGGCCCCCAAAATGCAAATTTTTCACATTTTGCTTATTTCCCTACTGCACTGGCAGAACCTGGGCAGCTGTAAGCCTGTGTATTGCACTAGTCTGGGCTCACTGCCTACCACTGTTCCAGTGTCAAACAGAATGGCTGTGACTAATGTGTAATGGGAACCCATACTGCACTTGTGTGCACAGCATTAACCCATTAACCCAGACCAGTTAAATTGGCATACATCCCTGTTCCCCATGCTGCTGCCACCGATTTCACCATTTCTGGGTGCCTGCAGGTTTTACGCTATATCTTCAAAATGATTGATTTTTTATAACTGCAAGTTGTGTTTACTTTGATGTGCATTTAATTATCTTTAAAACAGTGTGTCTGTGGGGTCTATTGGTTAAAGATGTATTGTCATATGTAGGTAACAAACAGAAGAAAATTAATATTCAGGACAACTGTAGAGTGAAATGTCATACACTTTATTGACATCAAATGCATTCTACATTTCTATTTACACTTGCCATGCCTTGTGTAGACATGGTACTATGTAAATCAGTTCATTTTGTATCAATGTAGACAGGGAACCCAGCTTTGTGAGACTTCTATCTTGGTTGTTGTTATCCTACATGTGGCTTCTGTGTCTCGTCGATGTATGTGTTGACATTGTAAATGTAATGTAAATATTTTACTTCCATCATAACCCTTAATGATCTGTAACGATCATTCACCAAAAACCATTTGATCAATAATTATTACGAAATCACAATATAGTCCGGCCCATTTTTAATTGGAAACAAACTACCGGTTGTAGCGTTTTCATGATGTTATGATGGTACACAGGTGGTTATACATCAGGGGTTTTATTTCAGGGAGAAGCTACGGCAAATGCAGCTGCAACAACGGTATCTGACAACAACGCCAATATTGTTTTGCTGTGTGGCAAGTGATAAAGCGCTGTGTGAAATTGCTCAGAAAGGATGCTGTGTGCAGCCAACTGGCAGCAATTATCTAGGTAGGTTTCACAATATTGTGTCCATTCGTTTCAAAACTATCAGTGTCTGGATGTAGAAGACGTGCATCACGGTGCACGTTCGCTAGACTCGATGTTTACGATGCATGCTGAAACAGGTAAATTTGGAATATATGGTTTTCTGATCACTCGGATGGCTGACTGGAAAGATTATGCTGAAACCCTGTGTATTGGACTAGCCCAGGCTCACTGCCTGCCATTGTCCCAGTGTCAAACAGAATGCCTTCGTGTGGGCTGTAACTGTAAAGTGTAATGGGAATCCCTACTGCACTCCCAGAACCTAAGAAACTTTAAAACAGCAATATACATAATTATCAATGCAATATAAAGATATGATATAGGATTAAAATAAAAGGAAAGGAATCACGTGGTCTGTCTACATTGTGGTTTGTCTACACCTGACTCTCGATATTAACCTGCGGGAAAGAGTAAATGCTGTGATTAGACTGACAGAACTAAGCCAATTGGAAGAAATCTGTACTCGGAGTGGGACTGTACTTTTAAAATCGAATCTTAACGTGAGTTTATGGGACATTTTATATGATTGTGGTCACACCACATTTTATCGCCCAGTATTGACCGGGTTCTACCTGTAATATTGCATAACACAGCCGTGCCACGGCTTTGTTCTTCTGACTGTGAACGCACTGGTCATGCTCAAGCGCCCGTCAGCATGACAACCATTATGACTGACGGCGCTGCCCCTTCGAACAATGCAAGCGATCACACTGCGAACTGCAGATCCCCGGTCAGTGGTCAGTGTGCTGCCGAAGTTCAGACAGATGGCCAAACTCACATCGTATGCAGTAGTATACTTTGCTATCTCTTCAACAAGATGGACATCATGGTGCATGACACGCTGGTAAAGTTGTGCGTAGACCACTTCACTTCCAGCGAGATCGAAGCAGCTAAACAGACTTTATACGAATGCGAAGTCGTCAAGAATCTTGCTTTGCGTCAGGGCCGGCGCCGACAAGGGCATCATAAAGAGAAAAACAACATTGAAGATATACTGAGGGCGCTGCACAAGTCGCCTAGGGGACTGCCAGTGTTTGCGGTTACGGATTTGTCCACCCTGCCGCCGCTCGACGTCAACAACATCGACTTCGGTCACATTATTACCGAGTTTCGTGCGATGCGGGCAGAAATGGCGGATCTGCGGCGTGACATGACAGCCGTCAAATCGAGGGAACCTGACCCGGTGATATGGCCTCAGCGTAAGCCTGAGCTCACGACAGATGATAGACAGACGCTTCGGGTGAATCTGCCGCCGATCAGTGCAGTCACCACAGCCGAACCGAGCCACACGTCGGCAGACGTAACCGTGAGTAACATTCGATCTACGTCTACTCGTCAGCGTAGCCCTGCGTTGGTTAACATAACACCTCTACCAGCTGCGAACGTTATCGGGAGCCGTGCGCCGGGTGTCGCGAAACAACCAAGGAAGACTATCGTTGATGATGACTTTAAGCTGGTGTCTGGCAAGAAAAGGCGCAGTAACGGTTCGAAGGCGGTGATCGGCACGCGGAAATGCGGTAACCAGCTCAAAGTAAAGGATGGACGATTCCTGACAGCCTTTGTCTCACGACTAGATCCTACGGTCACTGTCGATGACATGTCTTTGTATGTGAAGTCTGTGCATAAGCTCGAGGCCAAATGTGTGAAACTAAAAACTAAGCATGAGAGTTATGCCTCATTCAAGGTTGATGTTATATGCAATGACGCATCTAAGTTTTATGACCCGGACAACTGGCCATCTGGTGTATACTTGAGGAAATTCTTTAACACCAAGAACTAAGTTATGGAAATTAACATCACATCTTTTAATTGTAATGGATTTAAAGGTTTTATGCCCTTCTTAAAGGATGTGTTAATGGAATGTGATATACTGTGCCTACAAGAGCTTATGCTCACTAAACAAGATTGCCATATACTAAACACCTGTCACGAAGGTTATGTGGGTTATGGTGTTTCTCCTGTAGATGCATCTTGTGGTATTTTAACTGGTAGACCGTATGGTGGTGTAGGTTTTTTATGGAAACATTCCCTTGATCAATACATCACCATTCTTGACCAGTGCTATGATTGGCTATGCGGCATAAGAATTTGTTGGGGTAACAAGGAGTATTATCTACTAAACGTATATTTACCTTATGAATGCGAGGAAAACAGGGACAAGTTCAATGATTATATGTCCAAAATTGCTGTATATGTTAATAATATTAATAGCTCGTGCATCACTATTGTTGGTGATTTTAACGCGGATATTTCCAAGAAATCAGTTTTTGGGAATATCTTACTTGATTTCTGCAAAGAATTTACTCTGGCTATATGTGATCAAGATACTCTCCCAATAGACACATATACATACGTTAGTTCTGCCTGGGGAACTACATCATGGCTAGACCATATCATATGTACCGCGGATGCGAAGGATTGCCTATCTAACATGTCCATACTTTATGATGTTATTTATTCTGATCACCACCCGATATCGTTCAGCATAGACAGTGATATTCTACCAGAATGCGTTAGTGGTAGTGGCAATACTAATGAGAGTAAGCAAGGCTTACAGTGGGACAGATTAAACCCACAAGATATTGATGCATATAGAGAATGCACGAACGTTGAATTGAGCAAACTGAATGTTCCACCGGGTGTTAGATGCAATGATCCCAATTGTCATAACTGTAATCATGATGATGATCTCGATGACTTTTACAATTCTATCGTGATTACATTGAAGAGGTGTGGTCACACACTCCGGTCAAATCGCAAAGGTGCTTATAAGTATAATGTTGTACCAGGTTGGAACGAGCGAGTGAAAGAGCTTCATTGTGCAGCCCGTGATGCTTACTGTATATGGAAAGAGACTGGTAAACCTAGACAAGGTGACATTTTAAATGTTATGAAATTATCCAGAATGAAATTCAAACAGGCGATCAGAAAATGTAAAAGGGAGAAAGAAACTATCATTGCTGATAACATTGCAGAACAGTTGTGTCAGAAAGACCACCGCAAATTCTGGAAAGAAATTAAGCACTGTACGAACAGTAAAGTAAAACTTCCGACAAACATTGATAATATACACGGTGACGTAAACATCGGGTCAATGTGGAAGCATCATTATGAACATTTATTTAATGATGTGGAGGATAGTCGATGTGATAAAGTTTGTTATGACTGTTCCACTGACAATACAGGAATGACTGTTGGTGCAGTTGAACTGATGGATATTATTAATGGACTCTCAAAAAATAAGTCACCAGGTCTGGACGGTATCAGTGCAGAACATATTAAGTTCGCTGATTATCAACTCGCTGTGCTTTTGTCTATCCTTGTGTCTTCGATTCTGGTGCATGGTTATTTACCAAAAGAAATGTCACAGTCTGTTATTGTACCAATTATTAAAGACAAAAATAGACGAGTAAACGACAAAGGGAATTATAGGCCAATATGTCTATCGAATATATTTTCGAAGATAATAGACACTGTTCTTTTTAACAGAATGAAAATGTACTTGGAAACCACTCCTAATCAATTTGGCTTTAAGCCTAAACATGGAACGGAGTTATGCGTGTTTGCATTTAAGGAATTATTAAGGTTCTACACTGAACATGGTTCAGCTATGCACGTCGCATTTTTAGATGCATCAAAGGCGTTTGATCGTGTCAACCGAAATAAACTTATAACGAAACTAGAACAACGAAATGTACCGAACTATATCTTAAGAATACTCAGCAATGAATTCAATAATCAATGTGTATGCATACGATGGGGAAATACCTACTCGGACTTCTTCTCGGTAGGCAATGGTGTTAAGCAAGGTGGGAAGTTATCCCCTTTGCTTTTTAACATTTATATGGATAATCTGAGTATACAACTGCACAAAAAACAAATCGGTTGTAGTCTTGGTAACATGGTTGTTAATCACCTTATATACGCCGATGATCTACTTCTGTTTGCACCTTCTGCTAAAGGACTACAAACACTACTAGACATGTGTTACTCATATGGATGTGAGCACGATGTGCAATACAATGCGAGTAAATCCCTGGTCATGTACTTTGAATCTAGAAAGTCAAATCTGTCTAAAGAAATGACATTAGGAGGAAAGAAGTTAAACTTTGCCACCTCTTGTAAATATCTTGGACATGTCATTTCTAATAACTTGTCTGATGAGTCTGACATGCAAGCCAAAGTGAGACTTTTGTATGCCAAGAGTAACATGTTACGTCAAAAGTTTCACTTTTGTTCAACTGCTGTAAAAAATAAGCTATTTACAGCGTATTTTGGTAATATCTATATGTGTGCGTTATGGGTGAACTTTAGAAAAGTTAATTTTCATCAATTCATTGTTGCATATAACAACTCTTTCAGGATATTGAACAATTTGCCCATGAGATGTAGCGCTAGCCACATGTTTGCTACAGCTAATGTCAGCTCGGGTAAATGTGTAATCAGAAAGGCTATTTTTAGCTTAATGAATAGGATTGACATGTCTTTGAATCCCATTATTTATAGCATTAAAACTAGCGACGTGTATTGTACTTCGAAACTGCGGCACCAGTGGGTCCGGGATTTATATAATTTTTAAACATATTGTTCTTATCTATGTATTTTTTTATTATTTACATACTTTTATTGATGTATTTGTATATATGGACATCATGATTGTCTGAAATAAATACATTATTATTATTAAAATAATTAGGTCTAAAATAATATATAAAATTAAATAACTTAGCTATATTCGAAACGTTAAAGCATATTTAGCCAAAATTATAAGGAATGTTATTCAAATGTTTTACTATACATGTTGCAGCTATTACTTCACTCCAATTCAATCAGTATTTTGTCATTAATTGCTACTGTTTTAAAGTCAAAATGCATGCTATGTATATGTACCTTGTGAACAAATAAAGTTTTATCATAGTTCATCTCTTTCTTCTTTCCATTCTGGGGGAGGGTGGTATGGGCAAAATGAGAACAGAAAATGCGTGCACAATTTCTTAAACAACCTTTAACTGTGCTGCATGTGAGATTGCAGCTCACCAACTCTCCTGCAGGGTTTCTACAACCAGTGGAAATCAGCCTAAGTAGCAGAGTATCGGGATAAAATACTACAGTATTTTTAATACCACATTAAGTAATATATATATATATATATAAAATCTTCACAAAACAGTCTACTCAAATATTTTATTTCTAGGTGTATCTTCACTGACATGCATATAGTCTCTACTAAACATGTCAACATTTTACTTCCATCATAACCCTTAATGATCTGTATCTATGATTCACCAAAAACATTTAATTAATAATTACAAACTCAAAATATAGTCCAAAGGACTTCAGGGCCTCTTGGCCCATTTTTAGTCCTTTGGGCCGAAAGTCCAACGGACTTATGTCATCACTCTGCATCCACCGTGTGCCGTTACCTGCCGTATCTCAGAAACCGTTCAGCAACGTTTTCTCTAATTTTGCATAGTCGTATCTTAGGGTACTGCCACTATGCACAAGAAATCTGTATTTGATTGTATTATTCTAAGGGCCCCGTAGGGCCTCCAGGTCCCCCGAAACTGGTAAATGTTCACATTTTGCTTATTTATACAAAACCTCTTCTGTAACTTTTTCTCTGATTTTGCATAGACATTTTACGTGGTAGTGCCACTATACACAATAAATCTGTCTTTGATTGAATCATTCTAAGGGCACCTCAGGGCCCTCCAAAATTAAACATTTTCCTACTATTTCCATACTGCTGTAAGCCTCCTGCACTAATCTCTATTTATAACTGGATAGTGGACGTTTCCCTATCTCTGATCACTAGGGTGGCTGAGTGGAGCATGGCCTTGCTGTCAGAGATTATGCTGTAAGCCTGTGTATTGGACTAGCCTCCGCTCACTGCATGTCATTGTCCTAGTGTCAAACAGAATGCCTCCATGTGGGCTGTAACTATAATGTGTAATGGGTATCCCTAGATTCCCTACTGCACTGGCAGAACCTGAGAAGCTTTAAAACAGCAATAGACATAATTATCAATGCAATATAAAGATATGGTCTAGGATTAAAATAAAATAACTTGGGTATAAAATAATATATAAAATAAAATAACTTACGTATACTTGAAAACGTTAAAGCATATTTAGCCAAAATTATAAGGAATATTATTCAGATGTTTTACTACATATGTTGCAGCTATTACTTCACTCCAATTCAATCAGTATTATGTCATTAATTGCTACTGTTTTTAAGTCAAAATCATGCTATGTATATGTACCTTGTGAACAAGTAAAGTTTTATCATAGTTCATCTTTTTCTTCTTTCCATTCTGGGGGAGGGTGGTAGGGACAAAATGAGAACGGAAAATTTGTGCACAGTTTCTTAAACAACCTTTAACTGTGGTACATGCGAGATTACAGCTCACCAGCTCTCCTGCAAGGTTTCTAAAACCAATGGAAATCAGCCTAACTAGCATAGTATCGGAATAAAATTCTACAGTATTTTTAATAATACACTAACTAATATATACAATCTTCATGAAACGATCTACTCAAATATTTTATTTCCAGGTGTATCTTCACTGGCATGCATATAGTATCCACTAAACATGTCAACATTTTACTTCTATCATCAGGCTGCGAAATAAGGCCGGTCCGATCGTCCCGGACGAGTAGTTTCAGTGATCGGACTAGTCCATGTTTAGTTGAGCAGTCCCATCGGACTAGCTGTTATTATGTAAATTAATTTACGCTATGTATACGCTAGTTGGGTGTTGTGATGGATTAAAACAAAATCAGACAGTAAGGTAGCATTTTATCACAGGCAGCTAAATATTCCGTACGACCGTCAGATCGGAAACTTGCTGAACGCAGTGAATGTAAATGGCGGCTGTTTACATCCGGTTAGCGTAGGATAGGTAGTGCCACCTAGCGACCATGAGTGGTGAGCGACATGGACAAACATACATGCGCGGGTTACTGACATCGTTACGTGCTATCCCGTCGTGATGGTAGTTGCGTTATTCCTGCATTAGGTGATTATTTTAGCAAGTTACCAAACGCCAGCAATGTTACTGATTGTTTAGTCAGCTTCGTGAAAGAAAACGCTAATGAAAAGTATAGGGCAAATGATGCAACTTAGTCCGACAATGTCGGTCCTTTGACTTTGTCGCCGTCAGGCTTCAAATTCTGCTGGAATCGCCTTGTCCACGACTCCTGTTTGCTTCCCCTGATTAAACTAGTCATTTCTTCTGATAACTTTGCAATTGGATCTACGAAATCACATGTATTTGTTTCTATTAATGACACATTTAGTTGAACATTTAATTGAAATGGGAAACGGCTTGTTTTCTTTATGAAATAAAGCCACTTTTACTATGTGCTATAACTGTCACACATATTTGATACCACAGTATGATTGATTTTTAAGGACTAGTAAAACAATATGAGGACTAGTTGTTTCTGAGTCAGCTAGTCCGACGGACTACCTGTCAATTAAATCCACCGTGCACCCTGTATCATAACCCTTAATGATTTGTAACTATAATTCACCAAAAACCATTTCATTAATAATTACAATATAGTCCAAAGGACTTCAGGGCCTCTTGGCCCATTTTTCTCAAATAAACATGTCTGAAGTCAAGCCATTTTATATACACAATTTAGAAATGGATAATAAAGGTACATTTACACGAATTAATTGTCTAGTTTGTTAGCCAACACGATGTAGTGTGATTTCGTGGTGAAATAATCTGCCATATGTGTGAGACTAGTGTGTCGTACGGTGGTGCGACAGTGAATTGGGGCTGGGTGAAATCTCGCCAATAGGTGGCTGCGATCTAGAAGCAGTGGCCAATCAGATATGTGTCATGTCTAGATATACACATCATTTAGCTAAGCATTAAAAAGTAAAATGTTGGACTCATACAGCGTGGTATCCAGTCCTCAGGACTGCTCAAAGCACTTTACATTTGGCTACCTAGCAGGCATATTCTATCAGCTACACAATCGACTTCTCTGGGAAGCATTCAGACAAGCTGCAATTACTACACAAAGACTTTGTACAGAAATATCCACCGGTGTCTATAAGATGTCAAGGTACTCATTGATAGAACTGAGTGAACTGGAGCAATGTGGAGTAAACGAACTTGCTCAAGGTTCGACACTGCACCAAGAGGATTCAAACCCGGGATCTCTCGGTTGACGCTAACTACCCCACTGCTAACTACCCCGCCACTAACTACACCACCGCTAACTACCCCACCACTAATTACCCCACCGCTAACTACCCCACCACTAACTACCCCACTGCTAACTACCACACCACGCTCTACCATTTGATGTCCCCTGACCAAATGGGACATAAATCTCTGACATAAACCAGCCTTAATAGGGCAATCTAGTCATATCTTCTGCACATCTGTAGCTTTTTACGTAGAGGGTCTGTAGAAACTATGCAACTGTAGCTTAACAGTTTAATGCCATATTCCAAAATTGTTCCTCCGTGGTACCACTGATGAAAGCATGACCTTGAAATGATGATCGCATAGTTAGTGTTATATTATGGACCGAGGGAACTGCTGTACAACATAGACATCCAGGAACAATTGGGTGCGTGTGATTGGTTGCAGGTGACAGTATGGACGGTGTCTTTCTGACAACTCATGCCGATATCCAGCTGAAGGAGTCCAAGAGTGGGATCACTCAAACCTTGGTCATGTTCCAGGTGAGTAATAGTGTTGTGTGTAGACTTACAACTTCACACGAGCATACAATCTGTATTGTGTTGTGTGTATACAACTACACACGAGCCTACAATCTATATTTTGTTGCAAGTTTATAACTACACACAAGCCTACAATCTATGTTGTGTTATGTCTACAACTACACACGAGCCTACAATATATAGTGTGTTGTGAGTCTACAACTACACACAAGCCTACAATCTATATTGTGTTGTGTGTCTACAACTACACACGAGTCTACAATCTATAGTGTGTTGTGAGTCTACAACTACACACAAGCCTACAATCTATATTGTGTTGTGTGTCTACAACTACACACGAGCCTACAATCTATATTTTGTTGCATGTTTACAACTACACACAAGCCTACAATCTATGTTGTGTTGTGTGTCTACAACTGCACACGAGCCTACAATCTATAGTGTGTTGTGAGTCTACAACTACACACAAGCCTACAATCTATATTGTGTTGTGTCTACAACTACACACAAGCCTACAATCTATATTGTGTTATCAGGCAGCTGTGTTGTTCCCGTTATATAGCAACAAAATATCTTTTGAATATGTATGTTAACTGCTTATCTTTGTAAACATACAATTCTTGAAGCACCAGTTGGCAGTTCTCCGTATCAGTCAAGGCAACATTTGACGCAGATTATGCAGTGTTGAACAGAGGGATTCTTAATGGCAGAAGACCTGAATGAGTATTTTAGTTCAGTGTTTATCAGGGAAGATATTAGTTCACTGCCAGTACCAGAGGCTAAGTTCAAGGGGGCAGATTCAGACTATTTAGGACAGTTAATTGTAACCTCGGAAATGGTTGCTAAGAAAATAAGGGCTATGAAGGATAATAAATCACCTGGAGTGGATGGGATTCCGCCCAAACTACTGTTGGAAATTGTAGAACAAATTAGCGTACCGCTTGCAACAGTTTTCAATTTGTCATTAGAAGAGGGAGTGGTTCCTTTAGAATGGAAAGAGGCAAACATTATACCGTTATTTAAAAAAGGTTCGAGAAACAAGTCAGAGAACTATAGACCAGTGAGTTTAATATCAGTGATTTGTAAATTATTAAAGACTAATTAAAGATCACATGGTGGATTAAGCGAGGTCATGCTTAACAAATATGTTGTTTTTTAGAAGATATCACTAAGTGGGTAGATGAGGGATCACCAGTAGATATCGTCTACTTAGATTTTCAAAAAGCTTTCGACAAAGTACCATATCAAAGATTACTGCTTAAACTAATGGCCCATGGCATAGGAAATGGTGTAATAAACTGGACAGAAAAATGACTGATTGACAGAAGACAACGTGTAGTAGTTGATGGGGAGGCTTCAAACTGCAAATCGGTACTGTGGTACCAGGGATCAGTACTAGGACCTATATTATTCTTAATATATATCAACGATTTCGGTGATGAAATAACAAGCAAGGTTTTGAGATTTGCGGATGATACAAAAGTGTTTAGAAGGATTAAAAGTGATGGAGATAGACAGCTGTTGGATAACGGTCTCGTGTTTCTCATCGTCCATGTGTTATTCGTATAATAACATTTATTGTTTATATTGCGTTTTTAGTGAAAGAAATCTTGGTGTCTGATTTGGACATGCACCGTCTTCTTTATCCTAGGTGGCATTAGGAAACTGTCGGTTGATTGCGGACATAGATGTGCAGGAAGAAAGAATTGCTATCAGTCCAGCTTTCGACTGTCACCGGTTTGCTGTGGGTCCAAACACCAGCCAGACGATCAGCGAGCAGGCCTCTCGCAACCAGGTAACTCAGTCGTAGCTAATAGCCATAATACCCATCCTCCATGTGGTGCGACATACACTGATGCAGAAGACGGTTTCCTGAAGTATTACAACATGACGTTTGTTTTGACATAAATTATAACAGTTGTTGCAACGCGCAACTTACATGGAATGTTGACAAGTGATCGGTTGATTGTTTTCGTAGCTCGGGACAATCGCACAAACCATGCGTAACATTGCGAAAAGTTCGACCTATCACCTACGCCTATCTAGCGTTCGGTATGAACCTTAAATCCAGTAAAAACCTACCCAGTGGTGAATTTCGAAAACAATAAAGACATTACTTTTCATCCAAAAGGCTTTAGATGAATCCGTGGAAATGTAATGCCTGAGATGCAAACCGTCTAGAAGGAAATCATTAACTTACCAATATACATAAATATGCACGCGCACACACTCACACGCGCATGCACTCACACGCACACACACTCGATATCAAACCAAAATGATGTTGTTCCATCACACTAATTATACTGTTCCATCGTTGTAATGATAATGTCCCACCAAAGTATGTATTATGAAATAAAAACAAAGCTAATAAGATACATTACAAGCTATATCCCCTCTCTGTAGGACTTTGAATTTATTAGTGCTGGAATCCTGCCCTCTCTTTCTAGGCCTACAACTGTGGGTATGTCAGTGCCATAGCTTGCTGGCCTTCTTTGTGTTTGTCAGTGTTTAAGGGCTGGTATGGCAGCTATATAGGACATTTTATTAAAAGCATAATTAACATAACTTTTGTGTGCCCATGATGTAAAGAAGATCTTGCTGAGTAAAAATATATTAACACTTTTCTGCCTGACACCCCCGTTTCCTTGGTAAAAAAAAATGGCTGGCAAATTATACAATTTATAGCATATCTAAAAATGTCAATATTCTAGAAGTAATAAAGATATAGTAATTGTCTGGTTTGAATTTTTGCATTCTCTGTGAAATTCTCCACAATCTGTATAAAAAACATTTCAGTTTTTTTTTTATATTTGTATTTTATTTTGAATTTTCAAACTATGTAATTGTAAACGCAACATTTTTTGTAGAGATGGAGCATAAACCAAAATGTTTTTTATACACATTGTGGAGAATATCCAGAAGAATACGACAATCTTACCCAGATTACCATACCATTTTTATTTCTGGAATGTTGCAAGTTTTTGTTGCTAAAAATGCAGTTTTCTGTAAATGACCGTCAAAGATTGAATAACCGCATTGATTGCTTGAAAGAGCCACACCTTATCCATGAATAAAAGTGATTTACATGTATGTAGTTGTTATAAATGGTAAATTGATAGAAAACATACATAGCTATTGGATGAAACATATTTTCAGTATTTTTCTCAAAAACAACCATTCCAGCTGCCATACCGCCCCTTAAGCTCTGTCGTCTCTTTGTGTTTGTCAGTGTTTAAGCTCTGTCGTCTCTTTGTGTTTGTCAGTGTTTAAGCTCTGTCGTCTCTTTGTGTTTGTCAGTGTTTAAGCTCTGTCGTCTCTTTGTGTTTGTCAGTGTTTAAGCTATGTCGTCTCTTTGTGTTTGTCAGTGTTTAAGCTCTGTCGTCTCTTTGTGTTTGTCAGTGTTTAAGCTCTGTCGTCTCTTTGTGTTTGTTAGTGTTTAAGCTCTGTAGTATATTTGTGTTTGTCAGTGTTTAAGCTGTCTTCTCTTTGTGTTTGTCAGTGTTTAAGCTGTCGTCTCTTTGTGTTTGTCAGTGTATAGGCACTATCGTCTCTTTGTGTTTGTCAGTGTTTAAGCTCTGTCGTCTCTTTGTGTTTGTCAGTGTTTAAGCTCTGTCGTCTCTTTGTGTTTGTCAGTGTTTAACCTCTGTCGTGTCTTTGTGTTTGTCAGTGTTTAAGCTCTGTCGTCTCTTTGTGTTTGTCAGTGTTTAAGCTCTGTCGTCTCTCTGTGTTTTTCAGTGTTTAAACTCTGTCGTCTCTCTGTGTTTGTCAGTGTTTAAGCTCTGTCGTCTCTCTGTGTTTTTCAGTGTTTACGCTCTGCCGTCTCTCTGTGTTTGTCAGTGTCTAAGCTCTGTCGTCTCTCTGTGTTTGTCAGTGTCTAAGCTCTGTCGTCTCTCTGTGTTTGTCAGTGTTTAAGCTCTGTCGTCTCTGTGTTTGTCAGTGTTTAAATTCTGTCGTCTCTCTGCAGGTCTTCCTCTTTGATTTTGTCAGTGCCGGAGTGACCTCTTCACGACCGCGTCAAGTTCTTCCTATCTGTGCAATAAAGTTAAGGAAGACAGCCTTCTGGGAGCTTGAACTATCAGCGTTAGAATCAGATTTGACCACTGGCGGCAGTGTATCCGCAGCTCCAGCCGAACTTCCCCGGAACCAACCAACACAACAGACTTTGCAATCTCTCAGTGCTATGTGGGCAGGTGTCCCAAGTGCGCCGTCAAATGTTCCTCCAATTCAGTCTGGAGTACATGACACGCCAATGTCTCATCCATCATTCCACTACAATGTGCGCAATCTGTTTGATGATGAATCAAGTTTACGTAATCAACGCACTCTACCGGCCGGTGCATCAGCACTGCATAATCAACAGCACCACTCGGCTAGCCAGTCACGATCACAGATTCAGCAGCATAGTATGACTAGTCAAGCACGACTTCCGATTCAGCAGAACTACGTGGCCACACAGTCAGAACTACTGAACCAAAAGCATCCTTCGAGACGTCTGTCAGAACAGAATCAGCAGTATTCGTTGCCTGTTCAGTCGCGAATTGAACAGACCAGTGTAGTGGTTCCACCAGAACTAAGTAATCAGCAGCATCCTGTGGATTTTCAGTCAGTAAAGCATAATCAGCATAACACTGTGTTCATTCAACCAGGACTGCAGAATCAGCGAAATCCTGCAGTTATCCAGTCAGGGCTAAGTAATCAACAATATCCAGTAGCTTTTCAGTCAGAACTGCATGCTCAGTACAACCCAATGGTTATGCAGTCACGGCTACACAATCAGCAGCATTATGTGGTTAAACAGACATCACTACCAAACCATCAGCACCCTGTCACAACTCACTCAGCAGTACAGAATCAACAGCATTCAGTCGTTGTGCGATCGGGACGACAGAATATATTACATCCTTTTTCCAACCAGACGGAACAACATAATGTGTGGAACCAAGTGGCAAACCAGGGAGGACAACAGATTAGACAAAGCCCTATGGACAGCCAGGCAGTTGTACAGAATATGCTGTATCCTGTACCTAGTGAAGCTACACTGCGATATGTGCTACGAAACACGCTGGACAATCAGTCAGACGTTTTTGATCAGCAGAACAATGTAACTATCCAGTCTGGACTGAGGTATATGCAGAACACAGTAGTTAATCAGTCAGGACTACAGAATGTGCAGAACACAGTAGTTAATCAGTCAGGACTACAGAATGTGCAGAACTCAGTAGTTAATCAGTCAGGACTACAGAGTGTGCAGAACTCAGTAGTTAATCAGTCAGGACTACAGAGTGTGCAGAACTCAATAGTTAATCAGTCAGGACTGCAGAATCTGCAGAGCAGTGTGGTTAATCAGTCAGAACAACATTGTATGCGTGATATCATGTTGATGGGTCAGCCAGACCTACTGACAATGCAGAATGTTCAAGCACTGCGACAAGCAGGCGGTAGTGCAGCACTACGGCAGTTGCAGCGAATCCTTCAATGGTCAGATCTATCGTCACGTCAAGCTGCACGTCAAGCATCACATCAACCGCCAGGTCAACCCTCAAGACAACTGTCAGATCAGCGATCGTGTCAGCAGTCGGGTCAGTTGTCAGGTCAACTATCAAGTCAACTGACAGGTCAACCATCAAGTCAACCGTCATGTGAACTGTTAGGGCAGACATCAGGTCTACCATCAAGGCAACCGTCAGGTCAACTATCAAGTCAACTGTCATGTGAACTGCCAGGGCAGACATCAGGTCTACCGTCAGGTCAACCGTTAGGTCAACTGTTAAATCAGACTTCAAGTCAGACAGCTTCACACAGACAAACTAACGCCAAGTTGACGTCGATGCTACAACATATGTGCCATGTCCAGTCACCTTCAACAAGGAAACGACCCACACTGGACAGGCAAAAGAAGCCAGGGCCACCAAAGAAAAAATTCCAGCTACGGGTGGTTATGACAGGAAAACAGACCAAAGCAAAAGTACATGCAGATGACGCAACGCCAGTGGCACCAGAGAACACACATGAGGGAAAAAGAAAGAGAGGAAGACCATGGACCAAGACAACATTGCCTTGTACAGCCGCAGATAACGGAGCCGCTGTATCACGTGAGTCTGGTAATATTAGTCCTGCTTTAGCGTACGCTGGAATGACAATCCAGTCGCAGAGTCAGCTACCAGCACCGGTGGCAAACATCAGGGATGTCTCACTGATAAATCTCTCACCGACAGAACCCTCGGAGCAGTCATCTCATTCCAGCCGGGGAAACTCTGCCATGGGTAGCATTGTGAGTGTCTCTACACGTACTGCGCTCCCAGACATTATGTCCCACATGGGGTTGGGCATGACACTGCCTACTATCATCGCCTCAGCAGAAACCGAAAGCCAACGTGTCCATACCGAATTCATCCAGCCAATCATCATCCAGCCAATATCTGATGTCATGCACACTTTTGTGAAAGCAACCTCGATGGCCATAGAGCCAGTTAGTGCAAGCATTAGTTGTGATGTGGAAAACACATCACTGCTTGTTTCTGGCCAGCATAGCAGCAGTATACGTAACCCGTCACTGTGCAGTCTGTTGGTTGACAAAGAACACGAGAGCAAGGCTACAACTGAGTCACTCATGCTCAAGTTGTCACCAAACCAGTCAGTCTCCTCAGCAATGGCAGCACAAGACCCTGAAAAGGTGAAAAATGATGAAACGGTGAATGACACCGAAACGGCGAAAGGTACTGGCACGGTACACGACATTGACAGGGCAAAATACATTGACAAGGCACAACACACTGGCACGACGCAAAACACTGGCATGGCGCAAGACACTGACATTAAGCAAGACACTGACAATGCGCAAGACACTGACACTAAGCAAGACACTAACATAACATCAACATGCTTTGCTGGTAACATCATTGGAACTGTGACGGAGGTAGTTCCAGGCAGCAGCACACATGAAAGAAGCAGTCCTCCCGGCGACACATTGGCGCCTGTACCTTGTGACATTGACAGTGGGAAGGAACTATTGCCTGCACTTGAAGTCGATGAGGGGGATGCGTCCACCCAAGGTAGTACCTCCCAGGTGGAGAGTGGCGTCGAGAAGACGTCAAAGGAAGTGTCGAGAATCTGCGTCCATGAGAACGAAACGGTTGAACTCGTCGTTGAGCGGCGAGAGAGCAGCTCATCTGATGCTGACTGTAGCTGTATTGGCAGTGATTCCTTGCCTCACAATTATGAACCTTGCCATGACAAAGGCAACTGGAAACGGTTTATGACTAATGCCAGATTTCAACCAGTAGTCATGCTTGATAGACTCGGCAGTATGTCACATGGATCTGCGTCATCAGATCATTCAACGCATAAAGTTACTGAGGAGCAGAAAACTGATGGTGAAATGTGTCCGGCAGTGGAAACCCAGATAGAAAACAACAAGTGTACAGAAGATGCTGCATGCTACAACAGTGTCAATGATGCTCAGAAGGCGAATGCTGCCAAACGTTCAGTACACAGGTGTCTTAATGCCGCTCATTCCACAGAAGACACTGACGAAGAAGTGGGCAACTTTGAGAGACAAGATCTGACAAGTTCCGTTGTGGCTCAGTACAGTAGTGGGTCTCTTCCCGGTGACATTGATAGAATGGATCACTCGTGTTCGACTGCAACTCAGAACGAGGCTACACCTTGTCCTAGTGAAAATGAGATAATAGACCTAACATTTTCTGATGAAGATCAGACCAACACTCCATTTTCTCCAAGTGAAGTTGAGGTAATAGACCTAACATGTTCGACTGCAGCTCAGAACAACTCTAAACTTTGTACAAGCGGCAGATTAGATGAATCCAATGTATATCCAACACACGGGGTCGTATGTCGACATTTAATGAGCACTTGTGATAAGAGTCGTTACAAAGCCAGACGTAACAAGGCCAAGAAAAGAAGGTTAGGTGGTGGCACTCGTTGTCACAAAGCATTGCGGAACGTCGGCATTGTTCCTACATCTCATACGGCTGGTAAACAAGAGAATCCACGTAAAACAAACAGCTGCATCCTCGAGGACATTTCAACACGTGACATCACCAGCAACACAGCCTCGGATGAAGATCAACACAAAACTGTCGGAATTAACCATTGCAACAGTCTTCCTAAGACGTGTTGGCTATTGCACAGTCTGCCGAAGCCAGCGGCTGGCTCCGGTGGCCAGACGGGATCATCATCAGACACGGGACAGGAGATTAATCGAGGTGATGTGCCAGTCGAGGGGAAGACAGCTCCAACAGATATGGGACAGGAGACTCACCGAGGTGATATGTCAGTTTTAGAGAAGAGACCTCCACCAGACATGGGACAGGAGACTGACCAAGGTGATGTTTCAGCTGTGGAGAAGATACCATCAGACATGGGGCAGGAGACTGACCAAGGTGGTGTTTCAGCTGTGGAGAAGATACCACCATCAGACATGGGACAGCAGACTGACCGAGGTTGTGTGTCAGTCTTAGGGAAGACACCTCCACCAGACACGGGACAGGAGACTCACCGAGGTGGTATGTCAGCCGTGGGGAAGACACCTCCATCAGACTCGGGGCAGGAGCCTGACCGAGGTTATGTTTCAGTCTCAGGGAAGAGATCTCAATCAGACACGGGACAGGAGACTAACCGAGGTGGTGTGTCACTCGTGGGGGAGACACCGGGGCCTCCATCAGACACGGGACAGGAGACTGACCGAGGTGGTTTGTCAGTTATGAAGACGATGTGTTCCACTGTCAACAGGTGCCTAGAAAATATATCAAGTAGTCACTCTCGAGCGCACTTGACGAAGTGCTCAGGTCTTGTACAATATCCTGCTTTGTCAAGAGACAGTAATTCTGGTGTCAGCGCATTTAATTCTACACTGTCGCCACACGTTCCAAGCAGCAATAGTACAAAACCAGTGCACAATACGCCGTCTCACGAATCACGGGCATCTTTGACAGCATGGCATCGACCTACACCCCAACATGCATTTGCAATTGGTGTCGTTCTGCAAGGCCAAGAACAACGAAAACCGGTGACACTAGCCGGCAAGGAATCACAGGAACAGTCCTTGGCTGTCCTGAAAGCACGATCAGGAAATGGTAATGGTCATGAAGATCTTACAGCGGCTTGTGGTCAGACGAATCAAAGTGGTGCTTTAGACAAAGTGGAGATCAGGCGTGTTGTATCACTGAACACTTACAGGCAGCGCCGGCAAGATTCGAATGTTGCCAGTACTGGTGATCCATGGTTAGCCAACACACAACGACGTTCGCCTGTTGACGGGAGCAGTGAACAAGAGAGCAGATCAGTGATAACACACAACACTGTTGCCCCCCAAACAAACATCACTTACGTGTCAACAAAGTTACCAGGAACTCCCACATACGTCGATGTCGGTATAGTAGAACTGTCAGGATGTGAAACGGAACGTTCGGGCGCCGGGTGGGAAGATTTGATACACGCGGACCAACCGTACAATGTGTGGAACACTTCAGACTTCTGTGTTGCGAGTTCAACCGTGAGCAAGATTCTCGAAGAGTACTCGTGCAAGCCGACACAGGAACAACACCAGGTTAGATTTGCATATTTGGAGAAACTCAACAAGATCCTCAAACAAATCAGCGACGATGAAATGTTTTCTGACAACACCTCTGCTAACATCTCTTCAACGTCAGGTAGTTCAAGCACTAGAGCTGAACACAACACTGTGCGGCTGAAGACGCAACTGAAACGACAGAAACTCTTCACGATTCTTGCTGAGATTAACGCAAGTGTTATTGCAGATAAGGCGAACATGACGTCAAAGCCTTGGCAGGATAAAGAGATTCATCGACGAGTGGAGAGGAGTCGCGTTCACCGTGAGATCACAAACGAACGTCTCGGACAGTTGAACATATTCCACATGGATTGGCAGATCCAAGTCCTGCCACAAATATTCCGCCTCTGCTCCGAGTTAGAGAAATGTGTTTCGGTTGAGGGTCAGTTTCTCTTTCTGAAAGTTCGTCCGATTCCGCTCTGCCTCAGCAACGAACTGTACGCGCTGAAGATGACAATCCAGGCTGTGTACGAGGAGTTGTCGTTGGTGTCAGAACTTGCAGCGTCTGACTCGAGAAAGGATCGGTTGATTCTGGCTCTTGGCTGGCTCCACACTGAACGTCGCACGAAGTTGACTCAGATCTGTTACTCCGACGTGCAGCAAGTGTGCGAACTGACTGGCGTGTTCATGCAGCGCCGTGCCTGGTACAGGTAAGAACTGGCTGAGTGGCAAGTTGAACAGGTTGTTGTTTGTATCTGTGACTGAATCCTCGTGTTCAAGAGGTTTTATTTGGGGCGTATCATGTATTTTGTTGTTATAAATGGGAGCCCAAGGGGAAGCGATCTTAGTCACCCTTTAGTTGTCCATGCTAATATGTAGTAGCATAATAGATTTTGTAATATTATTATCAGTAATAATGATGATTACTCCATGGTTGTATTGTTTTCATGTAGAGAACAATTGGCATTACACTATGCGAATATTGACGTACACGTACTATAGAAAATGAAATCATTCATATTATTCAACACATTGCGATTACTTTAAACTAAATAAAAGATTGTGTAAACAATAATCAGTGATACGTGTTTTGAAGAGGAAACTGAACGGTGAACGAGAACCATCGTACAATTTGCTATTCACATGTATGTACTTGTAAGCACAATGGTGTTAGAACTACGTGTTGGCATTGAGATTCTGTTTTTTAATAGCCGCATCAAATGTTCAAACAAAACAACATATGACAATTCAACAAGAAAACTATTATCGTATTGCGAGTCCAGCAATTTATTTTTTCTGTAACCATCTATTCTGCGATATTTGTTATTTTTCATAAATACATTCTCGCGCTATTAGCATATGTACACAATCAGTAGATACATTGCTGCACTAATTTATCGTTCTCGATGAGAACGATTTGGAGAATTTTGTTTTACAAAGCCTGACATCACTTTTAGGAATCCAATTTGAGATGGTTTGTTTTTTTAACTAGGAAGTCAACGATAATTGTTTTTATTTAACCTCGCTAATAGTTTACAAATCACTGATGTTAACTAACTGCTCTGTAATTATCTGATTTAGTTTATCAAGCTTTTTAAAATAATGGTAATATACTGTTTGGTACTTTCTGTATTAAAGATATCACTCTATCTTTGAATTAGAATACTAATCGTAAAAAAACTAATTTATTTTATTTACACTGTTTTCAGAAAGATGCAGGCAGAGTTGCAGAATTCGTCTCGCGAGAGCAGCGCAGCATATCTATCAGCCAACCCGATGGAGTATCTTGCTCAGAAAATTCTCAGCATGACAATATATCTTGACTTCATTCACAAACTGCAGGTATGTATCAATGGGCGGAAGTTGCCACAGGAATTAGCCAGAGACTTGGTGTATTCCAGGCAGTTGTGTTATACTCAAATACACTAAGCTGATCAGTGAGATTAAAGTTACTTAAGACTATGTATTTATACAGCACATCCATTCCATGTAAATTACAAATGTTGAGTAAAAGTAGGTGAACCGTAAGACAATGGAATTGTTCACGTGTTACTACGTAATCCACAGCTCAACCATGAGCCATTAATAGGCAGTACAGTAATACCTCTGTGCTAGCATGCTTTTCCAGGTATTTCAAATTGCTATGAAATGTCAACTTTGGAGACGTTGCCCTAGCAGGTACGTTTTTTGTACCTCGCAGGTATGATTTTTTTTAATGTTTATATGTTTTCTTTGGCTGCATAAAACGTGCATTGTGTTTTTAGTTCCAGAAGATGATTAGTTGCGTGCAGCATCCAGCGTACTTGGACAACAACAAAGGTGAGACTTGTGTTCTAGTACTAGAGACAAGAAGAGACATGTCTTAAAAACACGCATCAGTGTCCACAGTGGAAACAGCAGCTGTAACAGAACAATAGCAGCAGTTTACACAGTGGTGACAACAGCTACATGGTCTACAGTGTAAACAACAGCACCCAGGTCCACCGTGGAAACACAACAACTGTGTACACAATGCAAGCATCTGTGTCCACAGTGTATACGATGGCAACATTGTCCACGTGGAAACAGCAGACACATCTATGTCTGCTGTGGAAACTAACAGTATACACGCAGTATATATACTATATAGCAGTATACATGGTGGAAACAACAGCAGCAGTATCCACAGTGGGAAAACAGCAGCTGCATCCACAGTGGAAACGACAGCAGCAGTGTATACGGTGGAAACAACAGCAGCAGTGTCCATGATGGAAACAACAGCAGCAGTAACTACAGTGGAAACAACAGCAGCAGTATTCACAATGGGAAAGCAGCAGCTGCATCCACAGTGGAAACGATAGCAGCAGTACCCACTGTGGAAACAACAGCAGCAGTGGCCACAGTGGAAATAACAGCAGCAGTTTCCACCCTGGAAGCAATAGCAGCAATGTCCACCGTGGAAACAACAGCAGCAGTATCTGCAGTGGAAACAACAGCAGCTGCATCCTTAGTGGAACCAACAGTACTGTTGGATAACAAACAAATGAAGCCATGTCTGTATGGAATCGTCAATACTGATTATCGTCTTGTTTCAGACGGCTTCAGTGCTTGCTCGAGCTCTCGCAGCCAGCCCGGTACTCTGCCACAAGAGTCTACAACCAAGCGGTTGGATGTTGCCCGGTCCACTGAAGACGAGCCAGTACAGGCGTCCGTAAAGCCAGCACTTGGCGCCTTGACGAGAAGCTCAAGGGACACCACAGTTGGGTCTGACGGCAGGACTAAAGCTCAAGGCTCAGACTCTGGAGAACGGTGTAGTGACAAAACACACACCAGTGAAGTTTGTCAGAACAAAGCAACTGAACGTGACACTGATACGAGAGTCGAATGTGTTTTTAGTGGCCGAAGTGACCTCACGTCTGAGGACATTGGTCGTCAGATTAAAGACAACAAGGAAGACAATAAAGGTGACATGCCAACAGGAAGTGGCCTTAGTGAAGACGGTGGTATCGTAACAGCTTCTAGTGAAAGACATAGTAGAGGAAATGTTGATGACGTCATTGACGGTGAATGTAAGATGCCAAAAGGAAGTGGTCATACTGACGAACGTGATGCTATGGTATTTCACTGTGAAGATCGTCTTCACGAAAATGGTAAAAAACAACTTGGAGGAAATGTTGATGATGTCATTGGCATAGGAAATACAAGTAAACTGTGTGAAAACCCGGAAATTGACAACAGCACAGCAGAAACAATTAGTTTCACTAGTAGCGGAGGTTTGACTGGCAACAACGCTGAAAAGGTTTATCCTGTTGAAAACAGTGAAAGTGAAAGCATGACGAAACACACCGAGGAGAGTGAAGAGGTTGGAGTTGGGAGGGGCGAAAGAAACGATGATAATGTGTATTCAACTCCAGCCAATACATACCAGTCGAGTCCAATAAGTGCCATGTGTTTTCCAGAAGCATCCACAGATCCTGTGTATTACACAAACTGTTCTGTGATGGGATTTCACCATGACGAGGGGTGGCAAAGATTGGAAACTTGCTACAAACACAATGAAGACTCTGTTTACTACACAAACTGCTCTGGACAGGGAATTCAAAGTAACCATGAAACACGGAGTGAAACATTGCAAAGAGTAGACGACAAGAGTTGATCTGCCAATGCTGTTTCCCAAAAACGCAAAATTGGGATATACGCACGGTAGGTTTGCATTATCGTTAGCTGGGACTGTTGTAAACGATATCGTTTTACAGCTGGTTTCAATGTTCCATTATAATAAACTGTATTGTACTTTTGTACTACTTTGTAGTCTGTTTGTATTTCTCGGTGAGTTTCGTTCTTCTGTGACACTCAATGTTGTGGCTTATTCCTGCTCCAGTAACTTAACTACATCCAGGCAAATTCTCGGCCTCTCACAGCTACGTTGGGGCTTATTCTTGGGCCTTTCTTACATCTTACAGTAACTCTGGGGCTCACTTCGTATTCATGGTAAGCCTTCCCAGCTGATCTTTATCTTTTCAATTTGTCTAGTGTATTTTCGAGTGATTTGGTCTTCACATAAATACACTGCTCAAAAATATGATAAACTAAAGGTTTTCAAGTGAGGATATGTTCTATAAAAGTTGCCGTGGGGTAATGAACGTTTAAATACAAACACATTTCAGAATTTAAAATGATGTTAACACTTACAAATGCATCTTTCAGCCTGCCATGATGAAGCTGCGTTGTTTGACAAGGAAAATGGCGTTCGTCGTGAACGGGAATAATGTGGTCTCAGAAACCAAGCTCGCTCTCTACACGTGGAGGGAACTATTGCGGCACAACAGGGACCGCAAACGTCATCGCCACACCAAGTTGCACTACCGGTAGAATATGCAGTAACGGGATGAGCCGTGAGTTTTCACATGAACAAGAATCCTCTGAACGTGGACGCCAGCTTGGAACCCTGGACTTCTTCGTTGGATGGACACATTCAGTTGTGGCTGCAGCATTTGCCTATTACCAAACTACGCTGATTGCCAAAGATTATATTATTTTGTTAAATCACATTTTGAACTACGATTGTTTAACAGAGTAGAGGAGACAATTACAAGTTGGTGAAAATTATAGTCGTTAATGTTTGTCTTAGTATTAATATATCCACAATGTTCTTTTATTATAGCAGATGCCAGAACCCGAATCACACGCTCTGGTTTTATTTCGGTGATTAATGATTGTGTACATCGACCATTGAAGATGTATAGTTTAACTGGTGAGTGATAGAGTTTCACTCGGTGCCATCGTCAACTTACCTGCAATGTGTCACTCGTTGCCTAGTTAGTAATGCCTGTTTTTCATAAATACAATAATTAATCTATAAATTGCTGTCATGTTTCACGCTTTCCAGCCCTTTTTCGTTCTGTGTGCGTGCGTGCGTGCATTGCAATATTTGTTGTGGACCCCGCCGGACAGACATACCGTTTCATTCATTCTGGATCTGCCGTTACCGCAACAGTAAACCGTGCATTTGATTGTTGTCACGCCTCTGGCTGCAACACGTCTGATCGACTGTTTGGTCGGATAAGAGCCAAGCTCTGTTGACGTATTTGTTACCCGGATGTCAGTGTTCGCTCCGGGTCTACAGTCTAGCCAACCGGTTGTCAGTTACAACTTTTGGCTACTTAGAGTTTGTCACAAATACCACAGGTATAGGCAAACAAAACATCTGGTACTCAAAGCAGGAAGGAAGTGTGACATGAAGGTACACTACATAAGCTCGTCAGTAATGCATACGTTGCTGTATACGCTATATCTTAATAATAATGTATGTATTTGCAGCATTGGCGCACGACGGATGGTCTGTGCCAGTGCTACTCGTAATCAGAGCGTGACCATCTTGCGGAACATATCCGGCTCAGCCGGGTTGTCATAGCACAGGGTATTTGTACGGCTGGTTAGTATCAGTAGGTATGCGTTACGCACTGCGCATGTGGTATTTGCGGAAATAATCCTGGCAAGTGCCCAGCGTCTATGTGTTGTTTGCGCCGACCCAACACTGTCATCTTGATCATCTATCCGGATGTCTCGCTGGAACATATGATCTTGTAAACAAACATTTAATTCCCGTGATGTAATGGATGAGTTCGGGAGTATACCTATTGTTCCCTCCGCTATTCGTACTATCCTTGTCTTATACGCAACGAGGCTGACGACTCCCAACCAGCTTACCGAAGGCACCCTAACCCGGAAAGTGGCGTCACATCTTATGATGGATTGAGTGGGATCAACCCATAACGTGTCAATGAGAAGAACGGTCGAGCATTCCTTGAACTGTACCGTGAACTGGAAGGTCGAGCATTCCTTGAACTGTACCGTGGACTGGAAGGTCGAGCATTCGTTAAACTGTACCGTGGGCTGGAAGGTCGAGCATTCCTTAAACTGTACCGTGGACTGGAAGGTCGAGCATTCCTTAAACTGTACCGTGGGCTGGAAGGTCGCGCATTCCTTAAACTGTACCGTGGGCTGGAAGGTTGAGCATTCCTTAAACTGTACCGTGGACTGAAAGGTCGAGCATTCCTTAAACTGTACCGAGGACTGGAAGGTCGAGCATTCCTTAAACTGTACCGTGGACTGAAAGGTCGAGCATTCCTTAAACTGTACCGAGGACTGGAAGGTCGAGCATTCCTTAAACTGTACCGTGGACTGAAAGGTCGAGCATTCCTTAAACTGTACCGAGGACTGGAAGGTCGAGCATTCCTTAAACTGTACCGTGGACTGGAAGGTCGCCAGTGTTGGGCAGCTTAGTGAATAGTTTATATACCGATATGTCTTTGTTACTTTTTGTTTTATTACCAAATCTTTAAGATTGTCGTATTATACGTTTAGACTCCTTAATCTTTGTACTAGTTTTATATGTGTGTAGTCAATTGCATATATCTGCAGTGCTTAATTGTACTGTAATCTTTAACACATTTATGTCTAGTTTTGTATGTGTGTAGTCAATTACATATATCCGTATTGATTATTTGTACTGTAGTCTTTAACAAGTTTAGTTTTATACGCGTGTAGTCAATTGCATATATCCATAGTAATTAATTGTACTTTAGTCTTTAACACATTTAAGTCTAGTTTTATATATGTGTAGTCAATTACATATATCCGTAGTGATTAATTGTACAATAGTCCTTTTAATATATTTAATAATAGCTGTAAAGCGTTATAATTTTTTATTTTATGTACTTTTGTACGTCTCGTCGACATGAATAAAATGTCGAAACCGGAAGACAACTTTTCAATCTCAAGCCATTCCGATGGTTCGATGGTGGGTGTTGTTATACGACCGCACGAATACGGGCAATGACACGACGTATCGTAACGTCTGGTGCTTCGTGAAGTACCGCCACATACTGGTCTTCAGCGTACGGTTAAATCGTTCACGATGCTCGCTTTCGTCTCTTCGTTATGTGGTGGATATTGCGCGTCTTCAAAAGCTTCTGAAAGGTTCGATTGAGGAACTCAGTTCCCTTTCGGTCTGTAGTGTGGTCGGCGTCATGCCCTTCGTTAGCAAACTCTCGAACGCCGTCACGAGTGCCGCATCGGATTTATTCTTCAACGGAACGCACCACGCCCGTTTCGAAAAAACGTCGATAACCGTCAGAAGGAACATCGTCCCGTCGTTGTTTTTTCAGATTCTCTACGTCGACGAGGTCGGCCTGCCACTGCTGGTGTTGACCGCCCACTATGACGCGTCGTCGTTTGAAACGATGTCGCACGGGTTTGTGTAGGGTGTAGGCGTCCTGTACTCCGCGTGTCGCTCAATACAATGCGTCGACGCCGCCGTAACTCCATACACGTTTCGGGTCGAAGTAGACGCGTTCGGGTTTCGTGTCGCGCCGTTGTCGACCCATAACGTGTCGTTCCGTACTACGACACCCCCGGGGCACCAGGACACCACCGACTGATCGTACCGGCTAACAACGAATGCGACGACCGCCACCCCGGCTACTATTATTAGTGCTCCTACAATTACTCGGACTAACTTCATAGCGTCTTATACCATCACCAGGCAGATTGTCTTTCTTTAATAGGCAGTCCACCGAGGTCTACGCGTGGGTGAGCAAGGTCGACGAGTCGGCTCTCGCGATCGACGAGGGGTGTCCGCGTCCGCTCGCGTCAGCATATACTCTCGCCGATCTGGATTACCGATCAACTCCATGGACATGTTCATGCGTCTCAGATGACGCGCGAATGGTACCCATCCCACTGGCTAGCTCGCCTTCCCTTTTCTCTGGACGTCGTTCATGAGGTCCACCATGTTGCTTCCTCGAGTAGGCACGCCGTTGTACACGAACTCCCCGCGGTCGTTCCACTGCGTCGATGGGTCCGCCTTCAGTTTTTCCAGCAGCAATCGGACTCTTCTTTTTATTCTTTTATGGGCACTTTCCACGATTTCATCTTCTAGTCCACTCATCGTGGCCGGCGGCTGGTACACTGCTGCCAGCTTGGGTGCTGCCGGGGTCTCTCCGGGTGGATTCACCATAGACACACGTACAGGTTGTTGCTTCTATTCCTCGTCCATGGTATTGTAACCATTCAACAGCTGATTGTACAGTAAGGTCTTTTCCCGTTAAGGCAGGTCCGTACGCTCGAGGACGCTCTTCACGTCGGCGTCGAGTCTACTCAGGACATGCGCGGTGGTCGTAGTCGGCTGCTGTTGTTGCGCTAGTAAATTCTCCACCAAACGAGGATTTACCAGCGCCATTTTCTACGCGTGCTCCATCTATGCACCCACGAACTGTCTGAGCAACGGTAGAAAGACCGACCCTGCCAAAGGGGCAAGGCCGACAGGAAACCATCCGTTTGCAGGATCTGCCTCTTCTTCGCGGTGGTAGTTTTTTATGACAACAAGTACAGGTGTTTCCTATACTTTAGCAGTATTTTTTCTGCCTCTGTCAATTTCACGTTCCCCTTCAGAATGTTGTACGCGCACTCGCATAGACTACAAATGCGGTCGGCGTCGGCGAGGATGGCGTTTCTCAATTTTTTATTCTTGTTCCTATTCAACATCTGCAGACACAACATGTGTCTCTTCACGCGATCCGACATCTCGCTAATGATAACTAAGGCGATGCGCTTCATCTGTTATACTCTCGGCACGTACACGTACTGAACGACGTCATCGAGGAAGACATCTCGTGCGCAGGCGCCCCATTTCCGACGTTTCCTGTTTTAGGTCGACCAGCAGGTAACCGTACGGTGTCGGCGTCGCGTCTTTGAAAGCATCCTGCATGTACTTCACTCGACCCGGATACATCTGTTTAGCTAGTTGACCTACTTGACCGGCGTCTCGCGGATTCTTGAACAACACCATATACTGAGCATTCAAGCAGATGGTGCGGTTTTCCTTCCCTTTCGGAAACAAGTTCTGTAATAGATACACAACGGATGTGTTACAGTGATGACTCTTTTTGTGAACAGGGTCGTGACCCGACTGTCACTCTCCGCCATCAGGTCATCGAGGACGAGGAGCGTCCTCGTACCCGGTTGGAACATGTTCGGGTCCGGTAAACCGTCTACGAACTCCACGTTAGGCATAATTTCTGCCATAGACGCATACGCCGTTTGCCACTGACCGTAACACCACAAGATCTTCTCGGGCGGTAGGTCGATCATAGACGAAGCGAAACGCTAGAAGCGAAACGCCAGGCTACTATACACGTAAAAGGATGCTTCAACGACGTGTCCATCTCGGCGACTGGCGCGCGCAAGGTACGTAACGCCTTTTTATATTCTGCATTGATCACGCACCTTCATCAATAGCTTTCCGAGCGTGATTCGACCTTTTTTTACCACCGTAGCCGACCCAAAAAAACCTTCTTTCGATGGCACCCACTCCACCAGTTCAACGTCTCCGGTAGCCAGCAAGCCCTCTCTCTCAACTCTTTCGAGGTCGTGAACTTTGTCATAATTAGGTTCCGCATACAGTCGACCCGGATAGCGCCCCACTCGGAACCACTTCTCGTCTTCCTTATGGCTGCTCTTCTCCGTTTCGCTATGTACGCCAACCTCGCCTCTTTGATACTTTCCGCGCATTCGGCGTCTTCGTTAAACATCGCCTTTCTATATTGATAAGCGTGTTCAACATATTTAAACACCCGACCACACGCTTCGATTGGGCACGGGTAAAAGTTCGACAGACAAGAAGCCGATCCACCAAACCGTATAGCCATATCCGTAATATCTCTGTCTCTATACCGCTGGTCCACCAACTCGTATAGACCTTTCTCCATCACTTGTCTCAGAACATTTAACTAAAACCCGAAAATCACAACGCTTTAAATAGTTACGAATGACGTCTCTGTGACCCACTGATCCACTGACCTACTGACCTACTGTATTATGGTGAGTGGGGAGTGACGTCTTGGCTGGCAAATACCACAGGCGCGGTGCGTAATGCACACCTACTACTACTCTGGTTATATAAATCAGATATCGGCGATGCACACAACACATCAAGGCTGAGTTCGAACCTAGTTTGATCATAAGTGTACAATAAGTGCGCAACGGCTCGGCAGAGAGTATTGTACTCATATATTTTCCGTGTCGGGAGTCTGACTCATACATTTCTATTCGACTCGCATTACACAAACATACATGCATAATATTGTATGTATCTGAATAGTGTAAAATACGAAAGACGATCCTGGAACACATTCGACAACCTGTGATGCTTCAACGGGAATGGAATGGAGCATACGCAATAGCTGCTAAGACATTTAAATGGGTATTCAATGAGTCAAACATTTGAATGTAGACGATACCGAAGATACATCGCGCATGCATGCGAGTTCGAAATAATGTCTACAAAGCAAAAGTATGACAAATCTATTCTCATTGGGCAGGTACAGAAATACTGGTCACGGCTGACTGACGACGCTGAGTCATTGTCGCTGAGGAGCTTACAACAAGTCAATTTAAACATCGACGGCGACGGAACACCGTGGTTGTGTGAGATCGAGCAACAAATGTCCATCACCTGACAACGTAGCTCTCTCTATATGCGCATCAGTATCACCTAGCTATGTTCGTTGTTACGGCGGCAGTACGTGGCGACATGAGGTCTGAGCAGCAATGGCGGCCCCGACGTCTACGTCTGCTGTACGTGCTGGCGGTAAACGCGGCACTTGTTGTGGCCTTGCTGCCGACCACTCATGGTATTTGTGCTGCAGTCCATCACAACTGCGAATGTACGAGAGTTCAGAGCCTCTCGGTGTACCACGATTTACTCAACTGCTATAATCTTGGCAGTATATCGCAGGTGCCTCCGTTCCGTCCGTCCAACGTCACGTATTTTATCTGAGAATAACTAGAGGAACGACATTGACGACATTGCAGGCTTTCAAAGGTGTCAGAGTTTGGGAGTTGGTCCTTGGCGGTCTAGGTATAAAGACGATTACACCAGGAACGTTTGCCGGGCTCGACGAAAACCTACAGATATTGATAATCAATCCCTGATGACGCTTTTGTGGGTATCAACCGTAGACTAAAGTATCTGGTTCAGGACAATACCAAACTAGTGGCAGTGAGGCCCGCCGTCTTCTGCCACTTGGCACAACTGGAGGCACTGTACCTTCGGAACAATCATCTTACTATCAACCCTGCCATGTTCAGCAAGTTGTCATACCTAAGTCGCATCTACCTCGGTTAAAATCAGATAGAGACGATCCTACAGGGGGCTTTCAGTGGGCTAAACCGACTTCATGAATTGTTTCTGTCCCACAACAACCCCTCGACAGTTAGCTACACTGTGTTAAACGATTTGCCACTCCTGTATAAGCTGGATCTCGACTTCAACAAGATCCACACAATTGCAGATGATGCGTTCTACGAAAACACTGCTAAATTATCTGGAACTCTCGTTTAACCGCCTGACGGCAGTCAACTCCATCGTGTTCAGTCGGCTCACACACCTGGGCATGCTGGACCTCTCCGCAAACCTGCTCGAGACGATCTCGGACGATGCATTCGACGGAGTTGGCCAGTCACTGATTACTCTGCGACTGGACAATAACCGTCTAAAAACACTGAGTCCCGTCTTTTTTCGCCACATGTCGCAGTTGAAGACATTGATATTCCTGACGACATATTCAACGGACTCGCCCAGCTAAGGACGCTGTATATTCACAATTGGGGGTTGATGACACTGAACCGCCCTGTGTTCCGTCCTTTAGTACAGCTGAAGACACTAATCATGCATAACCCATCCGTGTGTGACTGTAGACTCGCTTGTATGAGGATCATGGTGAATGTACTGTACGCCCCCTACCATCACCTGTGTGACAGTCCACGCTCAGTCGCTCACGCTTCCATCATATCGTATGACATTTCCATGTGCGGCAACAACACCAAAACAGGTACTGGCTTAATTTATGTAATTGTATACTAAATTTACCGTCTACGTAGTTACTCAGACTGCTGTTTTAATAAGTCAGTTAGCATTTTGATTTACCAATTTATCGATGGAAGTATTTTACCACATGGGCTGGTCTTAAATGTTGCCCACAAAAAGGTTTAACAAAATAAACCATCTTTTCAAAATAATGTTATAAAGCTAATCATTGTTTTGACATTTGGGGGTGCTACACTTGAACGTAGTAACAAGAACGCATTGTTTGTCTAGTAAGTTATATGTATTGGGGCTGTTATGTGAATCATCCGCACGGAAATGGGTGTCACCGATATCACCTTATAAAGTTTGCCCAAGACACAAAATAAGAACAGCAATGTAATTCGTCACTCAACCTTTTTGCCACGTGTATTGTACATAAACACAGCTTCAAAGAGAGCTTTGTTGCTCTAGTTCACCCGGCTGTATGAATGAGTGCCTGGCTGTAAACAGTGGTGGATATTTGTGTACGAATAGTTTTCGCGCATTAATTGCAACGTGGCTGGATGATACCCGGAGTAGTCGAGATGGTGTTCGATTGAACAGGTCTGCCAGGGAATAAAATGTAAAGCGCTTTGAGCTTTGCGCTATATAATGTGTTATTAATAATATGTACCGTCTTACAGACGCTGTCACAACAGTTAGCCACAGTTGGTACGACACAACTGTGACTGAGACGCCGACCACCAGCACCTACCCGGTGACAACAGACATCAACGACACTGACAACTTAAATACTAGTAAGAGTCAAATCTTATTTGAAAAGTACGTTTTTCTTCATTACGTGTGCCTGCAACATATTACGTGAATCATGTTTTTGTTGTAAACATGTGTCTAAAGTTAAATTGTATGACTGACAACTTGTAGCCAAGTGAATCTATAAATAAATTAGAGTTGTGCATCAGAGTGTATGCAGATTTACATAGCATTCTTTGAAAATAACAGTTCAGTTTGGGAGTTTACGTATTCGGTTTTGTTTTATTGAAAATCAAACTGTACGTGGTGGTTCGTAGGAATGGTATATAAATAGTAAATACGTAACGCGTTTGTATAAATTGGACATCTAAAGATTATTTAAAATCACAGAGAACAATTTGGTTTATGGATATTATACGTGTGTGGTTGGCTTTGTTATATTTGTGATTGACAATAGAAAATAAAAACGCTCTTCTATAATTATAAGGATATGAAAACCAAATCAGATATGTACTGTTTTACAGACGCTGTCACTGGTTAGCCGCAGTTCGATCGACACAACTGTGACCGAGACGCCGACCACCAGCACGTACCGGGTGACAACAGACATCAACGACACTGACGACGACAATACTAGTAACAGTCAAATCTTATTTGAAAGTCAATCACGTACTTTTCTGCATTATATTACTTTATTTTTTGCCACTTACATTGTGTTCTTTTGTGACAGCATTAAGATCACATTACATATTTGACGGTGTTAAAAATTATGTTGTATCATACTATTATTATCAATGTTATTATTATTAGCACCAAACTGACTGGTCGACACTGTCACAGGTAGTACACATCTATTGAATAATACGCCAATTTTGGGGCATGGTGACTTACTAAGTATATGACCTCCCAGGGGCCGGGGTCAGTTGTTTCTTTCTACGTCCATTCGCACCAGTGTACCATTGGTCTCTCATCTATCCATCGGTGATATATTTCATAAACACAAAAGTAGTTATTTAGAATTATTTACTTTTTCAGTGGATAAATTAAGTGGTCGATCATTCTCCTGGGTGCCACATCCTCTCGCTCCATGGGTGGATGTAAGCTAGTATACGTAACTACGTGGGTTTTGATTATATCTAATAGACATAATTATTACATACCATTTCAATGTTGTTGTTGTTCTAGGAATTACATAGTTCTCACATTGATATTGATCAAACAGTTGCGGTATACGTTACCACCGTATATTAATTTTGCAGCACATTACTTGATTGCAATACTGTGCATATCTTTGCAGCACATATCACGTGCATTCTGCTGATGATCCTGGCTGTGATGCTGGCTGTTGCACTGGTGATCTACATATTGCTCCGCAAAAAGAGGTGTGTTGTTTCTTATAAGTAATAATAATTATTATATTTGCACCAAATTAATAATCTATGCACAATTACCGCACTCACGTGCACTCGTTCTACGGATGAGCTGCATATATCTACAGGCACGGTTACAGGCTGTGTAAATGCGGCGTCTGTAGGTAAATGTCCTTGTCACATCACTATGGACTTTAATAGGCGTCTTTCCGACATATACCTGTTTACTCAAAAGGCTCGGAAAGGTTGAGAATAAACTGGAACCATTTATAAGTTTTCAAAACTAATAATTCAAAGTATCCACCGGGTGACATTTGACCACTTGTGTGAACATATTAGTAAAATAAATCAAGTAAACAGGTTAATAAAATACTGCAAGTAAACAATATTACAATACAATGCCCTGATGAGGTCTACATAAAACATGAACATATGGTACAAGTGTCATTACGTTGCTTTGTTAATGATATGGTGCCCGTTCCTCGTTTATCAACATTTATCGTTATTGTTCTTAACACTGGAGTAAATGTGTGGACGGCATACGTCCTGTCAGATTGCGTTTAATAAGCCTGAAACAGATTTGGCCATTTGAAAGTTCCGCCCACAAAGATTCATAATTTTTTTTTATACAGAACAATAGCTATTGGCTGTAACTGGCACTTATTACATAGCCACTTGTCCCTAGCCACAAATATCACAGGCGTCGGGAAGGAAGCTTGTGAGGCTGACTCTCGCCTTCCATATTTTGGTGGGCGCTGGAGATAGGCTTAGCCCTTTAATATTTCGGCAAGGGGGTGCAGTTGGAGGTTTTTGTTTAACCTCAAGGCGGGTGCAGTTGGAGTGTTTGCTGAGCCTGTGTCCCCAATATTCTTCTCCACCTTCTGACGCCTAAGAACATATGTAGTTTCTGATTCTCACACACCCAACGTACAATTCAGGCGCAGTACAAGAGATTCTGCGAAGTTCCTTCTAATAATTACCACCCATTACTGATTCCCGCAACGGAACAAACAACCCTTTTTTAAGAAATACACAAGTGTCTAGAAAGAGCGCAAATACATGTTACTATCATGTCTACCTCCAGGCAACGCCATGAAGTGTCGGACGACTGACCCAGACGATGAGATGGTTGGAGAACGAAGACATGATACCTCGAAGCCATCATTATACCTGCCAACTATCCTTGAATTTCCGTGATTCTCCCGGATTTTTGGTGCATCTCCCTGTCTCAGGGAATACAGGCAAATCTCCCGGATTTTCGTTTCAAATCACCAAGAGCACCCCCGTCTTCCGATATCATCATCCGAGACAGCGCGACATCACGGGAGACGTGCTGATACTTGCTGAACCGCTGAAGAGCCGGCGAGAACTTTCCAACAGCATCCCCTTCCTTCTTCCGATGTCAAGATCCGAGAAAGCGCGACGGGACAGCGTGAAACGGGAAGCGTGCTGAAGCGCTGAGTAATCTCCCGGAATTAAAAGAAAGTTGGCAAGTATACAGCATTGCAACGGGGGCGTCGTCAGAGTCAGGGACATACACAGGCAACCGGTAGAAGTTCGTTTTGAACTGACGCCAGACACGACAAACTGTGACATATTTACACCCGGTCTACACATTAAGTACTACAGTCGAACACGAACATTTATACATGATCTTGTACAAATAAGTATTACACGACCTGCCCAATTAACGATATATTTTATTTTGACTGTTTTGTTTATATATATATATATATGTATGTATGTATGTGTGTGTATGTGTGTAAGTTTGTATGTATGTATGTATGTATGCATGCATGCATGTATGTATAATTGCTTTGTGTACCCGGTATAGCATACAGGCGTTTTTTGGTAATGAACGTTTCGCTATTATAGAATCATAGGTTAATTGCTTAGCTAACATGTTTGCAAAAGGCTGTCACAAAGAAATACACTGTGAAAAAAATGTGTTCGATTTGACTTAGTATGGTTGTCTTACACGCGTTACGAGCGAAATACAAACGTATTCCTTTCGACAACCCCACTGTCATAGAGGCTGTGAACTCGGCGGTGACACTGGTGCATCAATTGGTTTGATAATTTATTTTTGGCATTACTCACTCATCTGACTCCTAATGTTTCACAACGATGCAAGAAAAGTTCGATTGGTTTGAGATGTAATTTTAGGCAGTGCATTACCCATTCATCTGACTTATTCTAAAGTATCACAACGACGCAAGAAATGTCGAGTTATGTTTTATTCAAATAAAATCGTAACATTTATAAGGCGCCATTTTAACAGTTGTTGTTCATTGCGCCATACAGAATGGTATAAAACATGTGTGTCGTAAGCTTAGATAAAGCAAAACTGCAACAGTCGTTGTTGTTGACGTTAGATGCTGTGGCAGCAAGTTCCATAAAGTTGGGGCTGCCAGACGAACGAGCAGTATGTCGCCTTGCACGCGGGATGGATTGCAATCACTGGAGCGCAGCGATGTCAACGGTTGACACAACGCCCGATATTCTCTGGTGAACTTCCGGCCGTTCAGGTTTACGAGGAACAAGATCTTGAAATTGCTTCAGAGGGTAACTCATTGCCAAGGTCAAGTCTGCTGGTGACAAATGCAGGAACTACTTGTTCCGCAGGCCCGTAGGTTTTGTGGACGGTAGGTGTTACGTACCCACGGCTGAGGCAAGAATTCCGCTAAGGGGAAGTTTTCCATTTAGTGGAATGTACTTGTGCTTGCATTAAAATTATGATGTCACATTTTAAAACGTCCAATGTTACCCCCACGCTTGACCTGGAAAATATGCAATACTGCCCTCACTTGATCGCAAGATATCCAAAACACCTCTGTCGACCGCATTCATCTCAAACACTACCCCTTCGACAGGTCGAAAATGTACACCCAAAACATTCAACTACGGTATAGGCCTGTTTCGTCGCGCCAGCTGTTAGAAATAACGCGTGATTCTTGAAATATTACGTACGTGAAAAATTGCAGCAAAAACACAGCATTCACAGGATACTCCATCGACATCATGGCATCAAAATGAACACCAAGATTCCGCACATTGTAGGTCAAAGTGACCCAAACTGTTGCCAGGCCTACGGTGTGCAGCTCGATCTTTTTCAGCGTTGGGCGGAACCGAACACGATATTTCTGTTTTTCGTCAGTCCATATCAAATGCGCCACTCGGAATCCCGGAAGAACACCACACACCTCAATGATGTAGTACACAGTCCCTACACGTGGCGGACGCGCTACTTGTTAATGTGCATACATACATGCATACATGCACACATGCACGCATGCACGCATGCTCGCACACACGCATACATATATACATACACTATTCAGGAGTTTACCTGGATGTTTTTGTTCAAGGGTCCTCGGGACTCCAGCCTTCTTTTAAGGGGATCCCAAGCCTGTAACGAGGGTCCCACTTATTGCTCTTTTTTAATTGTAAGTATTGTTTTCTAAATATCACAACTTATACAACCTATGTAAACCCGGTTATTATTATTATTAATTTGATACAAGAACTTAACAAAATGACGAGCCTTGTTACAATATACTGTTATATTTGTTGATGTTTCCCCTTGATATTGATTTTTAATCAATGTAGTTTCAGAAGTTAGAGCAGCCTTCCTCACTTTTGAGAGGGCGTGCTAGTCTGCCTTACGTGTAAATGTCACATTGGGAGATCTCCTAAGGCAACGCTAAGGATATCGAGGAAGCCACGACTCACTTTGGAAGGCTTCTGAATTTGTTTTGGTGGCGGGAAACCTGACCGTAGTGATGACAGTAGCACTGGAATAGCCAATAGGCAGCAGATGGAACTGCGCATTACTTTGTGGACACTTAATTTTGACGTTGTGTTGAATCCGGGCCCACCCCGATTTCGGCATTGTGACAGTTGTGCCTAAATATGATACCTCAATGCGTTAATTCCATAATTCCACATCGTTTCAGGAATATAATGTCCCAAATAGCGCTCGCTCCTGTTTGAATCAGGCGGTCGCTGGTTACTGCACGGTTAAATCGCATGCTGACGCAAACCGCCATTGGTGCCTCAAAAGTGCCCTCAAATCAATAGTTTATAACAGTGTCAGGCCCATAGCAAAGGGGGTTCACGAGGTTCACGTGAACCCCTCTTTTTGTGAACCCCTTTCTCCAAAATGTGAACCCTCCTCAAATGTGCATCTTTAAAATGTGAACCACTGATTGTATTCCATGTTTCTGAAAAGCGTTACCCCCCCCTCCTAAAAGCGTTACCCCCCTCCTAAAAGCGTTATACCCCCCTCCTAAAAGCGTTCCCTCCTAAAAGCGTTACCCTCCTAAAAGCGTTACCCTCCTAAAGCGTTACCCTCCTAACACCGTTACCCCCCTCCTAAAAGCATTACCCCCCTCCTAAAAGCGTTACCCCCCCTCCTAAAAGCTGCTGAGTGTTGTTCAAGCGTTACAAGGAATGCCAAGGAAGCCTGATTTGTACAAATGTTAAAGGGAGAATCCTTATCTATTAAGCGATTATCATTGAATGTATGGGAGCCTGGTTGAAGGGTCTGTCACCAATGCCAAGTATGAAAAGGGCAGTCATTAGAGGAACATCATCCAATTACCCATGCAGAAGGACTTCAAACTATCCCAGTGTCTCCTGTTATGTAAACGCATGGGGTAACAAATACACAGAAGCCAGTTTTACACCAAACATAAAATTACGAGTCCTAATTGTAGTCATTCAGAGGTTACAGATGCAGACAAAATACTGGTGAATGAACGGAGTGACAGTGATTTAACAATTAGGAGCACATCAATTAAGACATATACAATAATTAATTATTTATCATCATAACTCTGTTAAAAAGTGAACGAAAGGTGCAGCTTTTTTATTGTTAGTATGCTGATTAAGGTAACAACCGACAGCTAAAGAGGCTATTCTCAAAAATTTAAGATGTGTAGCGAGTCTATTTCTTACAAGCTACAAACCCCGTAGACAAACTCATCTGGTTTAATACAAATGAAAATGTTCAAGTATTGCGCTAGACCGCGAATTTCGATGAATAATTTTATTGATACAATACACAATAAAGTTTAGCTTCACCTATTTTAAAATGCGCATGCTGATGAGAAATTGTGTAATTATGAGGCTGTGTGGTATCCAAAATTGCTAGTTGCATGTTTGTAGATCTCAGAAAGGGGAGCCTTTATTATTATGTCAATTTTGTGTTCCGTACAGTTGTAAATTACAGTTAATGTTTCCTGGAGTTAGTGTGGTGTAGAGAATATGGTACTTTACTGTTTGACACACTTAGAATTTAATTCAAATTCCACAAGAGGACACCAATTTTTTTCTAATCTTCTCTACATTTATAAAGGTTTGTTAATTTACTAACTTAATTATGTTTATGATACATTATGGAACTTTTGCATATCAGACCAGATAAATATAATGTATTAATTGAATCAAAACCAGATTGTAAATGTCACACTTTAACTGTTTATTTTGAAAAATAACTTGGACACTCCCACACTCCTCTCGGTGGCTCGTTTATTATATTGATATGAACATATTCAAAACAATTGCACACACGGCGAAGGGTTTCGAGCAAATAATTCAGTCATATAAACAGTAATATTGTGCACAGCACTTACTTGGCAGGCACAATGTTGGCGTAGCCTGCAGCGGAGGCCGAAGGCCAACGGGAGCGTCTCCTCGAAGACGGGCTGTGCTTCACGGCGGCGGCAATACGGACTGCTAGCTATTGTGTAGCACGGGTATTTATAGGGTGTGTGTGTGTGGGGGGTGTATTGTTAGGGTGTAAGTGTAATGCGGATGTGCATACTTATCTTGGGTGTGCGAACTATTTACAGTGTAGCTCCGCACTACAGTAATATACTATCACTGCCTGTTGGCTTTTATGAATACAATTGGGTGTAAATTAGGCTTAATCAGTCAAACAAAACAAACAAAATGGGACAAATTTTCACAGACCACACATGGGTTCCACTTTGTATGAAAATGCACCCCCAAAACGACCTCATTATGAGCCTGCCCCTTACAAAAAAATACCATTCAAATACCATTGAATGATATTTGGTAGTATTATGGCCAATGGTATCTGAATGATATCTGAATGGTACTTGTAATTAACCCTTTCTGTACTGTTCAATGATATTCTGAATGGTCTTCAATGATATTAGGGGGTATTATGGCCAATGGTATTTGAATGGTATTTAATCCAATGGTATTGAACGGTCCTCAGTGGTATATCATTGAATGGTATACCACTGAGTACCATTCAGAATACCAGTCAAAATATCATTCAATGGTATTCTGAATGGTATTCAATGATATTAGGGGGTATTATGGCCAATGGTATTTGAATGGTATTTAATCCAATGGTACTGAACGGTCCTCAGTGGTATATCATTGAATGGTATACCACTGAGGACCATTCAATACCATTCGATTAAATACCATTCAAATACCATTGGCCATAATACACCCTAATATCATTGAAGACCATTCAGAATACAATTCAAAATATAATTCAATGGTATTCTGAATGGTCTTTAAACCAATTGTACTGAACAGTCCTCAGTGGTATATCATTGAATGGTATACCACTGAGGACCATTCAGAATACAATTCAAAATATAATTGAATGGGATTGTGAATGATCTTCAATGGTATTTGCCAGTATAATTTATTATACCGTTCTATGGTATACCATTCAGAATACTAATGGATTACCCCGAATGGTATACCACTGAAGCATATTGTTGAAAACCATTCAAAAAACCATTAAACAATGTATTTTAAATAACAAATTCAACCATATATAAACCTTTGAATACCACTGATTATCACTCAATGTAGTGCATGCACAACTGAAAGGCAGTTAAATAGCCCATTGGTACTTCATATATTGCAAACACACACCAGTAAAAGGGATATATATGGGATATATACCACAAAATGATGCAATTAAAATACCATTGACATTAACATTTAGAACACATAAAGGTGTCAGTTTTGAGCACACATAGAACAGAAAACATAGTGAAGGTAAATTAACAACAGTTTAATGGTATGCCGGTCTTAATTTTTTTGCACATGCATATGCAACCACTAAAACCCTAGAACAACCGTCAACATGCAACCGGTACTCAGCAGGATGGCCCTACTCTCCTGTCAGCCGAGCCACAATTAACCTGCATATAATATACAAAATACATATTACATGGGTGTCAATCAATTGACAAACAATAGAATTATTGATTATACTTTCTGATTATAAATAACATCTTAGTGTCTCACACATGCATTGTATCATGGAATAAACCAGCTAAAGTGCTATATACGCATAATTATATACAAACAGATAATCTGAGATTAAGCAAGAATGATACAATATATACATCCAATCTACTGTGGATTACACCACCAACAATATAGAACACTGGCCAAAATAATGGCATCGTCTAGCGATTAACAGCGAACACAATGTTTGCACCATCATTACCAACTGAATGTAATTCACATGAAAGCTACGTACCAGACAAATATTGTTCTTACTATACACATCAAACACATACAACCAATTATTTTGGGTAAATGTGTGAAATGTCAAATAGTACCTGTCTTGGTCCATGGAGCTTACTGCTATAAGTTGTTTAAATTGATCAATCAACACAATTAATTAAGTAATGTTATAATCTTATATATATAGTCTGCATGTTTAACTCATGACATGTACAAATTAAGAACATGCCATATAATTTAAATGTATACACATGTATATATGCAAAAGTATGTTTTTAGAAAGCACACAAAAACATCAATCAAATTATGATATATATGTGATGAAATTTCAGAAAAAAATCACAATACCATAGTAAAGGAATATTTGAGTGTAGATTAAAAAATAAGAGGCAGTTTCAAATCTTGGTTGTCTATGAATATTAAGCCTATCACATTGTAAGCTAATTGTGATGATTATATTACAAATAAAATAATGGACTCTTATTAAAGTTTTTGCTTTGTACAATACCCATCTATACCAATACTTACAAATGTTCTAGCTATGAATAAAACAATTAACTGCTGCAGAAACCATCACAAGAACCTATATAAAATGTTAGAATAGATTGATAGTTAATTTACAGTAAATAATATGAATTTATTTATGAACTACCTATTTAATAATCTATGTTTTCATAACAAGCCAGTTTGATCAAAAAAATTCTCAAATTTCTGCATTTGGAAATGGGATATCTCTGGAAGAAATTATGCCATATACAAATAAGGTATTCAGTGTTGCATTCAGCAGACCCAGCTGTGTGAAATGATCAGACAATTTAAAAATCATCAATAGTTTGAAAGAGATAAGCATATTTGTTGCCAAAATTTCTTTACCAAAAACTTCTTTGTAAAATAAAACATACAGAAAAATGATATGATCATCTCACAATAGAATGTATACAGAACATGGATATTAAAGAATCATAATTATATATATATGTGCTCCAAAAAGAATGGCAGTGTTTCCGAATGTGCTAATGTTGGCTCAAAATGGTGGCCAATTTGTTTGTTACCATGGAAACAGGGGTTTGGCCTGAAAAAAGTTCAATATATTTTTACCCAGTATGATCCATTCCATACTTTGGGCAGACAAAATTGCACAATTTCCACAAATAAAAAAAATCCTGTCTACCTGTTGTGTCTGGCCTTATCATATGGCATGTCAATAAACATTGTAAAGATGGTCAATTTTAAGGGGAAGTGAGAAAGCATATGGTTTTACTGTAAAACAAACAGTTTGGCTCTTGATATCATGACTTTGTATTATTAAGACATTCCAATATTATATCAAAGTTTTCATTTACACTATAACGATGAAGCATATAATTGAGTTTTGATATATTGCGCTTTGCCCTGAAACCTTACATGTGTACAGTATACATTATATGATATAATAATATTAAATCATTCAGAATGCATACACACAAACACTATACCACTGTTACTAATTTCATTGTTGTGCAGCCTGGAGAAAGCTTGCTTTTGGCCATCATGCAGCGATGACATCAAGCTGAAATAAATGGAGAAGAACACAATAAAAATACAATGTGTGTGGCTAGTAAATAGTAATATAATATTATACTGTCAATAAAAAAATTGAGCATTTGTATAATCGTTGATAGTCTGGATAATTACTCAGCAAAATCTAAGTATTTCTGTCTGGGTATTCCTTCCTTCCGAATAGTGATCAGTCATTATTGACTTTTCTATCACTGTATATTTTCTTACTTTTTTGGTCAAGTGACAGCGAAATGGCCAAGGCCTCTTTTTATACCTGTATTTAAGTAGAAATAATGAAAACGGTAGGACATTCTCTCGAACTCAAAACATGCATATGTTAAAATGAGAAATTGCCTTCAGTTGGTTACACCCATAACTGACGTTCTGTCGGTATAATTCATTTCCATGTTGAAAATAAATAGATATAGTTGCGTCATTATATCCTTGTGTCTAATTAATAAAATTGTACGTTTCTACACCACATAGCAGGAAAGAAACATTGGGGTCATTGCATTTGAAAAAGTCAGTTTTAATTTTTCACAAGCCTGAACTGATGATCGCAGTGAAGGATGTCACACACCGACTGGTTTTCCAACTCGTGAACTTACCCATATATGTTGCATAGTAAACGTGACAGCGATCATCCTTTATATATTACTACTAGGCTTATTAAATCAAATTTTATATTATTTATATAGCACTTTAAATAGTGTACGTTGCTCACGTAACTGCACGTTGAGCGATAATTGAAGCATATCGAAGCAGAGAACTAAAATTATTTCGTAACCTGCTGTTAAATATTATTACTGTGAGTCAAATTGTTATAAAACAACACACAACATTACTACCTTTTGTTTCTTGGCATGAATACGACCGCTGGCCCAACTTGTTCATTATAATGTTTCTTTCCTTGATCGCGACACAAAACAAAATCAGTTTAAAAGTTCGCGCGCGTCGAAATGACTCACGGGTAATTAAATGAGTGGCGCTGCTGCAGCTGCGGGCCTGCATCGCGGATTGCATGAGTGTATTCGCGGGTTTATTCAGTAGAGATATATAAAAACGTCTTAATTTAGACATACATATAATTATTATAATGTTTATTCTGACTCAAGCATTCACCACATGTGCACCTGACACAAAATACATACGTTTCAAAAACACATGCAGATACCGCGTTTATGGTACCACTGAGTTTAAGGTACCATTCAGTTTACCACTGAAGGTTCAATGGTATATCTAGAGGTACGCTGTCAACGTATAGTTAATGATGTTTTCAAATATGGCTGATACTTGCCAGTGGTATATTCTATAACATTTCAAAGGTAATGAATGGTACTTTTCAAATACCAATAATTACCACTGCACCTACTGATTTATTATTGAATGATCCAGCTAGTGATATTGAGTGGTATTTTCAAATACCATTGAGAGTCCTAATGGTACTAAATTATATTTTTAGATACAATTAAGAGTACCGGTACCACTGAGACCTACTGATTTATCACTGAATGGTATTGAATGATATATGTTCAAATACCATTGAGAGTACCACTGAAACCTGATATATCATTGAATGGTCCAGTGGTACTGAATGATATGTTCAAATACCATTGAGAGTACCACTGAGACATACTGATTTATCATTGAATGGTATTGAATGATATGTTCAAATACCATTGAAACCTGATTTATCATTGAATGGTCCAGTGGTACTGAATGGTATGTTGAAATACCATTGAGAGTACCACTGAGACATACTGATATATCATTGAATGGTATTGAATGATATGTTCAAATACCATTGAAACATGATTTATCATTGAATGGTCCAGTGGTACTGAAAGGTATGTGCAAATACCATTGAGAATACCACTGAGACATACTGATTTATCATTGAATGGTATTGAATGATATGTTCTAGTACCATTGAGACACTGATTTATCATTGAATGGTATTGAATGATATGTTAAAATACCATTGAGAGTACCATTGAGACACTGATTTATCATTGAATGATCCAATGGTACTGAATGGTATATTCAAATACCATTGAAAATACCACTGAGTCCTACTGATTTACTATTGAATGGTCCAACGGTACCGAATGGTATTCAATGGTATACCATTGACTCTTTTTTGTAAGGGGCTGGTGATGCTAATGCGGTGTTTGTATATAAGATGAAAGAATATAAGACGAAACCACGTGGTCCACCAATCTCACACCGACTTCATTGTTCTTCAAGTTAGAAATGTAAAATGTATGCGTTATGAGCCCCATTAGAACGTGTAGTGCCCTCTGCATTGTAAAAAAAACATAACCCTACATGAACAAGTTACTTACTACAAAGAAGGGCGCACGAACTCGATATATGACATATTAATGTGATCAAATTAAAGATAACATAATAAACTGTTTATACCTAGAACGACCCTGTAGGGAGTTTAGTGTAACGTTGTGAACAATTATAACGAAAACAATTCTTGTTTCGTTCCCGTACTTGTGAAAATGTAAGTTTGATGTCGTTTTGCCAAGAGAATCTATTACATTTCTACTTTTAAAATACGTAAAGAAAAGTACCACTGTTGATCCAGCTCATGTGCCCCTAAAGTTTAGAAGACACCTACCCTCCAATTTCGAACGTTCTGATGTTTCCGTGAGCGACTTCTGCAATATCCGTCGGCTACTGTTGTCAGTATTACATGATGATCAGCAGAGGGCAGCACCATATCACAGGTTTTTTGTTTTGGGGTACACATTTCCCAAGAACGTTGTACGTGAGACCAACATCACACACACTTTTGTTACATACAAGTTAAAGCTAATTTAATATATTTATTACATCGTGAATTGTATAATGTAATAAATGTGTTCTGGCATGTTCTGTTTTAACAGAATCATTTATACATGTATACTGGACCTGTATTACAATTTCTCGTCTTTAAATCGTAACACATTATTATTCAGTATACTTGCCACGGAGTATGATTATATTAATTTAAAATGTTATTGTTCAGCTTAGAACAATGGCATAATATATTAAGGAAGACAGTTTTTTTATATAATAATTATATATTTTAATAAAAACACAAGAATCACTTCAAAATAACTTGTCTCGTTCTATTAACTATTTAATATGTTTGTATTACCTTATTGTTCCATCTACAAAACTGTAATACACATTTGATTACTGGGCTACTTAGCTTTCGTTTGATCGATGATACACTGTGCTCAGTGCAAATTACCTGTGTAGTTCACCTTGGTCAATTCATTACTTGATTATTTTGGTAATCAATTAATAAGTAGTATTGTCTACAAAAAAGAACAGAAAGAATTGATGAATTCCTCTGCTTTCGATTGCTATATTACACACTATGGTCGTTGTAAAATAATCCATCTTGTTAGTAATTAATTAATATTGTTATATTAATTAATTAATTAATTAATGTATTTTTTCTGTCTACACAAATTGTATACATACATTGAATGCTGAACCACTCAGTTTTAATTTGCTATATTACACTGATCACTACAAAATGTTATATTGTTCTATTAATTAATTAATTGATATTGTTCTATTAATTAATTAATGTATTATTGTCTATTCGAATTGTAGGTATCCATTGATTGCTGAGCGCTTCAGCTTTTATTTACTGTATTACACGCAGTAATCACTAAGACATTCATCTTGCTTTTAAATTAATTTCTTATATTAATTAATTAACATATTGTTCCGCCTACACATATGGTATACTTAATTATATTAAATGCTGAGCTATGCAGCTTTAATTTGCCATATTACACATTGATCACTACACAAATGTTTTATTGTTCTATTAATTAATTAATATTGATATTTTAATTAATTAATATTGTGTCCCGTCAACAAACAGTTACGCTTTTATTGCTGGGCTTCCCAGCTTACATTTACTAGATTAAACATGACATGTGAAACACAATAATGATAAAATATAATTTAATTACAAAATTACCCTGACAATTATGCTAATTTATGCAAATTATACCAATACAAATTAATAAAATATTACTTTTTGATATATTTGAAAAGAAGGACTACAAATCTATCAGTGTGCCAAATGCCATCGATAAACATTAAACAAAACTGTTTTATTATAGTTTGAATACAAATATGCACGCGTTTTGTGCCATTTTCCAGTTCACTAGCACTGTTATAAGAGATATAGGGGCTTACAATCTGAAACGTTGTTAAAAGTTTACATCTTCAAAAATTCACATCTCGAAAAGTACTTTACCGATTTTTATATTATTTTTACTTTTCACTTTCTCCCGGGTTTGGCGGAACCCGGGAGAAAGTGAAAAGTCATATGATAAAAATATAAAACAACTTATAACTGCAATTTGAAATGTTCAGTGACATATCCCTAGTTATGTGTCATTGATACGCATGCGTCCCGTGGGACGCAACGATTATTTTGCACGCGTCCGAGTACTGTTTCTATGCGCATAAGACGCAGGATCTTGCGTCCCGTAAACGGTAAACCCATGATAATACTAAGTTACATTCCATTTGATCTCTAAATTTCCGCGAACTACTCGCAAGATATAACAGTGGCGCTACACGGTGGACAAAAGGTATCAATCTTAATCGACACTATGAACTGATGGCCCCACCTCGTGGAGCCTGGCTAATCACGACTACGGGGGGGGATCAGTGGTAATTGTAAGAGCACGATGCGCAGCAATGGTGCGCGTTCTTGCGAGTGTTGATTACAGTTGGCTTGGAGCGTTGAGTCGTCGCTGGAGGCTGTGGTGTAGGTGGTGAGTAAACTTTCCTTAAAGTTTCCTTAATTTGTCAGAAACGTTGACAGTCATAGATGAACGCATAAATTGATGTACAGTTCTGACGTATGTTATCCTCCGCACTTGCGCGTTTGTTAATATCTGTCACTTGAGTAGAGGCGTGCGACCGGTCTTCTGCCGGGCCAACCAAAGCCAGCCCCGGCGCCGTAGTCTATCACCAGAGAAGGGTAACTAACCAGGCTTTCCGGGAAGTGCTGTAACCGGTTCGTTTCCTAACGATTCCTCTCGTTTTGCAGGATGCGTTGTTAGCGGGCGAATCTTGCAGCGAGAGTCGCCTCTCGAGCAGGTTGATACGTGCCAGTTATACACGGAGGAAGCCGAGGAGCTCTCTCGGCATCACCACCAGACAGACGTCTGTTCCCGGCAGAGAGCGAGCCAACGAACACCGAAACGCTGTAGGCGTGGATGGCACCATTGTGATTTACAGACGGGGTTTATTACCAGATCATTACCACCAAAATTTGCAAAAAGGAACGAAATATGACGCAGCTGCATTTACAATACCATCTGCTGATCTCAGTGGTTCTGGTTTTATCCGTGCACGAAGGTATGTTCATTTTTCTTTAAAAACTTGTATTAAGTATTTAAGACGATATAAATTAGAAATTGATACGTTGCGGAAACTACTGACTGTCTCCTCCCCCGCATACCAAGGGCGGGATGGAACTTTATGGGATGAACTCATGGGACAGGCCTTTCCTGTTACTGCATACCCGGCTTTGGAGAGTGGCAAATCTGGCAATGATTGACACCACCTGCTAAACTTGGTCAGGTTTTAAAGTAATAAAGAGAAGCAAGTTTCAATGTATCTTCCCTGCTTGTAAAGGTTTATTTTTCATTATGATTATTGTATTGTACTGTTTTAATTTGTGTGTGTGGCTGACCATGCCTTCCACCCGTGCACATGGCTTCTGGTCTGTGTTCACTTATCTTAACTGTGACATAGTGCTGATATCCTTGACCATTGGTTCCATTGGTCAATGAGTTGTTTATGTACCGGATGGAATGTCTGCCGACAGACAGATAACTGGACAAGTCTTAGAGGACATTGGCCTCTGTCACATATTGTAGCATTTAAAACTAGTTGTGATCATACATATGTGTAGCTTGATTGCATCATTTTTAATACCTGGGTGTGAGCCAAATTATATTATACTAAATTGTGATTACTACTGGCAGTATACTATAATGTTTTGGATTTGCTATCTGCTTCGCTTGTCAGTGCTCGCTAGTCAGTTAACTGATAGGCTTTCATAATTAATATCAGTGGATATTTCATTCTGTGTTTCACTATGATTTAAATATGTGTGCTAACATCTTTGCTGTCACAATGTAGACATTTTAAAAATAGACGTTGACCTGTTATCTGTTTAATTTAACTGTTTCGGGCAAATGTTGTGTTTACATTACCTGCAGACTTTGTCCACATGAACAGGAAGTTGTCTAGATGCACAAAGACTGTACAAAGAATTATGAAGTCCAACTTTAAAATCCTAGAAGGAGAAATTCAAATCCAATTAATTTTACACAATTGTATTTGTACTTGAAGACATGTATGCACAATCATATTTAATCTAATTAATACGTTTATATTGTTCATTCATTGATAATTGAATTTAGTCCAAGTTCATTAGATGTTGCCGCCAAAAAATGCACTTCTAATTACAACTAACTTGAAATTCTGGAATTTAATTGACTCCATGCCTGCTATGTACAGCTGCTCACAACTGTACTGAATGACAAGATTCATTCAAATTATATTAAATAATTATCAAGATATTAGAATAGATACCTAATACTGGTAGGTCATGAATCATATCAAGTAAAATTTACTATTTATGATATTTGCAATGTTGTGTTGTACTACAGCACTCAATTACTGGTAAAATTTTATTTGACCAGTATCCCACATTAAACAGGCATCTTGCTTATTTATTCAGGTAGGTACTTAAACTAATTGTCATCACCTGGATTGTTTCCAGGCTAATTGAATGTCATTCATTAGAATACAATTGAGTCACACGATCATTGAGCCATGTCATTTGAACAGAGCAGTTACTGGAAAGGTACATGCACCTGGGGCTGTCGAATATTTTTCTGGTTTTCAAAGCATAAACCTTTTGTTTTGAGGATGCCGAAGCTACTGAACATGTGTGGAAAGTTGGAAACAGATTTGTCTTGTTTTTCTTGTAATTTTATATGAGAACGCTGACTAGATACATAAGTAGTCTTCCATTTCTTTGAACAGCGGCTTGACTTTTTATGGAAAAAAAATTGTACTATGGAAACTTTCATTCAAGACTAAATATATATACATATATATATAAATTATATTTACAAGGTAATTTATAACAAACAGAAAAAACTCACAGAAACAAAACCAATTTTTAAAATAATTGTTTAAAAAAATACTATGTCCTGCAAGGTTCTCCCTGTGGTTGTTTCGCAATGTGTCTTCTGGTTGGGAAAGAATTTGAACCTGGTCCTTAAGGACATCCTCACACCTACTGGCAGTGTGGATCATTAGGTGAAACTGGAAACATTCCTGAAGACTTGATTGATGTTTGAAGGGGCCCATCCTGCTGTTAACTCTGCCTGCAGTCCATCACTGTGAAGCTCTCTCTTGGTCTTCTACATGAACAGTTGTGGATGTTATTATTTCTCAGCTATTGTCATTATAATTACAGTGTGTGGTGTAGATGCAGCAGGGCATGCATATAGGGGCAATCGGAAGGAACGTTATGTGAAGTCTACATGTGCTTCATTACAGTTGCACATTTGATACAAATGTTTTGTTGGATTGAATTGTGGTGTAGCTGTAGGGATACTGAAGAGAAATGAAGCTAGTAAGCACATATTTACTGGGTAGACTAGCCAACATTAAACAATACAAGCAGCCCTAATGCACAGAGTAGTTAGTTGCCCCTAAATGCTAAGTAAGCTGACATCCTGTCTGCTGTATCAGGGAACACATCAGCCATTTAAAAGATAATGTCTCATGGTTTCACTTGCCACACACCAGTGTTTCACAGAACTGTTTATTCAGCTGGTCAGTGTCAGTGGCCTATCTTCTCCAGTGGACATTGCTGGACACTGGCTTCAGTGCCTGTCATTCTCAAACAGATGCTGTACCAAGGGTCATATCCTTTGCAACAGCTACTCTACCCATGGTTCATTCTATCCATAATGCTGACTCTACCCATGGTTCATTCTATCCATAATGCTGACTTTACCCATGGTTCATTCTATCCGTAATGCTGACTCTACCCATGGTTCATTCTATCCATAATGTTGACTCTACCCATGGTTCATTCTATCCATAATGCTGACTCTACCCATGGTTCATTCTATCCATAATGCTGACTCTACCCATGGTTCATTCTATCCATAATGTTGACTCTACCCATGGTTCATTCTATCCGTAATGCTGTCTCTACTCATGGTTCATTCTATCCATAATGTTGACTCTACCCATGGTTCATTCTATCCATAATGTTGACTCTACCCATGGTTCATTCTATCCGTAATGCTGACTCTACTATGCAAGGAAAGGTTTGTTTTGTTTTACTCGCATAATGCATAAGTTGTCATCTCTTGGTAGAAACAAATTCATTTTTGAAACCAATCATTAAAGGAAATAATTATTATTTATAAAGTCTTTGAAGAGTCAGTGTAGTATGTATACATATAAGTTTATGACGAAATGTTGTGTGACCAAATGTCCTGCATCAAAGCATGATCAATATGGCAAAAGGGTGTTGTCTTACAAACTTTAACATTTTGTTTGACCTGCGTTCTGCAACCATAGTTACTGTGGGATCAAATGCGGTTTGGTTCTCTGTGAGTCTGACTCTGGCATTTGCCATGCCATAATTTCTTAGCACCATTACGACTGGCTGTGCACATACACAGGAATGATGATGTTCCATAGGCGATGTTATGTCTTTGCCACATACTTGTGTTATTTTAGGTGTATGACTGCAGAAATTGGTTTGGTCTGTCCATCACTTGGTATAGGAATGTGCAGTGTTTCATCAGTTTCATCATCCTTTTCAATTGTACAGCAAAACACTAACTTTACATTAACTTCAAATATATATATATATATATATATACATGTATATATATATATATATATGCTTTATCCACTTGAATTCAATAGTGAGGAGGTATCTTGGTTTCACAACTTGGGTAGTTCTGGTGGTTTTATTGTGCAAAGCAGGACGTCCACAGTGATTGTGTGGTTAACATTTAGACAAGATCCCAGTTTTAGGATCTTCAGGAGCTCAGACACAGGAAGACATTTGATGTGGTAAATCTAAGTTCCATACAGAGATGGGGTCTTTTACCCAGTGCATGTCTGAGTCATGGTCTGGTCATGTATTATCCTGTTTATCCCACTTTGTACTCTAGGTAATATGTAACCATGGGAATGGTACAATTTGTGAAAGCTGGGGTTGTTTTTTCTCAATGATTTACATCACTGGTGAAAATACTAAACATGTCAGCATTACTCCCCCATTCTGCAGAAAAAAAATTGTTTGGCTCCATGTTTATATCAATCCATTAAAATATATATCCTTCAATGTATACATTATTTATGGAAACCACCCAAAAATGAAATGATAATTATAGACTGCCATGATCTTTTCAACTTGAAACAACCAATGGTGTCCGAATTTTTTTCACACCAATACTTTGCATCTATTATAACACTAACACGACATTTTTATTTCTAAACAAACTATCAAAAATACTTGGAATCAGTCTTTTGTGTTCATAGCATTATGTTGATGCCAGAATTGTCGTATTTATCAGCAACATAAATGATAATCATAAAACATCAAAATGCATTGGTCGTGTTTTGTATTGCTTATTTAAATAAGCTGAAGGTAGTTGTCGCAATTTGGTGACTAGATCTATATTAAATACAAATACAGTTTATGTTTTATGAATGTTTTAGTGATCTGTATGCCTTGCAATGTATCCAGGTAATAACTCTCTAGTATACTAGAGCTAGGGGTTAGCCAGAGGTCATCCCTGGGTTCGTGGAAATGTTAGCACCCACATTGCACCATAAAGTTTATGGTCAGGTGGATATATACAACACTCACCAAATATTTGTTTGACAACCATCTGGGCTTTTATTATCCACTTGTGACATTAGTTCCTCCCTTCCTCCATTCTCCCACACCCCTGGGGCCAGGAGTTTTAGTTAGACTGCCCTGGCAACAGGCTCAGGCAGGTGTTCACATGTTGCTATGGTTACTGGAAACTAGGTGAGCACTTTTATAGAGATCATTGCAAGCTTATCATACCCCTAGCATGACTGACATGCTGTTTTATTAGCACAATGTTATTTAGGTTATCAAATTTAGTCACATTGATTAATTCATGTAATCACACTAGTTAATCACTTAATGCAGTTTTGTTATTTTTTCTACTTTTGTCACACCTGTACACTAATCAGTGTCTGAGCTAAGATTTGAAAGTGGACAGATGATTGTTTAGCCGAGAATCTGTTTTTGATGTCTTTAAATATATATATATATATATGTAAAATTATACAATCAGTTTAATAAACAAACTAATTATTTACTTGTAATGGTTGAAAGGATTAATTTTGAACATTACATCTGGTAATGTTTCGATTGCCAGGCAAACATTCAGCTTTCAACCCAGTGAACTTGTCAGTCAGATGATTTTCGATGGAGCAAGGAAAGTTGGCAAGATCAACACAGGCAGTCAAACACATGCGTAATAGTTCTGCACATTCACTTGAAGTTTCCAGTTTTTAGAATTAATTGAGTAAATATTGGATCCAACATTAAAATAATAGTTGCTCCGATGATTTCACATGACTAAGTCCAACGGTTGCTCAGATGTATCAATGTGTCGTAGTGGACCACTTTTTAAATGAATTTGAAATAAAACAAACAAAGAAATCTAACTACGGAGTCACTTGTGTGAAATTTGTGCCTATTGCCAATGTCTATGACTTGATTCAGAGCCACTGCAGACGGTCTGTGCCCAGAAGTATCTAGACAAAAAGTGAGCTGAACTTAGTGACTGAGTGAAGGAGGGAGTGGGTCCAGGTATCCCCCCATGTGGCGAGAAAGTGTTGACAGCAACAAAGACTTGACCAAGCCAAGATTATCTCGGACAACTCAGTTGTGTCATATTAGGTGCAGGTTTAAAAGGAGACTGTCTGCTCCTGCTCCATTTGTTGAAGACAGTCACTAAACAAGTTGCCCTTAGTCCCAGTTTGGTCATGAGCATGGGAATGGGCCAACTTGAAAGCAATAAGTGGCAATAAGAGCCTTTAGTGGCTGTTTAAAAATTGACTGTTTTATCTACAGTTTGAACATATTTGTATTCTAGTATTAAGAACAATGTATACATACATGTGTAAATAAATGTTCATAAACGCAGAACAAGCATTGTGGTGTTTGATAAGACAAACTGTTGAATGACCTGCAGGTTTTTCTCAGTGTTTAGGTTTACACCTCGGCTGTTAGAGCGTGTCTTGTGGGTTGACTGTAGTACCTGATCCGTACACATGATAGTCAGGCCATAACTGGTAGGCCTAGTTGGTGTCATCTCTGACAGTTCTTGAATACTGTGTCTGTCTTTGCTATACTTGTCAACACCCTGTGTATTGAGGGGTGACATTTCTGGCATCTGCTGAGTCAATGTTATACACTTATATAACAATTTTCCTTTTAATAGCCCCATTAACAAACTTATTGAAATCAACTACATTTGCATATATATCCAGTCATCTTACTGTGGTAATTACTCAAAAACCTTTGCTTGGTTGACTAATGTACTTTGAAACCATAATTTGATCAAAATGTGTGGCATGTTTTACATAATCAAGGGTGAATGTTGGGCTATGTGGTGTGAACATTTTCTTGGAAATTGCTTGAGGTTTGGCAGAAAGATTCTGACTCAGTGAGGGTTGTTTCCCCTGTTTATTGGGATGTTCTTCATCTACGTGTCAGTTCAGTCGGTACGTTTGCAAAGTGTAAATAAGATGGAGAGGAAGGATGTGGTGTTGATGAGAGATACTTTCTTGCATATGATTACAGTCTTCTTATGAGTATCACTTAACTGAAAACCCCAAACCATTAAATGGTAATTTTGTTTATTTATATGTAACTTGTAAGAGTGTACCTGTGTAATTAATCAGAACTGATGTATGGGATTATTGATCTGTGTGATAACTTATCAAATTACACTCAATCAAGTGAACCAAGTCTGTGTGTGTGCTAAGATGTGAATATATTAAGTCTTGCATAGACCAAGTTGTTGCTGTCTTCCTGTCCCTGGAATCATCACCAGCCTTCTCCACCACCCCTATACTCTCCTCCCAATCCCACAAATCTGTCTTCACACAGTCCTCACATCCCAGTTGCAATCATCCTCTTCTGCCCTCCAATCTGAGGGCATCTGCTCTTTTTGTTAAACACCCCACCCCCTGCCAATCATTCCAATGTGTCTAGTCCACTTTAACTGACACCTAACCAGCTTCCTCTTGAAGCTCTCTTTCACAACACTCATCAGTTACATTCCTCTCCGTGCATTATAAAAAACTGCATGCATTTAAATTAAACAGACACCAATTGAAGTTTTATTATATGGGTAAAACACATTTGGAAGTTGGAGCGTAAACGTATTGGAACAGGTATAGTTTATACTAGAACATGATTTTATGAGAACAAAGATAAATCTTTGACCTGATCTTTGTACCTCTTATTGTGTGCCACGAATTAACTGCATAGTTTCCGTTTAAATAGGCCAGGTTTACCTGTTTGGGTGCTACTCGGCACCTGGATGTTTAAATTCCAGTGGGTCTGCTCCTAGTCTCCCCTCTGTCCTCCCTCACCTCTGCCTGCCAGGTGGAATTTGTAGAATCCCATCCTCCACCTGTTTGGCTGTACGGGGAGTCCGGTGATGATTGTACATGACAGATGGCTGGCTGGCTGGAAGAGGGAATCAGAGAAGTTCCTCCTGCCTGCCAGGAACACACCTGGGACAAGTCTGCCACTGACCAGGGCAAGGTGACGATAAAACTACATGACAGTTTCATGTCTGAACAGATCTGGTGTGCTGCACAGAAATGTGTGTTTGCTATTGATGAAAATGCTACGAAAATATGATGTCTTTCATTGTGGTACAGAGTCGGGCTGATGTCCTATGACTTAGAATCTCTCGCATATTGCTAATTTATTGTTGCTGAATATGAGTCTGTTAACCTGGCTGCAAATTACTTTCAGCATAATAATAAAATAATCTATAATAAAAATGTCCAATTAACTAAAATAGCATAACTAGTGTAAACACCTTCCTAGTTGTTTTGTGAGTGTAAATGCATCCACCTCTGTAATTTGAGTGTAAATGCATGTGTGTCATCTGTGTGTAAATTCCCGTATAACTGAGTATAATTCCTTCTTAAGTGGACTGTGACATGAGTGTACCTGCCATACAGGACTGTGAATATAGATTAACAAAGTAATACTGTTGAGTGACAAACTGTATTATTCGACAGTTATCAAAAAAACGTTGTGGCTCAGTGAGCTCAACAAAATCTCATTCCCAGGACGTACTTACGGCTGTTGCACACAGCATGGGAGTTCATTTGGGAATCTATTGTGATAAGATTGGCTTAAAAATGCATGAGTCAAAAAGAATGCTGGGAATTAGTCATTCACTCACATGTTTAATTAATGAAAGTTTGCCCCCAAGTCAGATTGAATTCATACCCATATGAATTTGTTTAAAGGTTTCACAAGTGTGGCTAATGCCCCAGTCAAAGAATGCCAGTCTGTTGGCGGAAATTATTTACCTTGCACAGGGTCTTAGTAGGTGGCATTATGCTAAATTAAGTGGTTAATTGCACTGTCTGTGCTCTGAGTGAAATGTGTATTGTTTGGCAGTGTTCAAGACAGGATGTGGGGACATCCAGTACAATAATGTCAGTGTATAGTATTTAAGGTCCCACTTCACTTTTTTGCATGTTTAAGATTGTTTTTCATGACAAATTATATACTCTAGCTTACACCCACCCGTGGAGCAACAGGTTTTAATAAAAAATACAGTAATATGACCACGCCATCTCGAGAGACCACTACAATTTCCATATTTCTCTGATAGGTGACAAAGCAGATACATATAACTCAAACTAACTATTTTTGTATTTTTTAACACACTGTCAAATGGTAGATCAGAGGCCATTGGTCGAATGAAGCAAATGAACATAAAAAGATAAATGGACCTGATGGGCTGTGAAGAGATGCACTTACAATTCCCCCAAATTGGCACATTAATATATACACGTATACCAAGTTGTGGAACTTCAGATCCTTGGCATACGCTGAACTGGACTTGAGTATTTCCATGTTGTCCTGAGTGACTACCCAGTGATGTCCAGTTTCTGGGCAGTCAGTTGACTGTGAGGTGTGCTTCCGTTGCAGCCAGGGCCTATCCTGGTTAGTTAGAACTGTCTGTCAAGTGCACTCAAGTAGGGCAGGATAAAAGCTGGTGCAGACATCTTCAAAGCTGTCACAAGTGAAGCTCAACTGGATTTGTCAGTCTTCACAAATCTGAGGAGCCTGTTCTCAGAATGTAACCCCATCTGTGCCCAGCTGCCACTGTCCCATCCAGGCATGGGGCAATAGCAGGGGGAGAATCTGTTACACAGATCACATGAAATTAGTATCATTTACGGAACAGTTCAATATGATTTTTCAAATATTCTCAATTTATCTCATAAGCTGAAATGGCTAAAGGATGCCAATGCTGGTCTGTTTGACTAGGACCAGATACATGACTTTTGCATTTTGGCTTTAGAAATATCTCTGTTTGGTTATGGTGACAAATTTGACTTTTAGCTAGGGTCAGATATATACTGTACCTAGCATTCCATTAGTCAGATACCTGGTTATTGGCTAGACTCATATGTCTATCTTTTGATTATAGTCAGATGTACCTGGTCTGGTCTGGTCTGACACTTGTGTTTGGCAAAGCTCCATAAACAAGCTATCTATATCTTTTTGGATAGCCTTCAATACTAGCGTTTACACCAGACATTGGTACCTCTATTACCTGTCAGTATAACTTTTCAAACCATAGAAACCCTGTATTCCAATCCATCTGTATTAAGTGCCAGGAATAGTATCCTACTATAGAGTATGATTCAAGTCACCACCCTGAGTGCCTCCAATCCTGACATGAATCAGTTAACACACAAGGCCCAGAAATAGCAAGGATCAGTTTTGTCAACCAAATGCAGTGTGTCATTTAGCGACTCCCAGATATCAGTTTCACTTGGGCGGGGTTTGTCCACACCAGAACCCTAGTATGTTTTCTTTGGCCCTGAAAGCCATCATTGGTGTAACACAAGGCAAACAGGCAATGCAGGGTTTGTTGCTGCTAAAGATAGAAGTGTCTGGCGATCAGAGGAGGCGTAGTAAGCCAGGGCTTTGGGACACCCTATGTTATCTCTTGCTTATACTGTGTGTCATGACCCCGATACTGTCTATTATTTCCTAGGTTACAACACTGCCAGTTATGATCTGTCCTGTGGCAGTCTTATTGAATTACCCTGGTTAAAATGTTCAAATGAAATTACCCCTATTCCTGAGTATTATTGAATTATTATATTTTGGGGAGTTATCTGAGTACACAACTATGGGAATCAGTTCACTCGGTTAGGGCGATACTGTGCAGACGATAGATGTTGAAGCATTTGCTTCTCATTGCCAAAAACACTGCCAAACAATGCACATTCCATTCAGAGGATTCATAATTTCCTAGCCGAACACAACATAAGATCGATTTGGTTGATAAAATATCAAGCAACATTGACAACAAAAAATATAACGTAGGCATCTTTCTTGATCTCAGTAAGGTTTTTGACACAATGGATCATAACATTTTAATACAAAAACTTCAGTGCTATGATATAAGAGGTATTGCTTGTGACTGGTTCAAAAGTTACCTTAATAACAGAACACAGTGTGTGTGTCATATAACAAAATTGTATGAAAATAATTTGTGGCATTCCCCAGGGATCTATACTAGGCCCGTTACATTTCATGATGTATATAAATTATATTTTAAATGTATCAGATATTCTAAAGCCAATACTGTTTGCAGATTACACAAGTTTGTTCCATTTTCACACTCTTTGAAGAGGTTGACGTAGAACTACAGAAAACAGCAACATGGTTTAATGCGAACAAACTTTCATTAAATAAAAAAAAATCTAATTTCATAATATTTGCACCAAAAGGAAAAACATACAATGCAGAAATAACAATAAATGGAAACAAAATAAAACAAGTTAAATTAAAAAAAAGTTCTAGGAGTATAACATAGACGGACACTTGAGCTGAACAATTCATATGAATAATGTGTCAAAAAAGTTCTAGGAGTATACATAGACGGACACTTGAGCTGAACAATTCATATGAATAATGTGTCAAAAAAGTTCTAGGAGTATACATAGACGGACACTTGAGCTGAACAATTCATATGAATAATGTGTCAAAAAAGTTCTAGGAGTATACATAGACGAACACTTGAGCTGAACAATTCATATGAATAATGTGTCAAAAAAGTTCTAGGAGTATACATAGACGAACACTTGAGCTGAACAATTCATATGAATAATGTGTCAAAAAAGTTCTAGGAGTATACATAGACGAACACTTGAGCTGAACAATTCATATGAATAATGTGTCAAAAAAGTTCTAGGAGTATACATAGACGAACACTTGAGCTGAACAATTCATATGAATAATGTGTCAAAAAAGTTCTAGGAGTATACATAGACGAACACTTGAGCTGAACAATTCATATGAATAATGTGTCAAAAAAGTTCTAGGAGTATACATAGACGAACACTTGAGCTGAACAATTCATATGAATAATGTGTCAAAAAAGTTCTAGGAGTATACATAGACGGACACTTGAGCTGAACAATTCATATGAATAATGTGTCAAAAAAGTTCTAGGAGTATACATAGACGGACACTTGAGCTGAACAATTCATATGAATAATGTGTCAAAAAAGTTCTAGGAGTATACATAGACGGACACTTGAGCTGAACAATTCATATGAATAATGTGTCAAAAAAGTTCTAGGAGTATACATAGACGGACACTTGAGCTGAACAATTCATATGAATAATGTGTCAAAAAAGTTCTAGGAGTATACATAGACGGACACTTGAGCTGAACAATTCATATGAATAATGTGTCAAAAAAGTTCTAGGAGTATACATAGACGGACACTTGAGCTGAACAATTCATATGAATAATGTGTCAAAAAAGTTCTAGGAGTATACATAGACGAACACTTGAGCTGAACAATTCATATGAATAATGTGTCAAAAAAGTTCTAGGAGTATACATAGACGGACACTTGAGCTGAACAATTCATATGAATAATGTGTCAAAAAAGTTCTAGGAGTATACATAGACGGACACTTGAGCTGAACAATTCATATGAATAATGTGTCAAAAAAGTTCTAGGAGTATACATAGACGGACACTTGAGCTGAACAATTCATATGAATAATGTGTCAAAAAAGTTGCATGAAATGTAGGAATACTAAACAAATCAAAAAATGTTCTCCCTGTGTACATCATGAAGACGTTATACTGTTCATTAATATTATCTCAATCACAATACTGCGTTCTGTTGTGGACGAATTCATACACTATACATTTAAATTTTTAAACAAATTAAAGATACTACAAAAGAAAGCTATAAGGATAATTACACAATCGCACTATATAGTTCATACATATCCTCTATTCTCAAAACTAAAACTGTTAAAATTAGAGGATCTATATATATAAACATCAACTATCAACAGTTTTATGTATAAATCCATCAATGGCCAACTCCCAGATAGCATGTCATGTATGCTAATGCGAACAGAAAATGTTCCTGACCCCAATCTTAGAAACCACAATGGGTATTACATTCAACACATTAGAACAAACAGCAGAAAGTTTACAACAAATTATTCTGGACCAGTGTTCTGGAATGCACTACCTCAACAGTTACGAGAACTTGTATCATTAAACCTATTTAAATGAAAGCTAAAATAGTTATTACTGTCGAGATGTTAAAGTTAGGTATTAGTAGTGATTATTTACTAAGTAATAGATCATTTTGTTTGTATTAGTCTATTATCTATGTAATAAGCATCATTTATGTTGTAGTAGTAGTATTTTTGTTGTAGTTAATTGTTAATTAATGTTATTACTATAATTTTTCCGAATCATGTATTATTAAGTATTATAAAATATATTTATGTTCACATATTACCCCCAGGTATATACTATCAGTTGTGTATTGGAATGTGTGATGAGTTGATACCACTAGTGCTAGTAACTGAAAATAGTAATATCACATTGTGGTACTGTGGTATATAAACAGCATCTCGCAGTTGATACTAAAAATAAGTAAATAAATTAAAAAATCATTTTAATAATGCTGTGCATGTTACACCAGTAAATATGGCTAATGTAATGCTGTTGCATAAACATTTACATATCAGTAATTTGTAGTGTTTTTAGTAGCAATATGTTATTACCTCTATTGTGTGTTCACAGAACTTTACACTGTGGCATACTACTTTATTTGTTCATTTAATCATAACCGTACTTTTATTTTTACTTATTTTGTTTTATTGTATAATTGTACTCCAGGTGGTCCTCAACAAATACCCCCAGGGGTTTCCAGAGGATCTCCTGAGTTGCATGTGTTGTCTACTGATTGTGTCATGTAAGATGTTGTATACTAGAATTATGTGTGACCAAATAAATGTTGTTCTATTCTATTGTTGCAATGGCATACCAATTGCATACATGACTTTGGTCAGAGTTGTGTTTGATGCTTTGGTCAGCGATGCATTAAATGATCTTCTATGCAGCTGCTGTGGTTATGTCTCGTAGCACCAGACGTCCAACAGGCCATAGATACAATGAAGAATGTCATTTCAGTTGGTGCATGTAACAGTTCAGTTGGTGCTTGTAACAGTTCAGTGGTTGCATGCAACAGTTCAATTGGTGCATGTAACAGTTCAGTTGGTGCATGTAACAGTTCAGTTGGCGCATGCAACAGTTCAATTGGTGCATGTAACAGTTCAGTTGGTGCATGTAACAGTTCAGTGGTTGCATGCAACAGTTCAGTTGGTGCATGTAACAGTTCAGTTGGTGCATGTAACAGTTCAGTGGTTGCATGCAACAGTTCAATTGGTGCATGTAACAGTTGATATATGTAACAGTTGAGTGGTTGCATGTAACAGTTCAGTTGGTGCATGTAACAGTTCAGTTGGTGCATGTAACAGTTTAATTGGTATATGTAACAGTTCAGTGGTTGCATGTAACAGTTCATTTGGTACATGTAACAGTTCAGTTGGTACATGTAACAGTTCAGTTGGTTCATGTAACAGTTCAGTGGTTGCATGTAACAGTTCAGTTGGCGCATGTAACAGTTCAGTTGGTGCATGTAACAGTTTAGTTGGTGCATGTAACAGTTGATATATGTAACAGTTCAGTGGTTGCATGTAACAGTTCAGTTGGCGCATGTAACAGTTCAGTGGTTGCATGCAACAGTTCAATTGGTGCATGTAACAGTTCAGTTGGTGCTTGTAACAGTTCAGTGGTTGCATGTAACAGTTCAGTTGGTGCATGTAACAGTTCAGTTGGTGCATGTAACAGTTCAGTTGGTGCATGTAACAGTTCAGTGGTTGCATGTAACAGTTCAGTTGGTGCATGTAACAGTTCAGTTGGTGCATGTAACAGTTGATATATGTAACAGTTCAGTGGTTGCATGCAACAGTTCAATTGGTGCATGTAACAGTTGATATATGTAACAGTTGAGTGGTTGCATGTAACAGTTCAGTTGGTGCATGTAACAGTTCAGTTGCTGCATGTAACAGTTCAATTGGTATATGTAACAGTTCAGTGGTTGCATGTAACAGTTCAGTTGGTGCATGTAACAGTTCAGTGGTTGCATATTTACAGTTCATTTGGTACATGTAACCCATTCATTTGGTGCATGTAACAGTTCAGTTGGTGCATGTAACAGTTCAGTTGGTGCATGTAACAGTTCAGTTGGTACATGTTACAGTTTCATTGTGTCACTGTGACTGATGCTGCTACAGATAAGCAGATATGTGTCACTTGTTTCAAATAAAGAAAGTTGAAAGTTTCACTAGAAAAAGGTTTCAATGAGGTGTGTGCATGGCACTGCATGTATATACACGTGTGTGTGTGTGTATGTGTATGGTCAAGAAATTGTCATTAATCAATTGATATTGCATACATTTGTCAAGGTATGACAGTGGTTTATTAGTCAGTCATGGTTGGTTGACTACTGATAATAATTTGGAACATGTGGGCTTTTATAAATTATTATTTTTTCAAAAACAAATAGTTCACATCAACAGCCTAGAAAGGTTCCCTATGTTGAAGATCATTAATTGTAGTTGTGTGGATGCTGTGCCAATTTACTCATGATTTACACAAGATTTACCATAAATATAATTGTGAACTGAAGAAATATGAATACTGTGTCTCAGGACATGGTTACTTGCACAGGTGCATTTATTTCCTTTTCCCCACCAGTACTGTTTAGCACTAAACAGGGTGTATTTGTGTTTCAGTGTTTAATCCTCACATGACAGAACACCCCATAAATTGCTTGTCACCACTGTCATTCTTTGTTTAGGCATGTGATATTGTTGATGGAAATGCTATCAAAATTCAGACAGATTAAATTCATCAGCCTAGTACAGTGTCATGAGCATGTGTAATATTGCACAGGATACTCTGGAAATGTTATCCTTAAAATGGTATGGCTTGCATTACTTTGGGCAAAGGAAATATTTAGTATACTGGCAGCAGATAATGCAAAAAAGTTGGACCAATATTTGTAAGTAAATATCTACAGTCTAGCCTTGATGTTCCCAAACACAGCATGGTGCTGTAAGACACAACAGAATGCCCTAAATCCCACCCTGGTGATGTTTTTGATTTGTTTAAATTCCAGCTGTACTTCTAAAAACAAGTTCATCTTATTTTTTGATATTCATTTTATTTCAGGCTTGAAATGGTACATATTACTCAATAATGTCTGTCTGTCTGTCTGTCTGTCTGTCTGTCTGTCTGTCTGTCCGTCCGTCCGTCCGTCCGTCCGTCCGTCCGTCCGTCCGTCCGTCTGAAAAGATTCACTATTAAATTTATCTTAATACAACCAGGATATTGTAGTTGACTGTTTCATGTTGGGTTATATCAGAGTATAATGGTTCTGTGGCCCTGATTGTTGGTGATGTCAGAGGTCAAGGCTCTTGTTGTGGGCAGTCATGGGGTATCTGGCCATACTTCACTGTGTGTGATATCAGGTGTGGTTGTGACTGGGCTTCCTTGTGGATGACACCAGGGATTTGTTACACATGTTATTTATGACTGTTGGTTTGTGGCCCTGTTTTGTTGTGGGTAATTTCAGGGATTGTGGATGGAATTGGGGGTTTTTGACTTTTATTGTGGGTGTCATCAGGTATTTAAGAACCTGTGACGTGTGGTTATTAATCCTGTCAAGGGTTTATTGCCATTGTTGTGGGCAAGGTTACAGTTTGTATATTTGATGGTGAACAATGTTAGGGATCTGTAGCCCTGATTGAACCAGCAACAAACCCACAAAATGGTTGCATGTGTTCCATTGAAGCCTTTTAGGGTCATGTCATAAAGTGGGTGCTAACATCTTCAACTGCCCTCTGTTGACAGATTCCAGATCCAGTAGTTTGGTTTATTTGTTTGCTTGAAATACACCAACCTAGTTGTTTGTTGTTTATGCAATCTGTGAACTCCCTAGCCTTGGGCCCTTTAGTACATAGTGTGTTCCTGGTGACTTCTCTAGTTCTGTTTATTTAGCGTGAACACATTACATTGAGATGAACCGTGCAGACATTTAGATGGTGGTGAATATCAGTCATATTGCTGGAATATGCACCTTTTAAGGAAGATACAGGGTGTGTTTCCTTTCCCGGTAAATTAACAAATTGGGAAAAACCCTGATTGTGAAGCAACAGAATGTGTGCTCCTAGAATCTTTACCCATCTTCCATGTAAAACCATTTCTTTAGATTTTCTTCAAAATATTTTATTTACATCTAATTGGAATAACGTTACACTTTCCTCAGTGATATCGGTCATACCAGAATTGTGTCAAACTTGAAATGATTTTTATAATGACCCCTACAAGAGAATTTGGCTTCCATTACCTGGCCCTCACTTAGAGATACATGTGAAGTTGTTACATCACTGCATCATAATCGCTAACTGTTGCCATACGGTAGAAGCAGCTCATGTTTCCACACAGTTATTACTTGGCAGATTGCAGGCAGACAACTGCTCGATTAGCAGCAAATGTCTTCAGAGTATATGACCGAATTATGGTTACCTTAGAATAAAAGTGTAAATTTATGTATTAATGATGATACATACACTGTACACCAATCAAATGATGATACACACACTGCACATCAATCAAATGATGATACATACACTATACACCAATCTAATGATGATACATACACTGTACACCAATCAAATGATGATACACACACTGTACATCAGTCAAATGATGATACATACACTGTACATCAATCAAATGATGATACACACACTGAACAGCAATCAAATGATGATACATACACTGTACATCAATCAAATTATGATACCTACACTGTACATCAATCAAATGATGATACATACACTGTACACCAATCAAATGATGATACATACACTGTACATCAGTTAAATGATGATACATACACTGTACATCAATCAAATGATGATACGTACACTGTACATCAATCAAATGATGATACATAAACTGTACACCAATCAAATGATGATACACACACTGTACATCAATCAAATGATGATGCATACACTGTACATCAATCAAATGATGATACATACACTGTACATCAATCAAATGATGATACATACACTGTACACCAATCAAATGATGATACACACACTGTACATCAATCAAATGATGATACATACACTACATCAGTCAAATGATGATACATACACTGTACATCAATCAAATGATGATACATACACTGTACACCAATCAAATGATGATACACACACTGTACATCAATCAAATGATGATACATACACTGTACATCAATCAAATGATGATACATACACTGTACATCAATCAAATGATGATACATACACTGTACACCAATCAAATGATGATACACACACTGTACATCAATCAAATGATGATACATACACTACATCAGTCAAATGATGATACATACACTGTACATCAATCAAATGATGATACATACACTGTACACCAATCAAATGATGATACACACACTGTACATCAATCAAATGATGATACATACACTGTACACCAATCAAATGATGATACACACACTGTACATCAGTCAAATGATGATACATACACTGTACATCAATCAAATGATGATACACACACTGAACATCAATCAAATGATGATACATACACTGTACATCAATCAAATGATGATACCTACACTGTACATCAATCAAATGATGATACATACACTGTACATCAGTTAAATGATGATACATACACTGTACATCAGTCAAATGATGATACATACACTACATCAGTCAAATGATGATACATACACTACATCAGTCAAATGATGATACATACACTGTACATCAATCAGATGATGATACATACACTGTACATCAGTCAAATGATGATACATACACTACATCAATCAAATGATGATACATACACTACATCAGTCAAATGATGATACATACACTACATCAGTCAAATGATGACACATACACTACATCAGTCAAATGATGATACATACACTGTACATCAATCAAATGATGATACATACACTGTACATCAGTCAAATGATGATACATACACTGTACATCAGTCAAATGATGATACCTACACTGTACATCAATCAAATGATGATACATACACTGTACACCAATCAAATGATGATACATACACTGTACATCAGTTAAATGATGATACATATACTGTACATCAGTCAAATGATGATACATACACTACATCAGTCAAATGATGATACATACACTACATCAGTCAAATGATGATACATACACTGTACATCAATCAAATGATGATACATACACTGTACATCAGTCAAATGATGATACATACACTACATCAATCAAATGATGATACATACACTACATCAATCAAATGATGATACATACACTACATCAGTCAAATGATGATACATACACTACATCAGTCAAATGATGATACATACACTACATCAATCAAATGATGATACATACACTGTACATCAATCAAATGATGATACATACACTGTACATCAATCAAATGATGATACATACACTGTACATCAGTCAAATGATGATACATACACTGTACATCAGTCAAATGATGATACATACACTGTACATCAGTCAAATGATGATACATACACTGTACATCAATCAAACAATGTGCAGTGTTTATTGAGTGTTCTGAACCTGTCCTAGGTTTTCCTTATGGCAGCATTTAAAAGATTTCTCCATAACTGGTGGAAACTGCCGGGTTTCATGCACCCTGTAGGGAGGGGTAGCTAGACGAATGTTGCTTACTAATCCTGGGCCCTGCAGCTCCCAGTTAACCCTTGTCTTCCCAGTGGTACTTGTTGGTTTGACAGATAGTTAGGGTGCCTCTTTGCACTGTTTTGACACTGTCCTGTCCTAGCTGTCTGGTGGGGATGGGGGGGGGTCTACCCACATGCCAGGACTGGCCGGTCTCCTTTCTTCTCTCCTTCCTTTCCAAGTTGGCTGTTGTTTAGACAGCATATACAGGTATCAATGCTGACACAATAGTAAATATAACATTTGTTATAATAGTCAGGGGAGTAAAGAGTCAACTGTGCTGGTTCAAATGCTAAAATGTACCAAAAAAATAATTTTGTTAACTTTTTGTGTGTAATTAAAATTCCACAATTCTCTGTTTTCGATATCAAAGTACATATAAATTAACAATATTACTAGTAGTTGGTCTGTCTTTTCTTTCCATAAAGTGATCTCAATTAATGTCGTAAAATTGACATTTTTAATTTCAACTTCAAAATGTATCTTCTTATAAATATTATTAAGGCATATCACAATAGCCACAGGTTTTGTGAGGGTATTATTTTTAACCAGCAAAATAAAATAGCTTATTATATAAATTATAAACTAACACATTCAGTGGTGTCTCTCGTTTAAAGTAGTTGCTTTGTTAACCAATGAAACTCCTTATACAATCCCTGTTTTTTGACCACAAGAAATGGTTGTACTTGAACAGTTCAGTTAGACATATTCTCAGTTTGTGTTCCTTTGAAATGGAACTTGTAAATCTTAACAAAAACTTCCTTCTCACACAGTGAATGTTGACTGACACTGTATGTGCGGTGTTTTTGTCTCATGGCAAAGCCAGTGGTCAAGGCTAATTTTTAACATGTTTGTTATTGGTTGTAATGAGGAATTAAAGTTGAGATCAGAAGAAGACTGTGGCTAGGTAGGATATTGACGACTACATTTGGTAAACTTGGAAGGGCAAAATCCAAACTAAAACAAGACTGGTAAATGCAATATTCTTTCTAGTGGCTATTTATGGCAGTGAAATACGGGGCATCAGAAAGAAGGAGGAAGTATTCAATAGTTTTGAACTATGGGAATGATTACGAATGATGCAACTTCTGTGGGCATCAAAAAGATGGAATGAATCAATTCTACAAGAAGTAACGAACTTGTCTGCTCTGCTTCTGATTTATGAGGCAAAGAGTGTCGTACTTTGGACAAATTATATTAGAACAAGAAAGCCTAGAAAGTTCACTTTGTTGGACATGGTGGAAGGAATATGGAAGAGGGACATCCAGTACAAGGTGGAAGGAATGTGGAAGAGGGACATCCAGTACAAGGTGGAAGGAATGTGGAAGAGGGACATCCAGTACAAGGTGGAAGGAATATGGAAGAGTGACATCCAGTACAAGGTGGAAGGAATGTGGAAGAGGGACATCCAGTACAAGGTGGATGGAATGTGGAAGAGGGACATCTAGTACAAGGTGGAAGGAATGTGGAAGAGGGACATCCAGTACAAGGTGGAAGGAATGTGGAAGAGGGACATCCAGTACAAGGTGGATGGAATGTGGAAGAGGGACATCCAGTACAAGGTGGATGGAATGTGGAAGAGGGACATCCAGTACAAGGTGGATGGAATGTGGAAGAGGGACATCCAGTACAAGGTGGAAGGAATGTGGAAGAGGGACATCCAGTACAAGGTGGATGGACCACATGCAGGATTCAGCTGGAGTGTCACTGGTTGAGCTGTGCAAGAATGAGATGGTTTGAGGAAGCTGATTGTTTGAGTCATCAAAGTCATCTAGGACATGACAGGGAACTTGAGACGAGAGGAAGGAATAATAACAACTTTCTAATTCAATGGGAAAACAGTTTACCACCAGTCAGCCAGAGTAGACGCGCGTGACAGACTTGAGATGTGGTATAGTTTGAGCTAAACGTTGCTGCTTAGCTCCATATATAAATAGGTGACTAGGTTGCAGTGGAAAATACTTTATTTTTAACACATTATTGTAAACAAATAAGAAAGATCAAAAATATAATGTTTTTTTATTTCAAATGTCTTATCTGATCGAAAGTGTTACCAGTTTTCGACTCATATACAAAAGTCAAACAAGATAACACTGATATTTGTTTTCTTTTAAGCTATTTGTCAGTATCAGCATTACACCTATAAGCTTAAAGTAACAAATATACATTCTTAAGATGAGGTACTAAAATAGATATGTTCTGTGACTACCTCTGAAGCGCAAAGGAACTGCGAGATTGCACCTAACTATGTAGGTTCCACCAGTCCATCAGTCACCCACTGAATCACATATATGCGTGGCAGAAGTGGCAACAGATGGGCCCTGATCTAAGACACATCGGCAGTGGCGAAAACATCCTAAACAGGTGGTACTTATCATTTATCGAGGGGATGCCTTCTGCCATAGTCACTTGCTGGTAGTAGTGCTAAAAAGGGTTGTCTGAGAAGCAGCCCTGTGACCCACAATGTCTGGGGGGAGATCCTTATTGGAGGGTGGATAAATACAAGCAGGTGGCGGGGTGGAAAACAGGGGATTGTTGGACTGTCACTTGGGCAACAGGCTCTTGTACTCGCACACACATCAGCCGTGTACATTGCATACACACACATGTACGCACGCACGCACACGCACACACACACACACACACACCGGGTTGTCTGTACTGCCACTTCGATCAGCAGCCATATTAAGTTTTGTTCTCCAATGATTAGTGTATAGACCAGATGTTATAAAATTATTATAACATCTGATCTTTGTTAACTTTGTCTCCTTGGGAGATTTCAGCAGTTAGCTCACCCTCAAGTATCTGTTGAGATAGTTTCTTTTTGACATCAAGTTTGAAGATAATCCACCAGAACCAAACTTCAGTAGCAGGGACTAATAAGGCACTGACCAGAATTGATTTTCCCATTGGTCGGCATGTTTTAAAACCATTTGCATGATTGTAAGAAAATGTGGCCTAAATTGCATATTTAGGCACTACAGCTGTAACCTTCATGTGAAACTGCCAGAATTGTAATGTGGTCTGACCCCAGTAGCTGAACCAGTGCCTCTGCCACCCCAGCCACCTGGCTGGTGTAAATGGCAGAACATCTCACACTTGGGGTGATGACAGCAGTGGGCAGGGTCTTTACATGGGCTGATCAGGGTGATTAAAGAGGGTAAAAGTCTGACCCCCAACTGTCAGCACTTCCCAGTCCTCTCTGTCAAGGAGGGATATGGTCAGTCTGAAGTGACCAGTGGTATGTGTGGAAGATCGAAGTCTGTGTACTCTCAGACTAGACCACACAGCTAGAGTATTATTCAATGTCAAATATACTGTCCACTTGTCAGATATACAGTAGTGTGAATAGTAGGGTGTCAAGATGGTAGGACACTGTCCAATGTTGCAATACTCAATTTTGAGTATTGGAAACTGTTTGCAATTTACAGTATCCCAAGTATTTGCCAGACTGTCAAATTACTTATTCTAGACATTTGCAGTACTGTTTCGCCAATTAATGGAAGAGGTAAAACATGTTCAGTATGATATCTGTATATTATTTTATCTACATGGTAGCACATATAAATATAAAACGTGTTGAATACATGAAGTTGACACTACTTACCATTCAAATATGATATATCTGCAGCTTGTCCGTGTAGACAGTTTTATTATGTATTCCATCTACATTACAGTTTATCACTCGGCATGTGAATTGAATAGGGTCATTACGTGATGTGGCATTTATTTTAGGCATAACTAATTCTCTCTTTCCGGGTGGTATGTTTGGCCATGGTAGTCTTTCCGGGTGGTATGTTTGGCCATGGTAGTAGCTGTGTACATGCAGCCACTTGAGAGAAACCATTTGTTATAATGCTAATATAAACTCATTGGCACAACAATGATGGTATTTTATCATGTCTGCTTTCAGAGAAGGCCACAAATTACTTGGGTGATTCGTCAATCTTACTACTATGACCCATAAACAGCACCTAGTAAAGTGTAAATTGTGCATTGTGTGGATTTTTGAAATGCTTGAAGGGAGCATAGGTGGTAGGTAATGTTTTCTGTAAATGGTATGCTTTCATGCGAAAGATATATATAATTATATATGACACCTGATAAGAAACAGAGATCTCACTTATGTGGGACGTCCATTACAAAGTTAACAATGATAGCAGATCATTACAGGAATGTATTTACATTTTGGAACATTACTGTGAATATTGTAAGTTATTGGCTTCGGCGTCAACCACCCCCATTTCCCTCCCACCATCAGAATGGAGAAGGGCGTCTGTGATGACAATGAAGAAACGAACATGGTATTTATAAAATTATGTTGCGTAAAAATAATTACACATTTAGCTTACACCACATACAAGCAGAACTATAATTAGCAGGTGCGTATGTGAATAATGTCTTTGAGAAGGCAACCTACAGCCATGTGTTGCCTTGTAGTAGTTTGGCACCCAATCACAGCAGAGAAACAAAGCTAGACTGAGTTTTTACATCCCGTCTGAAGAAGTATGGTGTTAGTTGAGCCTACAGGCTGGTGTGGTTGGAGAGGTTTCATCCCTGGAAGCAGGATCAGCCTTATCTTCCCATCTCAGGATGTGTGTGACCTATCTCTCTCTCCACTGCTTGCACAATTACACAGGTGTAAAAAACACTGTCAGTTTAATCCTTATCAAGAACTAATTGGACTGCCCTAGTTTACAAGCTGTTTACTTTGCTGCTGGGCATCAGCAGGGTCTGTCTTGTTTCACACAATGGAGATTATAGTACCTGGCACTAGGCATCTGGTCTTAAGACAACTTATAGCTTATCTGATGTGACCTATCATTGGGTGAACTGCCACCCACCTTGTTGGGGTAGTAATAGTGATAATGATAGTCTCCTACAGCAAATGGTGTTTAGAATGCCAGGCTCTCTAGCAAGAGGCCCACACCTCAAATCCACTTTCTGCAATTTTTAAGCTGCTGCCATTTTGTTCACTTCACATTGCCTCAGTTCATTGAGCTGTATAAATGTGTGCCTATGCTTGATGCATGTGGACAAATAGTCTTTGAGCAGTAATTGTAGAATGGCTTAATGCTTTGCAAAGCAGTCACGTTGCATTGGAATAAAGGTCTACTAGGGGGTGAAGTGTATTTAAAGCACTTTAGGTGTATTTAAAGCGTGCATTGAGTGTTCCTAAGAATTGGATTCTGTGTTATTAAAAGGAATAGTCAAAATGTCAAATAACAATTCTATGTGTAGCCCCATTTTTTTACGTGCCAGTTAGATTAAGCAATGCACTGCTAATAGTTAACATTAGTAGGATCAAGATGGACACAATCTTAGATCTATACAGGATCTTTTCAGGCAATATAAAACAGAAGCTACTGAGAGTTGTGGAGTACTCCTATGGACATGTTTCACTGAGTCCCAGGCCATCCAGTACTTGCTGCTGCCTGTATTGTTGGCTGGAATGTGTGTGACCTCTATAGGTATGCATAACCTTGGGAGGATTCTGACTGTGACCAGTGGTTTAGATGGCTTGATATAAACATTATGTGTGGAATGCTGCCAGGCTTACTGGACATCGACTGACCCCAGTAACAACACTGAAGAAAAAGTGAAAAGTAATTAAGATCTTCATAGAACATATTTGTCTATAAGTAAAACCAATTAGTAACTTAAAAATGTGCAAAGTCTTATGTTGTGTAGTTTTAACTTAGCGTGATGATAACTTATAAGTACAGCTTCATGAACTTAGGATGGTGGGTTTGTTTGTATGTTTGTTTTGTCAACAAGGCAAATAACACAATTTGAGTGTTTTAATAATGAACCGACTGCAACATTGTTTTTCTTCCTCCTCTATCCCTTGCAGGCTGGGGGCTACATCGCTTGGTACGTCCCCCCCTCCTCTATCCCTTGCAGGCTGGGGGCTACACCACTTGGTACGTTCCCCCTCTATCCCTTGCAGGCTGGGAGCTACACCGCTTGGTACGTCCCCCCTCCTCTATCCCTTGCAGGCTGGGGGCTACACGGCTTGGTACGTCCCCCCTCCTCTATCCGTTGCAGGCTGGGGGCTATACCGCTTGGTACGTCCCCCCTCATCTATCCCTTGCAGGCTGGGGGCTACACCGCTTGGTACGTCCCCCCTCCTCTATCCCTTGCAGGCTGGGGGCTACACCGCTTGGTACTTCCCCCCCTCTCAACTACTTCTGTCTAACTGTCATGATCCCCTGCTATTCCTGTTCACCTCTGCCCTATCCTGAGCCCCAAACCTCTCTTGACACTATCTCCCATCTTTATATTATTCTTCTTCTCAATCTGTTCTGTGTTTTCATCAGTGTCTCCTCATTCATTCTTTGTATGTGTCCTACCCATCTCAGTCTGCTCCCAACTGCTTTTAACAATTAAATATGTGGCCCCCTTTTGATTTTACACATTCCAATCTCTCCTCTTAATCACCCCATCCCAGCTGTCTTCATGTGCAAGAAGTCATGCAACAGGACTAACTAATCTCACACTAGACCCAGTTTGACCAGACAGGAGCTGACAGTGGTATCTGACAGGTTCTGTAGTAAACTATAGTAGAACCTTGACAGCGACAGCCAGATTCCTGAGTGAGACTGCCAATGTATGCCTTACCTGGCACCTTGGAGACTGGTTGCCTGGCAACAGTTGCAAACTGCTGACTTAGCAATGCTGGCGGTTGTGCTAGAATGTGAGGATAAATTTACGGCAGCTGTCAGAGAGAATGGCATGTTCTGTCTGTTCGCTGACACTTATCTGTCATCTTCTAGTGCCCGCGTGGCATGTTTGTGGTCAAGCCAGCACTGTCAAAGATTTTTTATTTTATATTCCTCACATCTCACTTTCAGTGCACTCTGTGACTGTGTTTTTTTTTTTTGGGGGGACAAGTGTGTGATTTTCTCATCATCTTTTGATTACCACCATTAAAGTTATTATTTATCATGGTATGCGTTTCCGTGTAGCAAATACTTGACTGTGCATATGCTTTACCGTACTCAGAATTGAGTATTGTAACATGCAATACTCTGAGTATTATGCCTATATCAAACAGGATCAATGATAGAAATGCCTGTTTAAATATTTCTTGCTGACTAATAATTTCTTAGAGTACAATAATTATTCGACTGTATTAACGATGTGTAATAACATTTCTGTAGTGCCTCCGTCTGCTGGAACCTGGAGGTACCTTAATCCAGAATATATTTAGTATGACGTTAACAGGAACATGCAAAGGTGATCGCATGCAGTGGAACCTTACTACATGATCACCTTGATAATACAGCCACCTCGCAATTAAGTTCACCCCAGGATAGTCCCAAATTATTTTTGTAACAGTAAAGTATAGGAAATTAGTTTCAATAATATGGTCACCTTATTACTCAGGTCACCTTTGCCCAGTCCGAAGGGTGATTTTAATGGTCAGGTTCCACTGTACTCTTATTACAGAATCTACATTGTGTATTGTTGCTCTATATTTGCTAACAACATTGTATCTCCCTCGTTCCCAGGTTTGGTGCATGCGAAGCGATGGCAGTCGCAATGTGACCAGAGCAGTTGTTACCCAGCGACGGGTGACCTGCTGATCGGTCGAGAGAACCAACTAAGTGTGAACTCAACCTGCGGCACGAACCGCGTAGAGAACTACTGCATAGTGAGCCATCTCGAGGAGAGACTGAAGTGTTTCCAGTGCGACTCGCGCCAAGAGTACGTTCCGGGACTGACCACGCGCAGCCATCGCATCCAGAACATTGTGCGGAGTTTCCGTGGTGACTGGAAACGCAGTTGGTGGCAGGCGCGCAACGGAGAGCAGTTTGTGACGATCCAACTGGACCTCGAGGCAGAGTTCCACTTCACCCATCTTATCATGCGCTTCAAGACGTTCCGACCGGCAGCCCTGCTTGTGGAGCGGTCGCCCGACTTTGGCAAGACGTGGAAGGTGTATCGCTACTTCGCCTACAACTGTGAGAAGTCATTTCCACATGTCCGCCGGGGGCCCATACGCAATGTTGGCGACATCATCTGCGAGTCACGCTACTCAGATGTGGCGCCATCTACCGAGGGCGAGGTGAGTTGTTTCTGTCTGAGCCGGACATTAGGATTTGTTGTTGGAATGTACACTTGGAAATAGTTGAGAGCATTAATAATTTTATATTTTCGCATATCCCACATTTCAAAACCCTGATGATGAACATCTATTTATTAACACTGAAACTAGTGTGATTTTAAGATCAATTATTTGTTTAGTATAGTTTTATGGGAACCAATTGTCATATCTTTATAATTTGTTTTATCCCTTCCACGTTTTACCACATTGCATTTCAGCAAACAAAACATAAATGACTAGTGCATCTTTCCCTTAGACTTTGAATGAAAAAAGTTCATGTATAGGTCTCCATCTGCTGCCATTGAATCTGCACAGTGTTTGTGAACAGTGCAACAGGGTAGTCTGAATGTTCCCCAAATAGTGTCCTTATTGGGAGCAGGTCTTCCCTCCATCTGTTGGTGGCTACTTGTGAGCCCGGTCCACTGCCCAATAACATGCACCAATAGTTCACTACTGAAGGCTAGATGGGAGAGGTCAATCCAAGGATCTCTCCTACAGCCTAATCCAAGCCAGAGGGAAGAAAACCACCCATGTGACTGGGATACGTGCCCTAACATTGTGCCTGTAATTTAAGTTTTAAAACTGACATGCAGTAATCACTTTAAGTATGTATTTAATGACATAATCTACATACAATCAACAAACAAATGATGTCATGTTAATATCGTTATGGTTTTCATCGTAAAAACAGGTTAATTTCATATTAATGCATTTGTCACTATTGTCAACTGACTTGTGTACAAAAAAGAAACATTGTTGATATGAAGTAGATTATTTTTGTGTGTTTATTGGCATTAAATAATGTTTCAATTGAATAGCCTTCAACAAGTATGCTCCCTTCAGATGGTATTCTCACCTTTCATTCACTGCAAGTGAAAGGATGTTGCCCAGTGTGAGCCTATCAGTAGACCATAGATTACCTGTAGCTGTTAAGATCAAGATTTTCACCAAGTCAGTATGACCTTTAAGTTTAACCTGATTTGAAATACCTAATCTGAATAACCTTTGATTCTTTACTAAAATCTAACAAGGTGATTGTGTCCTAGTTTTGTACAGAAAGTCCAGCACGGGCTCACAGTGAATACTTGTGCTTTTATATACGGAACATTAAACAATTCAATGTGTTCTTGTTCAACATTGTAGCCATAAAACGTACAGCCCATAAATCATACACTAGCCTATGCCTTTAGCTATTAACATTTGACAAATTGATTTTTTGCTTTACATGAACTTTTAAGATGATGTTTTTTGAATGAAGTATGGAATAGATGCACTGTATTAACATCTAGATGCTAACATAAATAAAAATTGTGTTAATAACACACTTTACGTATTGGCAAAAACATTGTTAAGTTCCAAGCAGACAGGCTAAAACAGTTATTGTGGTTACATGAAGCTAATCCTATACATTTAACCAAATCTTAAGTTTCCTCTGAGCCTACCTTTCTGTGGATTGTATCAGTTAATTTATTACTGGATAGCTGTGGTCATGTTTGTGGTTGTGGTGTCCACTGCTGTGGTTGGTGTTGGGGTCTCAGTTGTGGTTGTTGGCAATTTGTATAGTTTTAGCCTGTCCTGTTTTTACACTTGTGGTGTGGTATAAATTAATGTAGTAACCAGGAAACTGTGTACACCTAACATCTCACCCTGAATTACACGCTCCAATGATCTCCCTAACAATATGGCTTCAAACTGATACCTGTGTTGGCCAGGGATAGATAAGCCTATGGTGGTTGTAGATATCTAGATAAGCTCTGTGTTGGTTGTAGATATCTAGATAAGCTCTGTGTTGGTTGTAGATATCTAGATAAGCTCTGTGTTGGTTGTAGATTTGTAGATAGGCTTAGTGTTGTTTAAATATATATTTTTGACAGAATCTCTGTAGGTTTTTGTTTACCTGTCTCATTGACAGGATCACAGATATGTGGGAATTTGTCATTGACAGGAACATGACATTGCATTTATTTGAAACCTATCGAGGATTGCACTTGCATCCATGGATGTTATTAGGCAAAATAGTTGTTTTTATGTTTTTGATGTTGTTACAGTCAGAATACTATATTAAATATGTTAAAGCAAGTGAGTATTAGTAATTATGTATTTTTACTAATTTACGTACCACCCTGATTGTTTCTGCATACTCCACCAGTAGTATCATTTAAGACCTCCTCGTGACTCCTAACTCTCAAGGCCTTGACAGGAATATTTGCTCAAATATTTTAATGATATTATTTCATCATTTTATATAATATTTGCCAAACTGTTTTTAAAGACACTTTAACTCAAAAGACCGATGACATCGGACAGTACTTAGAAGGGTCATAATTGGGTGATTGGAATCCTCTAGTAAAGCTTTCTGTGTGGAATAGAAAGAAGGAAGGGATTCCACCCAGAATAAAGGTGAGGATGTGAGAAAAACAAACTTGCTACTCCTTCCAAGTTCACTATGCACACATAAGTTGGACAGGGAACCTTATTTATTGCCCTGAAACAAAGATAAATCTCAACATGTGGCCAGTTGCATAATTAGACCCATATGGTCAGAGAGTGTGTCCAGCCATAAAGCAGACCTACCCTCTCCCACTGGGTTTCCTTCCCTTCTATCTCCACTGAACACACCAATCAAACACTTGCCACACACCCATAAAACCCCACTAACCACCCTAAATCTGAGCCTAGGGGGCAGTTACCACCCATGTGGTTATGAAACTAAAAGGTCAGCCTTGATAGAGTTGTTCTGGTGTATCCTTTTGTAACTTGACATTTTAAAACTTTGCTAATAGGTATATTTAATTTTAAGCATGTTAAACATAACTTTGGCAATGTCCTTGGGATTTAAGAGCTTTTTTCAAAATGCTAAAAACTGCTGTCATATCAGTGAGGCCACAGTTTCCGTGTGCGCTGGTGAAAGTGTCCCGGTGGCGCATCCTGGTGCTGAGAATTATTTTCAATACAAGACCAGCATTAAGTACAGCGAATATTGAGAAACATCAGGCTTAATAGCTCACAAGGATGTTACTGGATTAGTGAAATTGTCTTCTGGCTCCTCAAGTGGCTTCTTTTATCAGACATAAGCATAATAAAACTAGAGTTGTCTTCAGAATATTTCAGCTGCATCTTGGGGCTTTATCAGTGGACTGGCTACATTATACTCATAGCAAAACAAACACAAGTGGACTGTGTGAGGATGTGATGCCATGATGCTTCTACCACCAGTTTATCCTCCTGTGTTTGTGGTCACTGGCAGCCCAAGCCCTGCACTGATAACTCTAATCAGACACCAGTCACAATGTTAATATGACTGCTAATAATATCGGCTGTGTCAACATTAGCAGGTCTTGGGAATGGGCTAGTCCAGGAGGGCAGTGTCCCAGTTTGGGTTTCTGGAGTGCAAGTGGATATGAGATATGTGAAGTCAGTTATATGGGTCATATTATTTGAGACACACAACACCCTACAAGACCAACCCTACGCCCATAGGACTGCTAATTGATCCAGCATGTACAAAACCACTTGCACCCTGCTCACACCCCCTGCCAACGCTGAATGTTTAGAATATAGTACAAAAGTCAACGAACCCTGGCAGACACATTTCAAAGTGGACAAAACTCTCAGCAGTCGGATTAGGTCAGACAGACTATGAAGTATGTTTTAATCATTTTTTGTAATAAATTATTTTGGCATCACTGCAGTGCTCTTAGCAGTGGCTTCATGATGAATTATAAAAATATGCAAGATTGTTGAAATGAGGGTGGCACATTCATCATTTGAGATAACAGGCAAAGGGTTCCTAATGAGATATAATGGACAATTCTTTAATTTTTCTAACACTTAATGGCTTTCAGTCAGTCTTATTTTTCTAAAATGTTGTCCACTGCGAGTTGGAAGCATTCAATAGCTTTCCCGCAATGTTCAATATATGATTATCACATTATATACATTAACAATGCTACTGCAACAATGCAAAATAGCAAAATACACATTCTTTTCTCAATTTCCCTGTTCTGATTATATACCATGTGACAGTTTATGTGTGTCAGTTAACGGCCATGATAAGCTGCATTCACACACTTTAAAACGGTTTAGTTAAACTAATCCAGTCAGAAAACATACGTGTAAATGCGATTTAGCGCTAAAACGTTTTAACTAAAAACTGTTTAACTAATCCGCTTCAGTAGGTTCAGCTAAAACGCTTCAGTGTGCAAGTGTGAACGCAAGCGTGTCAGCTAAAAACGTTTTAAGTACGTCACAGTCATGCGCATTCGATCTTGTGCCTCGTCGCTTCCTGTTTACAACTTCAACTACATTTTGGCGGCATCATGTCTTCTAGAGATCCAAGCAACGCAAAAGCTAAAGAAACGCAATTGCGATGCAAAAATTGGGATGATGGAGAAGTTAAATTGTTAATTGAGTTGTGGAGGGACGGTCGGGAGCAGGCCGAATAGGAAGGAGTCAGCCGCAATGTAGCCATTTTGATATGCTAGCTTGCGCATGTGCACAACTTCCTCCTTAAAATGGTTGAGCTAAATGCGTGTGTGAACGATCTCAATTTACAAACATAAACCGGTTTAACTAAAATGGTTTAGCTAAACCGTTTTTATTCTGTAGGTGTGAACTCAGCTTTAGATGGTTGACCTGGTCCACTAGGAGTGGTAACATGATCCAGTGTGGTGAGGGTTGGAGCACACAAGAGACCATCAATTAGACTTGCCAATTAGCACTGTCCCTCAGGACCAGCTGACTGCCTCAAACTGTGGCAAGTCCCTCATTCCCAGCAGGGGATAGATCACTACTCTAAGACATGTAGTAGTAGTGATTTGGAGATGGTATCCCCTTTCGGTATTTTTCTGTTGACTATAAAACATTGAACTGGGACGTGGCCATTTTAAGGACCATGGCTCTATGTTGTACCCACAGATAAATTTAAATGTAGTGTGATTCTGGGTCATGAAACAGATTAGGGTCACAAACTGAGTGGTCAAATGTTGCTAGAATAGATATGTAGTTTGCACTATCTAACATAGCTTTATGAAAAAAAATGCTATCCAACTTTGTACTTTAACATTCTTGCAATTTCCTTTTTATGTTTAGGCAGGATTCCAGAGCACACCCTTAATATGCACCCTTCCTGCACAAAGGGCATCTTGATATGACTTGATTGATGTAGATTCATCACAGAGGGCCACATCCTGCCCTTTTGCTTGAGTTAATGAGATCAGAGGAAGCTTATTAGAGTGGGGCAGTTGGGTGGCAGACTTGCCCCTACAGGGTGCCATCTGTACCCCCTACATCTTCCTGGCTGCATCCTGTCTGTAGCCCCCACCAGTAAGGCTGCTCTCTCTCTCTATCCTCCCAGGCATATCATTAGTTGCTGGCCAGAGAAGCCTGTCCTGGATCCTGGTTTCCTGAGTGAGAATCCACGCTATGTGGCAATGTGAAGCTGGATAGTTAATTTAAATTAATTGTTGGGCTAAACCAACATGGATCAATATTTTATAATTAAATAAAAAAGGGAAAAGAAAACATGTGGCTTTTATAATGAGGTGCATGCATGTCTGTGTGTATGTTAGTATATTAGGTAAAATTGCTATAAATAGAGCGATTAAACACAATTATTGTGGAGGTTTTTGCTGATATTGGAATGATGGTTTTTGTATGAGTAGATGTAGATGTAGATGTGGTAGGAAGAGTTTTGAGTGATGGGAGTTTTGAGAATGTGCTAATAAACCACCCCCAATAAGCCACCCCGGTATACACTGGTTTGCCCTTTACACCTTGTGCATCCATTTGGAGAATTAGTTGTGAAGATTTTGATTTAAGAAGATCCTTGCCAGCGGAAGGTTATCTTATGATTATATCACATGTTAAATCAGTAACCAATCAATCACCCGTCAGAACGTGTCTGCACTCACATCATACACTTCCTGCCAACAAAACACGGTGTTGAGGGGTAGTTGTGTAGGAATACATGTGTGTTATCGTGGCACTTTTTGTGACCACTGGATGCAAATGCTTCCTTGAGTATTCAAAGTCTGGTTGTTTCGTTATCCCATTATAGACAGTTTTAAGTTTACATAAAGCAGGTTGCCACCTTGTGGTTTGTGGTTTTCAGAGGTTGACAGATCCTCTCAGCTCTGTCCCCAATTTGTGGTTTGTTCTGTAATTCCAGGGCATAGTAACATGTTAGGGTGAACCTCTCTACAGTGTATAGACTATTGTTTCTGATTTATTAGTGAAAATAATGCACCAAGAAGAGAGGATCTTCTACCAGATGTATAGGCTTTTGACCTAGAGGGCTTTGGACTTGGAGGGGCTTTGACCTGGGTTGTTAGGAGTCTTGAATCTTGATCTACACTTGTGGTATACATAATAGAATTCATATTCTGTCAAATATATGTATATGTTGCATTTACACATATTAAGAACAGGACTGTTAATTAGTATAAGAAGAGGTGTTTTACTTAGCAATAGAAAGGAGATACAAAAGTTAGGTTTGCCCAATAGGTATCCATTTTATTGAATACTTGTTTTGCAGAAGTCCGTACTTGCTTATTAATGGCCTTGTCATGGATGGCAATGTTAAAATTTTATGTTAGTAATAATTATAATACAATATTACCTTTTTCTTTTCAGGCAATGCTTGTATTATGATATGACCTTTCCAGTACACCAGATCAGCTTTGACCACCCCACTATTGACCTGCAGTGAACTACACGATCCACTGTCTTTGACCACCCCACTATTGACCTGCAGTGAACTACACGATCCACTGTCTTTGACCACCCCACTATTGACCTGCAGTGAACTACACGATCCACAGTCTTTGACCACCCCACTATTGACCTGCTGTGAACTACACGATCCACTGTCTTTGACCACCCCACTATTGACCTGCAGTGAACTACATGATCCACTGTCTTTGACCACCCCACTGTTGACCTGCAGTGAACTACACGATCCACTGTCTTTGACCACCCCACTATTGACCTGCAGTGAACTACACGATCCACTGTCTTTGACCACCCCACTATTGACCTGCAGTGAACTACACGATCCACTGTCTTTGACCACCCCACTGTTGACCTGCTGTGAACTACACGATCTACTGTCTTTGACCACCCCACTGTTGACCTGCAGTGAACTACACGATCCACTGTCTTTGACCACCCCACTGTTGACCTGCAGTGAACTACACGATCCATGACCACCCCACTGTTGACCTGCAGTGAACTACGATCCACTGTCTTTGACCACCCCACTGTTGACCTGCAGTGAACTACACGATCCACTGTCTTTGACCACCCCACCCCACTGTTGACCTGCAGTGAACTACACGATCCACTGTCTTTGACCACCCCACTGTTGACCTGCAGTGAACTACACGATCCACTGTCTTTGACCACCCCACTGTTGACCTGCAGTGAACTACACGATCCACTGTCTTTGACCACCCCACTGTTGACCTGCAGTGAACTACACGATCCACTGTCTTTGACCACCCCACTGTTGACCTGCAGTGAACTACACGATCCACTGTCTTTGACCACCCCACTGTTGACCTGCAGTGAACTACACGATCCACTGTCTTTGACCACCCCACTGTTGACCTGCAGTGAACTACACGATCCACTGTCTTTGACCACCCCACTGTCTTTGACCACCCCACTATTGACCTGCAGTGAACTACACGATCCACTGTCTTTGACCACCCCACTGTTGACCTGCAGTGAACTACACGATCCACTGTCTTTGACCACCCCACTGTTGACCTGCAGTGAACTACACGATCCACTGTCTTTGACCACCCCACTGTCTTTGACCACCCCACTATTGACCTGCAGTGAACTACACGATCCACTGTCTTTGACCACCCCACTGTTGACCTGCGGTGAACTATTGACCTGCAGTGAACTATTGACCTGCAGTGAACTACATGATCCACTGTCTTTCAGGTGATCTTCCGTGTGCTGCCTCCATCGATTGAGATAGAAAACCCGTACTCAATGGATGTCCAGGATCTGCTCAAGATGACCAATCTCAGGGTGAACTTCACACAACTACACACGCTCGGTCAGTATTATTGGGTTCACAACACTGGTCAGTATTACTGGGTTCACAACACTGGTCAGTATTACTGGGTTCACAACACTGGTCAGTGTTACTGGGTTCACAACACTGGTCAGTGTTACTGGGTTCACAACACTCATCACTGTTACTGGGTTCACAACACTGGTCAGTGTTACTGGGTTCACAACACTGGTTAGTATTACTGGGTTCACAACACTCATCACTGTTACTTGGTTCACAACACTTGTCACTGTTACTGGGTTCACAACACTCATCACTGTTACTGGGTTCACAACACTTGTCACTGTTACTGGGTTCACAACACTGGTCAGTATTACTGGGTTCACAACACTCATCACTGTTACTGGGTTCACAACACTGGTCAGTGTTACTGGGTTCACAACACTGGTTAGTATTACTGGGTTCACAACACTGGTTAGTATTACTGGGTTCACAACACTGGTCAGTATTACTGGGTTCACAACACTGGTTAGTATTACTGGGTTCACAACACTGGTTAGTATTACTGGGTTCACATCATTGCCTAGTATGTGTTACTAGATGCACATGATAGCCTAGTATGTATTACTAGGTGCACATGACTGGTTAGTGTTACTAGGTGCCCGCCTTTGGTTAGTATTACTGGGAGCACATGGTTGGTTAGTGTTAGTACCGCATGCACTCATTCCTCCAGACTGGGGTGATGTAGAGGGGCAAGTGTGGTAGCCATGACAGAACCCACCCTCCCTGTGGTATGTACAGCTTCAAGCAGTACATAGTCCATCCACATTGATGGTGGTCTGCATCTTTTTCTTCCACTTTGTTTTGCAAGATTTCTACAGCAAGTGTGTTGTGTTGATATGCGGCCGAACTATAGTAGTTTGCAGTGTTTCTAGGTGACCAAGAGCAGATCTTGTGGTCTTGCAAGTTCGGTGGTACAGATATATTCGTTATCTGGTCTCTATTACATTTACAGATTTGTTTCTGGGAACACACATTTGATTAGTATTACTGGGAACACACATTTGGTTAGTATTACTGGGAACACACAGTTGGTTAGTATTACTGGGAACACACATTTGGTTAGTATTACTGGGAACACACATTTGGTTAGTATTACCGGGAACACACATTTGGTTAGTATTACTGGGAACACACATTTGGTTAGTATTACTGGGAACACACATTTGGTTAGTATTACTGGGAACATACATTTGGTTAGTATTACTGGGAACACACATTTGGTTAGTATTACTGGGAACACACATTTGGTTAGTATTACTGGGAACACACATTTGGTTAGTATTACTGAATGCGTGTAATAAGTATGTTGTGACATACAAACTGGGTTAGTGTTGGGCGGTGTTTTCCCTGGTGTATGACACATGAGGTTGTCCATCTCACTGTTTTAGTCACCCACCTTGTCAAGTATAAATTTACATAAGTTGCCAACCCACAACTATCTGTTTATTATACCCTAAAATGTTTTATATATCGCAATGAATTAACAATTAAAATTAATGTTCTGGTCCACTCTGGGTGTTCAAAGTCTTTAAGCTCATCTGAGCTACTAACAGGATGTCTACAGAAGGCATTTGACAGGTGCAGTATATTGTGGTTTTGCCAAGGTCACAATCAAAATGATGCGTGTAAACCCCATCAAGCTTTGTCTTTGACAACAATGTTTGCAACAGTAAGACAGGTTCATTACATCACAAGGGTGGCATGACATGACATCTGCTAGATCAGACATCCCTGCACACAGTTCTCGCTTACACGACTTTGCTTTATTTTTTATTGTAAGCAAAAATTTGGGGGGCTGGAATTTGGAATAAAATGTACAACAGAATGTCTGAACGCTCTATATGTTCAGCATCATTTTTTATGGCTTGATGGACTTTTTGCTAGGCAACAGGTCATCTGATGGATAGGTCGGTTCTATGCTTTGTCAGTACCCATGGTGGGCCTGGAATGTATGGAACACCAGAAACTTAAGTTACTCTGCTTTGTTAAAACCAAACCAGTGTATAAAAAGGGTTATGTAATGGTTACTATGTAGTGGTTAGTAGAGGTACTCTTTGACTTCAGCACTTATCCAAGCCACAACCTCGAATAACATTCTACCCAGGGGAAACACTGATTTGATATGTGGAGTATTATGGCTGTTCTGTGAGGTGAGATAGCCCTGCCATTACACTGGATTTCCCCACTTGTTCTACACCCAGCACTCCATAATCCAGATGAGACCAGTTCTAAAGACATGTGCAGAATTGGGGATATGGGTAGATCAAAAGTCCAACACCTGATCGATTACACTGGGGGGGTCAATAGGAATCACCCCAAGTAGGTGAGAGGGGTGAAAACTATAGTGTTGTTTAATGTGTGCACATGATTCATCTGTGCCTTTGGCTTGAAACAGATACAGGTAGATACTAGGTAGGTAGCTCAAACATCTCAAATGTTACTATTTTAAACAGATACAGGTGGGTACTAGGTAGGTAGCTCAAACATCTCAAATGTTACTATTTTGGTGAGACTTTCCATTAACTATTAACCATCCTGAACCTCGCAGAGAAACACAAGTCATTGTGCACGAGATAGACTAAAAATGTACAGTGGAACTGCGGCCCCAATAAAAAAAAAAAACATTATTTCACGGACATAGAATGTCTTAGATACCAAGTAATACACATGATTTATTTATTCAGAAAATTCTTTAATCCAGACTCGTAGACTGGAGACCAAAGTATGAGGATTAACAAAGTTCTACTGTATAGTGCAGTTGACTGTGAATGCAACTACCGGTACATAGATCTAGCTGTGAATATCGCAATCACATCTAGCTGTGAGTAGTGCATCTGATACAGTAGACACTACTCTAGACAGGCACATGAATGAATGATAGGATAGTTTGCTGAAACATAATCAGTTTATCCTGTGTCATCCATTGCTGGAACTGTTACTGATGAGATGGGCCTTGTGTGACACAATGTTACAGCAGTCTGTAACAGGACACTGGTAGTTACATGACATGTCTCTGATTACATGTTAGATGAGATACTGGTGTTTTGGCTACAAATGTACCAGACATCACAGAGGAACAGGATATAATAGTTAAACATGTATCTTATTCATGCAGTCTTTTTGGAGCACTCTGATGCTATCACTTAAATATGTTTCACTAATGTATTAACTTACAATAATAATAATAGTTTTTATTTCACTTATTTATTTCACTTTTTATATTATTTATTTCAGTTAAATGTTTACAGTTAAATACATTTCATTGTTAGCTTTTAAAGTAACATCTGCAGTAAGACAAATAATATTTTGTAATATAATAATAGCATGCATTTAATTGATATATAAGACTCTTAAGGAACTACAGAATGACATTTGTTTCTTTGGATGCAGGAGACAATCTGCTGGATAGCCGTGATGAGATCAAGGAGAAGTATTACTACGCCATGTATGACATGGTTGTTCGTGGAAGTTGTTCATGTTACGGCCATGCGTCGCGCTGTGTACCACTGCCCGGTCAGGAATCAAACCCTAACATGGTAAGTGGGGTGAGGAAAACATGAATCCATGAGAAAATCCCACGATGTGAAAAGCGGACAAAATCTCATGATACAATATTTATTTAGTTGTCAACGCAATATCCACAAAAGTAATAAGTATCCAGTTATTTTGCTAATGGACATTTTGCCAAACGGTGAGAGGGGAAACAGGTTACCAACTATCATTTTGTTAATTTATGTATATTTTATGTGTATTTTAAATTCATTAACATTTAATAATACACATCTAGTAGTAGTAGTAGTAGTAGTAGTAGCTATGTCAGTTACTTCATTGTGATATGAACACATTCCACATAGTACTTTTTACAGATATGTATTGCATGTTGTGTTACTCGTACATTCTTCTTGTTCATCATGTCTATCAACAATAAGATCACTTTATTAAGAAACTTATTTGAATTAAAAAATTTCTCACACAAAAATTGGAAGATGAATATAGACATTGCATTAACAAAATTATATTCAAAGAAATGTCCCCCCTTGCACTGGTTTACAAATTGCCTGTTGGCGAAATGTCCTGCATTGGAATAAAAGACTATCTGCTGCCCCCCCCCCCCCCGCCACAAGATGCTGACAGACATTTATTGATCCTGCCACGTTTCTTTTATGCGTCTGAGAAGTAACACCAGATCCACCTTTCTGAATAAAACTGGTAAACACACACACATTTATGGACGATGAGCTAAGCACATTTTCTGTTGGGTGCCATATCAAATGTCACTGATGTGCATTAAATAAAAATGTTGTAGTTGGATGCATGTCACCATAAAAATGTAAATCTGATAACTATTTATCCATACACTTAGTGGAGTGCGGTGGTCTAGTGGTTGGAACACCAAACTATCGATCGTGAACACCAAGCTTCGAGTGCTCATACCTTCTCAAACATTTTGGTAATTTCATTCGCACCACTTTGCCTATGTGTCTAGAAGAGAAACGAAATACATTGGTCCCTTCTGCGTGGTGCTTATGCCAGGGGACATAACAGATCCAACACAGGGAAATGGTAACACCTGTCATGTACTCACAGAACCAATGGTTTCGATCAACAACAAAGTAAAAAACCTCTATGGACGCTACATTAGCTGCTGCAGACATACTTGCTCCATCCAGAGTAAGGACGATGAGGGCCTTGTTTACGCCACACATTATTATATTTAATGGCAAAGACATTTTACAAGTAAATTAAAAAATTTCATTTTGACATATCCAAAATTTATCTGTTTCTTGAATGTAGTGATGATCCGGTTTCTATAAATTCGACCGCATCTTGAGGCCTTCTTCTGCAGACTGAATTTTATCTGGATAGAGGCTTTCATCTTTGTGCAATGCCAACAAAAGCCTCTAGCAGGTAAGATTTGCTTGGATATGTCAAAATGAAATTTTTTAATGTAAAAAGAACTATCCTGAAGAAAGTGCGTACAATACATCTTGAATGTGTGCAGTTTGTTCTTGTACATTTTCGTGATTTTAGTGGTATCCCAGCATGCTGTTCAATGCAGTCTTGTTGATGTCATAGGTTCACGGCCAGTGCGAATGCACCCACAACACAGAGGGGTCGAACTGTCAGCTTTGTCAAGACTTCTACAACGACCTTCCATGGCGCCCGGCTCAGGGCATGCAGACCAACAAGTGCAAGAGTGAGTGGGGCAAATAAATACAACCCGTGGGGTGTGTCAGGGCATGGGGGAATAGTATCGGAGTTTTTTGTCAAATGGGGTAAATAGCATAATGCAATAATTGATAGTTAAACCACAATATGTGTAGTAGAATCAAACTCCTAGCCCTGTGAAGGGTAAATTCCAAATCTAGGTTAAATGTTACAGTGGTTTGGGCAGGGTAAAGGACAAATAATGTTTGCCATAGAGTCCTGTCCAGTTAGCTACTGCACACCCCAGTAAAACTCTTGCCATGACCAATCAATAGCCCTGTCCAGTTAGCTACAGCACACCCCAGTGAAACTCTTGCCATGACCAATCAATAGCGCTGTCCAGTTAGCTACAGACCATGCCACTGACACTAAATGTTCAAATGTCCTGTCCATCCAGTTATCTTGTCTCTCTCAGCTCAACAGTTCCCAGTAATCGCTACAGAATGGCATATCTTCACTTCATTCAACTTCCTGTCATTATACCCCAGTGTGCCTGCAATGCTGCCTGACCCCAGGGTGCCCACCATGAACCCACCCCTCAGCTGTCTTATCTGTGCAGATTTAATGGGGTGTTTGCTGGATGTCCACCCCTTGCAGGGTAGAAGAATTATTACCCCTAAGTGGAGAAATTAATAGGAGCAGGACCCTTAGAACAGCTTGGTCTGGGACAACTTATCTATTAAGACTGCATGTGATTAGTCAGGTGACCAAGTAATGGGCAGGGAAGTATTTGACAGTTACATTTTAACATCTGGTAGTTTTCTTGAAGTGATTTGATGCTGTGGAAATAAATAATTAATGGATATTTTAATGTCATTTTTTATTGTAAACCGTTTAGGTGTGAAAGTCAGATGTTCTGGATTTAGTTGTTTGTTCTTTTTTGGGTTTTACAATAAGTGTTAATTTTTAAATGAATTTCAAAATTTTTCGTGAATGCTTATGTTGTTAGTTACCCAGCATTGCACAGGGGAAAAGGCAGTCACATGTATGTGAGGCAGTCATATGTATGTCACCCTCAAGATCCCTACCAGCCCAGACACATTAAAAAAAAATCTAAATATACAAACCTCCCCAGTGGGCTCACTAGATGACAAACAACATTTCACCCCCCTATATACAAAAGTGATGGAGATATGGGTCCACAGGCAGGCAGGCAGGCAGGCAGGCAGGCAGGCAGGCAGGCAGGCAGGCAGGCAGGCAGGCAGGCAGGCAGGCAGGCAGGCAGGCAGGCAGGCAGGCAGGCAGGCAGGCAGGCAGGCAGGGAGGCAGGCAGGCAGGCAGGCAGGCAGGCAGGCAGGCAGGCAGGCAGGCAGGCATGCATGCAGGCAGGCAGGCAGGCAGGCAGGCAGGCAGGCAGGCAGGCAGGCAGGCAGGCAGGCAGGCAGGCAGGCAGGCAGGCAGGCAGGCAGGCAGGCAGGCAGGCAGGCAGGCAGGCAGGCAGGCAGGCAGGCAGGCAGGCAGGCAGGCAGGCAGGCAGGCAGGCTGGCTGGCTGGCTGGCTGGCTGGCTGGCAGGCAGATAATCATGTTGTTTTATAATGTAGATGTGGAATTTTGGTCAATGTTTGAGGTTACTTTAGTAAAGTTACAGCAGTCATGTTACAGGTGTCATATTACAGAGGTGTCATATTACAGAGGTGGGATTACCTGACAGGAAATGTGTGAACCGTGGATGTTCTGGGTCAGACTGTGTCTCAAGGATGAATCCCCTCCCACCCAGTTGGGAAGTCAGACAGCTGAGCCTAATGTACTGACCCAAATGATTCATTGAAGTTATTCCGGGGCTGATCACTAGGGAATAATAGGAAACATATGTCCTTGGTGTTGGGGGTGACTTCAAAAATGGCTTCAACACCCACCCTATTTATTGCAGTTACTTAGCCTGTCCTAGTTGATAGATGCCAGAGCAACAGTGGTTACAGGTTGTCCAGCCACTGCTGGGTTGGGATCATAATAAGTTTTTTCTGCACGTAGGAAACAAAACTTTCCTGATGTTACATCCATGTTTATTCATGCACACTCATAGCAGAGGTTGCGAACACACAATACATTTCACATATGCATGCATGCACGTACACACACATGCACGCGAACCCATGGTCTGGCTGATAGATCAGTCAATCATTCAGGGAATAGAAATAGCGGTCTGATACCTATGAAACATGGCTGTCTGACACCTGAACTTGGTGTGGATCGCTAGTACTGACTGCCACTGGGCCTTAGGACAGACGTCCCACTGGGGGAGAGAACAGCAAGGGAACTGGGCTGACCCAGGGAAGTGGCTGAAGAGTAATTGATATGAGCCTGTGTTGACAGTCTGATGACAATGTTGACAGTCTAGTGACTCCATTGACATGCTAATGAAACTGTTGACAATGTAATGATATTGTTGACAGTGTGTTGACACAGTTGACAGCATGGTGACATTGTTGACAACAATGACATTATTTAAATGACTCTGCAGACAGTAGTGACACAGTTGACAGTCAAATCATACTTTTTACAGCATGGTGCCATTTTTGTAAATATAGTGACACAGTTGACAATTTGGTCATGTTGACTACAACATGATGACACTTTTAACAATACAATCATATTGTTTAAACATGGTCACACTGTCACCATGTTGTTAACAACATGATGTCACTGTAATCATTTTGCTTACGACACAGCGACACTATCATCAGTTTTTAGACTCCTTTGAGATGTGAAAAAGTACTCTGTTACTGATTTCTGTTGCAAACAAAATCTATGTAAGTCACACTGGTTTCACTTTCACTCGTCTGATTGCAGAGTGCGAGTGCAACAGTCACGCCACCAGGTGTCACTTTGACCCGGCGGTGTACGAGGCGACGGGGCGAGTGAGTGGCGGGGTGTGTGATGACTGCATGCACAATACGATGGGGCGAAACTGTGAGGAGTGTAAACCCTTCTTCTTCAAGGACCCCAAGAAGGACATCCGAGACCCGCTGGTCTGTCGCAGTAAGTCACACATTCTCTCCTGCATTCGCTCATTGGTTAATCACCATCATATACCTGTAGAATTTTTTTTTTTATTGGATTATGTCACAATTAAAATTGGTCTCATGGTCCAATGCAGATGTCATGTTTAATTGGTCCTATAGTCCATTGTAGAGGTCATCTTTGGAATGGTCACATGGTCCAATGTAGAGGTCACATTTAGAATGGTCCATTGTGTATATAATACATTGGTCTTATGATCCATTTTATACAAAGATGTTATATTTATTTTAGTCCCATGGTCCATCATAGGGTCACATAGAATAATTTATGGTCCATTGTAATGGTCACATTTTGAATAGTCCCATTGTAGGTTTAATATTTACTTTCATCCACAGTAGGTGTAATGTTTACATTAATCATATGGTCCATTATGATGGTCACATTTAGAATGTTTCTATGGTCCATTGGGTGCCATATTTACATTGGTCCTATGGTTGATTGTAGAGGTCGCATTTAGAATTGTTTCATGGTCCACTGTAAATGTCACAAGCCATATTGTAGCAGACAACCCAGAAGGTATAGAACAGAACTTGCATCAGTCAAGCAAGGTCCAGTATTAACGCAATGTCTCCCTTTGGAACGGTGCAATGTACAATCCAACCATAGAATCCAGTCGGGCTGTTGGAATGCCAGCAGGTGACAGATGTGAACCCTTACAAGCCTAGGGGAAGTTGACTAGTCTGTTTTCTGTCTGGACAAGATTCCCACCTAGGGACCATCCCGTAACTGGTTCGGCAGCATTTTAAAGTCCAAACTCTGTCAGGCGACGAATTCTTCCTTATCGGGATGTTTACAGTGGCCATGCACAATGCATTCTTTTGATGGAGCCTTTGTCCTGAGAGAGCGACCGTTGTCCTCGTTTCAGTCCGGGCTCACTTCTCCGTTGTCTCCGGTCCCTTCACAAGCAGGGCGGGATTGTCACACTGCCCTGCACTTGTACACAAATCCTCGGCTCCAACTGCCATACGACCACCTACAGATATCTGTTCCACCAGTGTCCAAGTTCATCAGCAGATGTATATTTGGTACAATGCTCAATGGAACAAACTGCTACTTTCTTTCCCTCTCTCGGGTGAGGCTGGCTTAGATTCCGATCCTTGATTTATGTTATCCTTTTTTCTCTTACATATCACGATGTATGAAATTTGGTGAATTATACAGTCCCTTTTTTATAAATTTGTAATGGACTTTTAAGTTGCGAGTGTATCAAAAAACTTTGATTATCTTTACAACATAGCATGTTTCAGGACGGAAGCATGACAGACGTTGTCACAGACTCGGTGTACACTGGCGCAGCTAAACAATAAGCTATCGTTGTTGTACTGTACGTGTCTCAAATCTGTCTACTAAATTGTGTGCATGCTTTTATATGGTAAAATGATAGACCATTGTGTATTGGTGTATAGACCGACCACATTAATCATTGTGTACTTCTAACAAGTGTTGCCTTAATTAAGAGCAGAATTGGGATTGTTAAATTGTTTTATTAAAAGCAAATATTTTCAAAATTACACTTTCTTTAATTGCACTGATGCTGCCACATAAAATGGCTTAAATGTCAGTTTGATTCAAAACTGACATTGTGCGCATTTACGAAAACAAATTACTCATCGTTTTGGAAGTTTTAAGATCTGAATAGGTGTTGAAACAATCCTGCAAGTTCTCTGCCTGTCTGCAACTGATGTCTTAATTACAGTTTTTCTCCCAAACAGAAACAATCGACACTGGTTTGTAATTTATTGACCCTGCACACAAACATACTCTATATACATTGATACATACATATTACATTTTGTTAACACACCCAGAATTAGGTTAGATTTCCAATTAAAATACTCAAACCAGATCAATGTTTACATAAAGTATTCCTGGAATAAAATCACAATTTAATAATAAATTTTTTATTTAGAAAAAGATGTTCCAAAAAGTTCAAAACATATTATGGAATAATTTTAACTATCTTTTTTCTTTGTACATTTTTTTGTGCCCCTTTAATAAAGCAACACTTTTATAATAATATCTCATCATCATTACCAGAACCAGTATAACTGACAAACAAATCAACGGCACATACTTCAAGTCCCCAACCACCATTACACACAAACTTACAAAGGAGGGAACTCACTCCATGTACCCGACTGCAATTCATAAGGTACTCACTTCATGTACACAACCAAGATTTCAAGAGATGCTCATCTCATGATCCTGGTGCCCATATTATGGTACGTACTTCATTCCCCCACCCCATCTCAATCATGTGCCCTCCCGGCGGTTCTAGGCTGCGACTGTGACCCGGTTGGCTCCGAGCACGGGGGTGAGTGCGAGAGTCGCACTGACCCGACCCACGACCTCGTCGCTGGACGATGTATCTGCAAGCGGTTTGTTGAGGGGCGACGTTGTGATCAGTGCATGCACGGGTACTGGAACATGGCGTCTGACAATCCCGAGGGCTGTGAACGTAAGCGCCCCCTTTTCAGTTACCCCCGTATACTTATCAGTCCTGTTGTGTTGAAACTTTCAATCTTCCTTTCACTTTCAATCTTCCTTGCCGAACGTTTCCTGGCAGTAATGCCGTATTTCATGATTATTAAGTCTTATGGCTTAATAACTTGTGTATTGTTGCTGTATGTCACTCTTATGCTATGTACACATAGATAACCTAGCATTTTATGTGGGTTAGACTTCATGTGACATCTTCGCCATAGTGATCAAGTAAATCATTCTGAAGTTAATTGGATATTTTTTAAAGTGATTATTATTTATAGTAGTTTTAACTGTTTCAAGTTTTAAATTATAAGTTCATAATTAATATTGTAAAAGTAATTATAAGTTATATTACAACATTTGTTAATTTCTCATGAGTAAGACAATTATGATAACGCTAATGTCACAAATGTATTATTATTGTGGTTTTTATTATTTAATAAGTCATCGTAAGAACAGCATAGACAAGATGTTAGAAAATGAAAAGAATATTGGAGAAAACCTTGAACAAAGAGAATTTGCAGGCAGGAGCACAACATTACATTGACAGTGTCTTTATTTTAGGCTATGGTTCACGTCAATACAACAGCAGTCATGTGACAAGTATAACTCGCTTTCTCTGTCTGTGTGTCTCACTGTTAATATAACTGTCTCTTACTTCTCTCTCGCACGGAGCGGCATGATCTGTCCTAATGACTTCATCACCTGTCCTGATCTCCACTACAAGATCTGTCCTATTCATCACTCCAAGATCTGTCCTATTAACCACTCCAAGATCTGTCCTGTTCACCACTACAAGATGTGTCCTATTCACCACTACAAGATCTGTCCTATTCATCACTCCAAGATCTGTCCTGTTCACCACTACAAGATCTGTCATATTTACCACTACTAGATCTGTCCTATTCACCACTACAAGATATGTCCTATTCACCCCTCTAAGATATGTCCTATTCACCTCTACAAGATCTGTCCTATTCACCACTACAAGATCTGTCCTATACACCACTACAAGATCTGTCCTATTCACCACTCCAAGATCTGTCCTGTTCACCACTACAAGATCTGTCCTATACACCACTACAAGATCTGTCCTATTCACCACTACATGATCTGTCCTGTTCACCACTACAAGATCTGTCCTGTTCACCACTACAAGATCTGTCCTATTCACCACTACAAGATCTGTCCTATTCACCACTACATGATCTGTCCTGATGCCCACTACTCAATATGTCCTAATCTCTATACAATTTGTCCTGATCACTATATATACCCCTATAAGATCTGTCCTAATCACTACATCATCAGTCCTTATTACTACATCACCTGTCCTGATCACTACATGATCTATCCTAATCACTAAATGATCTGTCCTGATCACTACATTATCTGTCCTTATCATTACACAATCTGTCCTGGTCACAACATGATTTCTCCTAATCACGACATGATCTGTCCTGATCACCACTATATTATTTATCATAATCAATACATGATCTGTCCTAATCACCACAACATGATCTGTCCTGATTGTTACTACATGATCCTAATCGCCACGTGCTTGTGTGGCTGATCTCTACAATATAACTGGATGAGCCATAACAAGGAGTCTGTCTTCGGTGTTTCCTGTTATTAATTCGGTGGGGTGGTTGATATGTCACTGTGTTTGATGTTGTACTTTCTTTGTTGTATATGTGATATGTATTTGTAATTAAATCAAATCAACTTTGTGTCGTCATGCTTGCTGCATGCATGTGTAATGCTGTGGTACTACGCTGGACACTTGTGGAGTGTCGACGGACACTTGGCTGAGTTTCAGTATGTCTCAACCGTATTATACACAATGTAGCCACTCAATGACGTAATACACATTATAAAGATTTATATGACTTCATTGTATGAGCAGTTCGTATCTACTTGTACATATAATAATAATAATAAGATAACTTCTATTGCACCTAAATCCTTGGAAATCAAGCTCAGAGGCGCATCAAAACAAAAGGATTGGTCGATCTCAAAATCCATAAGTAGTATTCCAGTTGTCAACAGATGAGTCAAGGCGCTAGGGAGCTACGGTGGATATAAAGTCATAGGTGTGTCACATTGTACATAGCCTACCTTAGATGTGCCACACATTACTCAACCCATCTAAGATGTGTCATACCTTACACAGATATTTTTATAGATGTGTCACAGGACATAAACATGCACTCGTAGGTGTGTCACAGGATACACAGACAATCATACATTACACATGCACTCGTAGGTGTGTTGTTTCTTACACGTGCACCCACCCATATGTTGTTCTGAGTGTAGCTGATAGTATCAGTCACCATGGAAGGTGTGTCAGAAGAAGTGTGTTGTTCCAGCATGTTCCTGCCACACCCTTGGCACTGTGGGTAACTACGGGTGTGACAAGAGGACAGGGGAGTGTCGATGCAAGCGGTTCGTCACCGGCCGCAACTGTGACCAGTGTCTGGTGAGTAGGACAGATCTTACAGTCTGTGTCTTCTTTCATTAATGCTTTATTTCCACTTTTAATCCCTTCTTTTACTTCTACTATTAATTGGGTGGGTCGATTTTTGGTCATTAACACCAATGGGGGTTTACAGAATGAGATCCCAGCTCAGTGAGTCCACAACAGTTCTTTTCCATTTCCCTTTGTGGGATCTGTTACTTCCCCTGGCATAGACAACAGATAGAAGGGACCAACGGGTTATAGTGTCTCTTCCGAAAGTCAGGCAATGAAGGGTGAACAAAATTGCCAAACTTTTTATACAGCAGCCGATACTGGTATCGATACCGGTATCAAATCACCGATCAGTCGGCACCAGGATCCAAAGTCTGGCACTCTGACCACTCAACCACCTAAACCCTGTCACCGTTTCATTTAAAGTAATTTAGCACATTGCAAATCAGATTAATTGATATCCATATAAGTGTACATATTGTATGAACAGTTCAAGTAATATACGTAGTCAGTTTAATGAACAATTGCTTGCTTTTGCTAATGTCCTCGAACAGTTCACTTTGATCATTAGATTGGGTAGCTTGTGAATGTGTGAATGGCTATGTTATTCTATATAGAAGCAGGCTACAAAGTCATCAGTTTCATTAAAATTAAATAACACCTTTACACAAACAAGTGTACATGTCATACATAATCAATACTAGATAGGTTTGAATTTTACAATGAATCTGAAACAAGGCATGCAAAATCCAGTGTACAGAGGCAGTTTTAAAGTGCACAACCTCCTTGCAAAGATTGTATATTTTGCAGGAAGTAGTACAAAAAAGTTCATCCCATGGACGTATTCGTGGGAATCACAGCTTGTTACATCCTCTTAATTAAATAACTTTGGAAATAAATTTGTGTCAGCCTTTATAAAGAGAGTGTGACAGGAGTGGCTGATGGGATTCAGTGGGCTGGGAAAGGGTGGAGTGTACTAGGCCACACATCTCGTTCACCTGTGGTACATTCCTGTGGGTGTTGATGGAGCAGGGTTAACCACAGCCCTGGCGTGCTCCAGGGGTCAGCACACTGTTGGACTTCCTGCTTGATTACAGACGAAAAAAAGTGCAGTATATTTTTGAGAAATGATTTTTTACAATGTTCACTTGCTCTGACATAAGTGCATTTGAGTAGTCAGATTTCTAGATGTGATTGTGGAAGCTGTTGACAGTAAAATGGTGTCTTTTTAGCTGATTTTACTAAGCGGAAGGGTATCTGCCAGCATTTTGGCTAGTTGACACTTTAGCCGGATTACTGCCTGCATGCATTTGTAAATATTGACGGGTGTCATACATACAGGCATTTTGCAAGAGCTAGAGATATTAGATTTTGACTAAAATCGACCAGCATGTAAATGAGATGATAATAACAGCAGGTGAGAAGTTTAAGAAACTTTATAGGTCACGTTTTCTTATAATCGCACACAACATTAACATGGTCGCCAATGGGAAAACTGACAGTGTGCTGAGCCCAAGTAGAGAGCCTGGCAACGAAAGCACGCTATAGTCATTGCACAATCACGGAGGACGCGTTTTACTTCAAATATCTTGAAACAATTACTGAAAATACGTGTATGGCAAAACTACAGTTGAATGGGACAAACCGTTTTTGGATATTACAGACTTCTCATCAGTCTGCAAGTCAAAATCACAGTGACGGAACACATGTCTTATAAGGGGGGTGGGGTGCGTATGCCAGTAGTTAAGCCTCAATTTGAAAATCTGAATGAAAATGAACCAATAACATTGCAGCAGGGCGATTCATCAATGGTTTTTTGTTTACTTCAGCTAATTAAACAAGAAGTGAATATGTTGTCATTGACCCTAATGAAGTCTGAGGACAGTGATTAGCTGGAGTAGGCCATAGCAGGAGCCTGTTATCAGATCTGTATACTGACTGGACCTTCTGGCCAATTAAGCAAGTGGCATTGTTTTCTGAATGTCTGCTAATGAAGCTGTGTAATATTATGTAATTGAACTGCTTGAGATGTCTGGCTTTTGAGGAATTCACACCCTAAGGTGACTTTTTGTTGATGTTTACCTTTGTAAATAGGGCATAAGGTAAAAAAATCAATATACATTTGAATGTAACGTAACAACTGCCTGTATTGAATTTTCTTATAAAACACTTATTGGACTTTCTGGAAAACTGTATCAGGAGTTCATAGTGCCACCTGAGAACATTGTGCTGGATTACAAATTGTCCAACAGCGAAGTGCTGATTTTTCTGGTGCCTTGCCAAGTTTGGTGGCACCTTTGAAATGTGCATAAAACACAAACACCTGGAGGGATTACAAAAAAATAAAATTGCAGAGTGCTTGTACCATTGGTGCCTATAAAGTGTGTTGTTTTCAAAAAAATTCTCAAAAATCACCAGCCTATTTGGGGTCAGCACACTGTTGGACTTCCTGCTTGATTACAGACGAAAAAAAGTGCAGTATATTTTTGAGAAATGATTTTTTACAATGTTCACTTGCTCTGACATAAGTGCATTTGAGTAGTCAGATTTCTAGATGTGATTGTGGAAACTGTTGACAGTAAAATGGTGTCTTTTTAGCTGATTTTACTAAGGGTATCTGGCAGCATTTTGGCTAGTTGACACTTTAGCCGGATTACTGCCTGCATGCATTTGTAAATATTGACGGGTGTCATACATACAGGCATTTTGCAAGAGCTAGAGATATTAGATTTTGACTAAAATCGACCAGCATGTAAATGAGATGATAATAACAGCAGGTGAGAAGTTTAAGAAACTTTATAGGTCACGTTTTCTTATAATCGCACACAACATTAACATGGTCGCCAATGGGAAAACTGACAGTGTGCTGAGCCCAAGTATGGCGTGCTCCAGCCAAGGCAGCTGTGGGGTGAGGTAACTGTTGCCTCATGCTCAATGACTCTCCTCCCAAAGTCGGTAAACGATTAATTACTGTTGGCCTGTGTTTTGAAGTACCCCTTACATCATTTATCATCAACAATAATGGCAATTTTCTTCACAGATTTTCAATAAACACAATTTCATGATTATTTGACTAATTATGACTTCATGTCGGATGTTTACTGTCTTCCTCAACACAAGTGTAATCCCTTCAAGTTGTAACAACACAATCGCATATGTTACTAGTAACTTATTACATACTTACGTAATTAATTAATTAAAAACATGAATACAACCATAAAAACTTGTTGTATGACCCAGTATTTGTTACCATGTGTGTTACCCCTGACCTCCTGTGTGTGACCTGTGACCCCTGTGAGTGACCTCTGACCCCATGTGTGTGTGTGTGTGTGTGTGTGTGTGTGTGTGTGTGTGTGTGTGTGTGTGTGTGTGTGTGTGTGTGTGTGTGTGTGTGTGTGTGTGTGTGTGTGTGACCTGTGACCCCTTTGCATGGTCTGACTGTTCGGTGGGAGGACATGAGGTCAGGCTCAACCTCTGATACTCAGATTTATTTGGTCTGCCACCCTATCAACACTAGATAGGCCAGATGGCAGTTCACCCAGATGTTGGGGTCACAGGAATCTCTGTCCCACTGGTGGGAGAACAGGCTTACTCATCCCAGATGTATTTTCCAGCTCCCCCAGCTGTTGTAGTGGGACAACTAAGGGCTGCTGGTATTTGTCTTTTATACCCCAGATTGTAGTGCTTTGTATAATGATGGGTGTATTACACGACATAAGTGATAGTTATGGGAGTTTTACCACAGAATAGCTAATAATTAATTTGTTAAGAATTAGACAATCATAACAATGTGTTGATTGCATAGCTGATGTAAAGAGCTTGTTATTGTTTAGGGTTTGGAGCAAGTTTTAATGTGAAATTACAGTTTAATTTATGCAGTGGTATTAAATGTGTAAAACATATACAGAAAAAAGCAAGTTAATTAATAACAAACAACAAAATGCAACGAGGTCCCGAATAACTGCCAATGGACACAAACTGGAAAGAGTAAGTCAGTTCACGTACCTCGGAGCTATCATCAATGACAAGGGCTCCAGGAATGAAATCCTTGCAAGGTCTGCGCAATCATTAGCAGCACTGGCGAAATTTAAACCTGTTTGGATACACAACGCATTGAAATCCAAACTTAAACTAGTACGTACACTGGTCCTTGCCATCTTTCTGTATGCATGCGAATCATGGACCCTCACAGCGGAACTGCAAGAATTGCTGCAGTGGAACTGAAATGCTACCGAAGAATCATCGGTATTTCATACATGGACCACATCACCAACAACGAAATCAGAAAAATCATCACTCAACATGTGGGACATTACGAACACCTGCTGACCACAGTAAAAGAGGAAACTGAGATGGCATGGTCATGTAACACGATCAAGCGGGCTCGCAAAAAACATACTACAAAGAACAGTGCCGGGGAAAAGAAGACAGGGAAGACAGAGGAAGAGATGGTCAGACAATATTGCAGAATGGACTGGGAAGACCTTCGCAAAAACTCAAACATTAGCACACAACCGCAAAGACTGGCGTCAACTGGTGAAACATTGAGCACTGCAGCACCCCCTATGACCCAGGCTAGTAATTAAATGTCCTAAATTTTCCTTAAATACATTTTTTATGCAACCAGAATCAACTTTGAATAAACCTATTTGCATTTGATATTACCATTACATTTTTTTGTATTCAACACAATGAAATTATATGAATTGTTTTTTGCCAAGTAGCTGATAATCATTTTTATAAGCTTACTGTTTTCATGAATTGTCAGAATATTTTTAATCAATCTTATGCTTACATTGGCAGTAATTAGAGGAATCAGTCTACCAAACCAGAAAGTTAAAAAACTCATTAACATACTACGGTTGATATCAGAATGACACTACTCAAAATTATTTTCATGTTGGGAGGGGGGTTGGCAGCTGTTTTGTTGTACATTGGTGTGTCAAAGGTCAGTGAAATCCATCACTGGTCAGATGAATAATGACAAACATTTCTTTGAATTGCTCTTTGATGTTTAGCTGGTTCCTGGAATCACAGGACAGTCACAACAAATGGGACAAAGTACTACTGATTCAGCATACATACCGTACATTGCATTGCCTGAGATAGCTGTCAAGGGTAGTCTAATAGGTCTACTAGTAGGTCTACTACCTATCCCTGGCTTACGAGGTGGATTTAGTGTTGTACATTGCTGTCTTGAAATCATCATTTACAAAATAACTACCCTTAATGAGTGTTTATGTATTCCTGTTTATCCAAATATGCATAACACAGCACTCAGAATTCCAGTTTCTGTTTGCCTTAGCTGCAAAAATAACACACATATCCAAAGAAAAACACTACGGTAACCTCTCACTATAAAGACTTCCTGTGTAAGAAAGATCCGCTTTCAAGATAAAACTTAGAAACCCCTTTCTGGATTGCATTGCTCTATGGATATATAAGGAACACCAGATAAAGGGAAGAGTTTGACTCAGTCTTACAGTCTTTGTATTGAGCGTCCACTGCGTGAACATATCAACCGTGTTTTGCAGTATTATTGTTTTCAGTCATATCAAATTAATGTTTTGTCTCACTCTTTGCAGCCACAATACTGGGGCCTTGGGGATGACACTGAAGGCTGTAAGCCATGCAACTGTGACGTTGGTGGTTCCTTTGACAACAAGTGTAACCAGCAGACAGGACAGTGCAACTGTCGACCAAACATCATTGGTCGTCACTGTGATCAACCAGCACCAGGATTCTTTATCACGAACCTCGACTACCTCATCTACGAGGCTGAATTTGCTAAGGGAATTGGGGTGAGTCCTGCATGACTGCATCAGTAATAGCAGTTAGTAATATTTGTAAAGCTAGAATTAAGTTTTATTTTCAGTGTTGCATAACGGATTAACTACAAAGTATTTCTTTTAGAGAAAATGCTATCCATTATAAAGTTTGGCGTGACTTTCTCATAAAATGATGTATGCATTTTTGATGAATAACAATTTACTGTTTTGACTGGTATATATTTGGTGTTTTTTCTCAAATTATACTAACGTAACATAACTGACACATTTGAAATAAGTATATATTAAAACATTTGGGCTGAACAACTGTTTAAAAATGAGCTCAGTACATTAAAATCAAATCTGGAAAATGGTTTTAATGAATGAAATGTACACTAAAGATTTGAATTGTCATTTTAGTCTTTGAAATGTTGAGATGTTCAGTTTATGAAGTAGTAAAATACTGTACTGTATTACTAACAGTGCTGCCACCTGGTGACCACCAGCAGTGTCTATTTGTAGTATCTCCACCACCATCTTGTGATTAATCATGTGGTATTTAATTTGTAATTTTTAACAGGCATGACAAAAGGACATAAAATTACTGTATTGGAGTCTGGTATCAACTTACCTACTGATAGCTGCAATGTTTACTAACCATATAATCTGGCAACAGGTGCATCTTCACAATTAAATATGATAATTCGTATTTTTCGTGACTGCTTGTGGATGATATATTCCCACCAGCGTTGTTGTGTTGACAGAATACCCGTGTGGTGATTAGGGAGTCTCAGCCCGACCGCGTGGTGACGTGGACAGGCCCGGGATTCATGCGTGTGTCAGAGGGAGACAGTCTCATCTTTGAGATCCCGGACATCCTCACGTCCATGGAGTACGAGATTGTGATCCGATACGAGGCCCAGGTGGGTGGAGTTAGTTACAAAACTGTTTCATGTTTTATTTTATGGCCCATGAAGCAAGCCCAATGTGCTTCTTGCTCAGTGATGTGTTGTTGGTGGATTTTGTAATGGGTTTTTATTTTAAATTCACATAGTTGAAATATTTTGCAAATTAATAACACCAGATATTTTGCAACTTTTACATTTATTTTTTGTAATGATTAGTGTTATAACTATTTTATATGTATTAAACATTCACCAGATGTTAACTTTGTTTAACATAAAATTTGATAATCGTTCCTTATTTATCAGTTCTCATCTTGTTCCTATATTCATTTAAACTCAGATAAGTTTATAAAGGTACGGTTTATGTCATTGTGCTACAGTTGCGTTGTATATTTTATAACTGTAGCACAGGCCACATTGCACAATATAACATCTTAAGCATCATATGTTAGTATTAATTACATTATCTTTGTATTATGACGAGGAGTTATGTTTAATGTTTTCATACCAGCCATGTTTACTCCAACGTTGTGCTGAATCTGTAGGCAATTACAAATCGCAAAGCTACAAACTTGAGACAGCCCCAAGAATTTAATTCACAATCCAGTAGTTAAAATGCAGCTCTTGGGACCTTACTGAGTTTCGGAGGTTCAACATGCGTTACCATGACAACGTGTGATCTGTAGATGGCTGAGAGGTGGGATGACGTGAGGGTGACTGTCATCCGTCCAGGACCCGTGGACCAGCGTGGACCGTGTGCCAACAGTATACCACAGGATGACTTCAAAGTGAGCAGTCTACCCAGAGGTACGGTCCCTTGCTACTCTAGCTGCTGTCTCGGTCTTGTTGGCGTTGTTTTTGGTCCATTTGCTTCTATTGCTGCTGCCTGGAAATTTTTGCTGTTGGTCCTTTTCCTGCTATTGCTGCTGCCTGGACGTTGTTGTTCTAGTCCCTTTGCTACTATTGCTACTATCTGGATGGTATTGGTCCATTTGCTACAATAGCTGCTGTCTGAACTTTATTGTTGTTCTTTTGCTACTATTGCCGCTGCCTGGATGTTGTTGTTGCCTTTGCTACTGTAACTGCTGCCTGTACGTTGTTATTCTTTGCTTTGCTGTTACTGCTGCTGCCTGTACGTTGTTATTCTTTGCTTTGCTGTTACTGCTGCTGCCTGTACGTTGTTATTCTTTGCTTTGCTGTTACTGCTGCTGTCTGTACGTTGTTATTCTTTGCTTTGCTTCTGTAGCTGCTGCCTATACGTTGTTATTCTTTGCTTTGTTGTTACTGTTGCTGTCTGTATGTTGTTATTCTTTGCTTTGCTACTGTAGCTGCTGCCTATACGTTGTTATTCTTTGCTTTGCTATTACTGCTGCTGTATGTACGTTGTTATTCTTTGCTTTGCTATTACTGCTGCTGTATGTACATTGTATCTGTAAGGGGAAGACGTGAATTGTGATGAAGTGATTGGTAGGTTCCACCTGCGTAAATGCTCTGTTTTTTGTGATGTTCCTATTGGTCTGTGTTGTGTGCAGTTTGCTAGCATAATGATCTCTAGACAGTTTTCTGTGTTTAATTAGAAAAAGCTCATTTACAGTTGAACAGATTTGAAGAAAGACTGCAATACTGATAACATTTGCAACGATAGGAAGTACAACGTTTATTGTATCATCAAGAATGGCTAATCAAAATAAAATATGGTGCTTCTGATGGATAATATAACTACATTTGTCAGGTTTTTTTTTTAAAGTTAGATTTGTTGAAAAAACTTTCATATCAACAACAATGTATATTAGACACTTGCTGCAAATATAAAAAAAATTGTCTTGTCAGCAATTAATACATCCTACCAAAATTTACAGATACCGTATTCATTCTCATTAGTGTACGGTACGTTTGAAAAATATGTGAGGTGCTAAAATATGTCAAAAAAATTTCCCAATTAAGCATACACCCAAATGTGCCAAGTTTAAATAGACACAACATCGTTGCCGGCTGAGTTGGTCACTTGGTAACTTGGATGATGCAAGAGCAGACTTAACTGCACCTGGCTAATTCCACTTGACATACAAATGATTACTGTATAAGTAACGGTGTCCTACACAAGCAACGTAATCCACTGTTAGTAATTAGATTGTATGTTATCTGAAATTGTTAATCACCGACGTCTACGTTAGAACTTGAAGTCGCAAACATTCCCGTATGTGCAGCATCATCTGATGAATGTGGCTAACCTGATTTCCAGGGGACCGTTATTTGTCTCTGAGCTTGGTTTCCAAGGATTTAGGCACAATAGAAGTTATCTTATTATTAAGTCAATTAAAATGGTCTCAATGCTGGTATCTGAAGATTCATCTACTTCCCCATTCGCCGAGATTTCGAGCAGCTAGCAAGCAGACTACGGTGAGTCCAGGCTGCTTCCGGTTGCCTTCTCGGGTCAACTCTACTGGCGTCAACCAGCCACTCAGTGTAGAGGTCCCTAAAGGCATCCTTGTAGGGACGGTTCCAGCTAACATCAGCTGGCTGCAACTTTCTTGTGGAGCCGCCTGGAATGATGGCCATGTCTATGTTGAAGGTGATGCGTACTTCCTCCTTCACCCCATTCGGCAAGTGTGTCTTGAAAGAGTCCCACACCAGTAGTCGCTTCTATTGGTTGTTACGTTGCCAGACCATCCGCAACCATTTGCCAACAATCTCTTTGTTGGCCCATGACAAGGGTGCCATTATGACAGTGATCCTGGCAGGAATGTCGACGCCACGTTGCCAGTGAACACCCTTGAAAATGACCATGGCCGCCAACATGACGGTTATCTTCTCCTTCTCATGGCCAGTGAATGCCATCGACACGGTGTTGCGTTGTTTCCATGGTATAATTCCCAGGCATGTCGATGTAGACTGGGGTCTCATCCATATTCCCTATGTCGGCGTCGGTGTAATGGCGTCTTTGGCGGAGACGTATGACGAAGCGTAGGTACCCCTGCATTCTGTCGTCTTATTGTTGCTGAGGTTTCTGTGCCACGTGCATTGTACACCGGAAACTCACGTGCTTTCTTCTTATGAAACGGCGCAGCCTTCCACAGCTTGCCTTCAAACCCTGGTTCCCGTCTTGACTGTGGAGACTCGGGCATTCGATTTTCAAGTTCCTTCCTGTCACTCTAGCACCGGCATCTCTTCTGTGCTGAATCCGTGCCTTCAGCAGGTCTTCTATATCGAGGTAGCGCACCTTCTTGCCAGCACCATCTAGTCTTTTTCTGCCAGCTCTCGCCTCCCTCAAGGCCGCCTCATTACGATGCCACTCTATTACTCGCTGTCATGCGACCTTGTACTCCCTTGCTGCCATGGAGTTGTTGGTAGCCTTCACAGACACTACCACCTTCAGTTTGAAGGCAAACGTGTAGGATTGGTTCCTACTACCTCTGTGAGATTGGTTCCTACTACCTCTGTGAGATTGTCTGCGTCTTGTATCACTTTCAGTATCTAACTTTATGTTAACCACAACCAAACTGCCTATTGCAAGGGAATAAATACTAACCGGTCCCTTACTACATAGCTAGCAGTATATTTGCCAGGTGGCATCATCGCCTTGCCGTTTGCAGGTGCTAATGGCATATGCTAAGTAAGCATGACGTCCGAGTTGGACACGTTCACAGTACTATTAATGTAGGTTGCTTAGTGTTACCAGCTGTTTATATATCACGTGTGGTCAAGAGGATACAAGAACACTGCAAAATCTCCAGATATGTGTGAAAAAATGTGTGAAAAGATGTCGCAGTAATTTGATATCAAGGAAGAGGACATACATTACAGATTCCCGACATCGCAAAAAATGGGGGTTATGCTAATTAGCGCAGCGCATGTACGCTAATTAGAATGAATACGTTATTTTAAAATGTTTAAAAAACATTAAATTTGTTTAACAAAGCTAGCATTAATAACAAATCTTACCGACATTTAACATATTTGCCATTGGGTGATTAAAAATACTCCATTTTGGGTAGCCTTTGTTCTGCCTTGCTGCATTGCATCAGCTCATGCGTCATTCTGCTGTAACCTGTACAGTTTAAAACTAATCAAATTTGCTTTATTTTATGTTGTTTATTATTTGGTGTGTTGTATTGCATTTTACTTGATGTGCGTTGCTTGTATGCGGCTTATGTGTTGTATATGCACTGCTTGCGTGCTGCTGTTTGCCAGGCTTGGATGTTGTTAGTGCACATACGACACCATCCGCAGACGACATCCAACCAGGATGTCCAAATATGATTTATAGCCTGACTTGTTGGTAAAAATAACATTATGTACATCACATAAAAAATCTTCAAATTTATTGCCTCAGAATTAAAACTAAGTAACCCTATGAAATTTTAACTGGGAAATTTATATAATATATATATATATATATATATATATATATATAGAGTCATTCTTGATTAACAAAGGGAAGAATAATTAATTCTGTATGTTGTCTTAATATAAGAATTCATATTAAGATAACTTTTACCGCTGTACACGCAAAAGGTATTTGCAAAAGTATTAAAAATTCAAGTTGACACAAGGCAACATTTCAGAAATAAACCCTAAATATCTCAAGTCAGAAAGTCTGCTTTGGTTGTCGTCCATCTTCACAAGCATCCAGTCCTGGCCCAGCTCTCTGCGTGCATGCATGCAGACGAGCACGTGTTGCATGTTGTTGCTTGGCGTGTGCAGCAGTGGGTTTGTCGGTGGATGAGAGAGGGAGTGGTGGGGAAGACTACCCCGATGACGCCGCCGTCATTGAACCCATCATCCCGCGCAACTTTGACTGGTCGTCGCAGGCCGCCAGGGTCGCCAAGCTACCCCGCAGTCAGTGGCACCTCAACCGGGGCGACAACACTGTCTCCATACCCCAGTTGGTGCACACTAAGTCTGCGCTGCCCTCAGGTACAGACCACCCCTCAGGGGGCACACGGAGGGGGTGTTAGAAAGTCCACCATTTGGGGGTCTTATGAAAAAGGGACCTGCCACAGCAAACCGGGTGTTAAGCTGCCCAGGTCTATCCTGCTTGTGAGACAAGAGTAGCAGACTATGTCATGTCCCATCAATTTTTTTGATTTTGATAGAAAAATGCACACATCATATTCTCTGTATTCAGTGTCCAGTTTATGTTCATCAATAAGTAGTCCAAAATTAATCAAATATATGAATTTATTAACGACGTGTTAAAAACAATAGACAGTGCGAGTCAAACTAACGTTCTTTCTCAAAGTGTCATTTTGTAGAGTTAGCTTCAGTTTTAGCAATAAATCCAAAACTGGTGAAGGTAGTTCAATAAATGGTGTATCATTTGAAACTCGTGATCGGTGGAATCAAAAAAGGCACATAACTTCACGGCACAGTTGTGCAACATAATCCCCACCTCATTGTGGTGGGTCACCTGTACCTTTGAAGTATTGGCCTAATAAAGATCAGCCCAATGCCACATTGGCACACATTACAATGTTTAAATGTTTTTCTTCTTCGCATGGTTTGGTTTTTATGTGGTGTGTGTATGCAAGTTATAAATAGGCTAATCTGCTTGTTTTGTGCTTGTCTGCTAGCTTGCTTGCTTGCTTGCTTGCTTGCTTGCTTGCTTGCTTGCTTGCTTGCTTGCTTGCTTGCTTACATTCTCAACCAATTGCATCATATTGTTGACACATGACATCACTTTATCAACCAGTTACATTACATTATCAACCATTTACACAACATTTTCAACCAGTTACATTACATATGTCAACCAGTTACATTAACATTATCAACCAATTACACAACATTATCAAGTAATATAAAACATTTACATCATATTATCAACCAGTAACATCATGTTATCAACCAAGTACATCATATTGTTCAGTTATATCATATCAACCATTTCACAACATTGACAATCAATCACATTATCAACTAGTTACAACACATTATCAACTATTACATCATATTGTCAACCAGTTACATCATATGATCAACCAGTTACACCATATTATCAAGTAATATTAACCAAATACATTATATTATCAACCAGTTGCATCACACATAATCAGCCAGTTACACACATCAACCAGTTACGTCACATTGTCAACCAGTTATATCATATCAACCAGTTATACAACATTTTCAACCAATTGCATCACATTGTCAACCAGATACACCACATTATGAACCAGTTACATCACATTGTCAACCAGTTATATATTGTTAATCAGTTACATTACAGTATTAACCAATAACACTGCATTATCAACAAGTTACATAATGTTATCAGTCGGTTACATCTCAATAAAATGTGTAATATGTGAATTTCAGCTTTATTCTGCCATTTCTGCTGTTGAAAGACTTAAAAGAAAATAGTCCTTTAAAATCTAGAATTGTAAAAATAAGCATTAGTAGTAATATGTAAATATATTTTCTCTTCAGTGTAAATGTTTTGATAGAATGGTAGATACATTTATTGAATGAATATGTAGTTATTTCTATACTTGTTATATGATATCCTTATATTTTGTCGTTTGTATTCTAATGTGATATTAAATATGATTATAAAGATAGGGACACTGATTTTCTGCGATCGCAGAAAATGGACGGAATTCGGGTTTTGAAACGTGTAATCGATATTTTGAAACAGGATTTGCGTTATCGAACAGAATCTCTATAAACGCTGAAAGAGTAGAATTACCAACACCATAAACGATACTGACTTTAATGGCGATATTTTGAAACAAACATGATTACAATGCAACGGTATTCGTATTAGCTGTCTGCTAAGTGCATTGAAGACATGTTGTTAATTAAATGTAGTTGTCACACGCATAAGTGTACATACAAAACTCAACGGTATAACAACAGCCTAGGTTACGCTGGCTCAAAGTGATATAGCCTGCGTTTGGTAGTTCCAACAAAATCCATTGGATGGTGTAATATATAGCGCTAGCTAAAATGGTTGAACAAAATTATTAGTGAAACAGCATCAGTGATTTGAACCATTCATAATTATTAATATGTTGCTTGTATAATTTACATTTGTTAACTTATATATTAAGCACTGCAGCATTAGAAATAACCAATCATTTATATGTAATTGTGTGACAGGAATGGTTTTATTATCTAAATTGACTATGTACGGTTGTTACTGTGTTGCAAATGTTACACAAATAAATGTTGTTAGAAAAGTTATACAGTAAAACAGTATTATTTAGAAGCAGAGATCATAACATTGTGATAATTTAGATATTTCATAGAATGTAGTATTTTTCAAAAGTTAACTTTGAAATAAAATATTTCTTTTCTGAACCAAAATGGGCTTCATTAGCCAGTATGCCATTTTAAAATGGAAATTGTGTCTTTTGACATGGAAAATGTGTCATTTGAAATGGAATTTGTTTTTTTCTGAAATGGAAAATATGTCGTTTGAAATGGAATTTGCCTTTTTCTGAAACAGAATTGAAACAGAATTTGCCATTTTTGAAAGAGAAAATCAGTGTCCCTAAACATAAATCATTAATATTGACAATATTGATTTTTCAGTATTTGCCATAGCAGTAGAATCATTTGATTGATGTGGATTATTATAGCCGTGCTGTACCATTATTATAACAACATAAATATTGTATTATTAACATTTGTTAACGTTATAATTTCTGTCAGTGACATATTTAAAAAAGTTAATACAATGTTTTGGTGTCTGCAGGCACATCCCACTACCTCGTATCTCCCAGCTCCTGCCTCGAGGCGGGAGTCAGCTATCAGATCCGCATTGACTTCAACCACTACAAGACTGGCCGCACCACGCCCCAGGCCAACGTACTCATTGACTCAGTAAGTGGCCCCAGGCCAGTGTACTCATTGTCTCAGTAAGTGGCCCCAGGCTAGTGTACTCAATGACTCAGTAAGTGGCCTAGGCCACTGTACTCATTGACTCAGTAAGTGGCCCACCCCCCAGGGCAGCATACTCATTGACCGGTAAGTGGCCCACAACACTCCAGGACAGTGTACTAATTGACTTAGTAAGTGACCCCCCCCAGGGCAGTGTACTCATTGACCGGTAAGTGGCCCACAACACCCCAGGACAGTATACTAATTGACTCAGTAAGTGGCCCACGCCCCAGGCGAGTGTACTCATTGACTCTGTAATTGGCCAACCACGCCCCAGGTCAGTGTACTCATTGACTTGATATAAAAAATCATTGGTGATGGTTTTTGTTTTAGAAATATACTTTTACAAGGTTTTTGTCAGGCATTAATATTCTTTCATTCATTTGACAAATTATGCTTTTTAATGCTGTTACCAAATATGTCAGTAATGTCAATGCTAAATATGTTTATCAACAATTTGTTTCGCTACGTTTTCTTGGGCACCAAAACAGTTTGTATGTGTATTATGTTTGCGATGCCACAAAGTCTGAGTATGTTCCTGTCTCCCCCAGATTGTCTGAGTATGTTCCCGTCTCCCCCAGATTGTCTGAGTATGTTCCTGTCTCCCCCAGATTGCCTTAGTATGTTCCTGTCCCCCAGATTGCCTGAGTACGTTCCTGTCTCCCCCAGATTGCCTGAGTATGTTCCTGTCTTCCCCAGATTGTCTGAGTATGTTCCTGTCTCCCCCAGATTGCCCTCCTGTCCAGTGTCAACAGTATTCCCATCTTCCAAGGCACCGGTGCACCGCTAGAAATGAGACTCGAGTTTGAAAGATTCAACTGTCGCGAGCAACAAATGGCCGCCCGTTCCCAGAATGACATCTCAGACGTCTGCAAGCAGTTCATCTTCAGTATCTCGTCGATTGTCCAGAAGGGGGCGCTTGGTGAGTTAGTGAATTCGACGTGCTATTAATGCAATCTGGTGAATAAGTTTACACTACATACAGAGGCAATGTAACATATGGGTTTTTAGCCCATAACATGATCTTTTGAAACTCACATCTCGATGAATTTTGTTGACATATTGGAAGTTGTTGATATATATTGAATGGCAAGGTTGATATATATTGAATGGCAAGGTTGATATATATTGAATGGCAAGGTTGATATATATTGATTGGCAAGGTTGATATGTATTGAATGGCGAGGTTGATATATATTGAATGGCAAGGTTGATATATATTGAATGGCAAGGTTGATATATATTGAATGGCGAGGTTGATATATATTGAATGGCGAGGTTGATATGTATTGAATGGCGAGGTTGATATATATTGAATGGCGAGGTTGATATATATTGAATGGCGAGGTTGATATATATTGAATGGCGAGGTTGATATATATTGAATGGCGAGGTTGATATATATTGAATGGCGAGATTGATATATATTGAATGGCAAGGTTGATATGTATTGAATGGTAAGGTTGATATGTATTGAATGGCGAGGTTGATATGTATTGAATGGCGAGGTTGATATATATTGAATGGCGAGGTTGATATATATTGAATGGCAAGGTTGATATGTATTGAATGGCAAGGTTGATATGTATTGAATGGCAAGGTTGATATGTATTGAATGGCGAGGTTGATATGTATTGAATGGGAAGGTTGATATATATTGAATGGCGAGGTTGATATATATTGAATGGCGAGGTTGATACATATTGAATGGCAAGGTTGATATGTATTGAATGGCAAGGTTGATATCCATAAAGAAGTAATGGGCAAGTTGTATATTTTTGATGAGGTTCGTTAAAACACATTTATATGGTCAAGATGCTAAACTAGATATGTTAGTTGATTTTATGGTACAAATGATCAGACCTTTAGGAATGTACAATTCAAAAAGACATCAGTATAATATACCTTTGTGTGTTCTGTACAATAACTGATCCTCCCTTGTCTTTGAGATCTTTCCATTGTCTGTTCTGTACAATAACTGATCCTACCTTGTCTTCGAGATCCTTCCATTGTCTATTCTGTACAATAACTGATCCTACCTTGTCTTTGAGATCCTTCCATTGTCTGTTCTGTACAATAACTGATCCTACCGTGTCTTTGAGATCCTTCCATTGTCTGTTCTGTACAATAACTGATCCTACCTTGTCTTTGAGATCCTTCCATTGTCTGTTCTGTACAATAACTGATCCTTCCATTACATCTCTGTCATTGACACCTGTACATTGCAGACTGCACATGTGATAGGACCGGGTCATTGAGTACGGCCTGTGACCCCATTGGGGGTCAGTGCACGTGTAAGCACAACGTGATTGGACGCACCTGTGACCAGTGCGCCCCGGGAACCTACAACTTCTCCCCCCGAGGTTGCACCCGTAAGTATCCAGCAAATGTTCAACATTAGGTTTTATTTCCATCAGTTTTATGAGTTTCAATGATGGTTTAATCAAAAATTTCCTAGTTATCCACAATATCATAAAATTATAATTTCTTTGTAATAATCAAGGCACGTTAATCATGAAAACTGACTGTGTGCACCAGTAGACCTATGTGTAACAGGTGCACAAACGGGAGTGTATGTTTGTTAGAAACAGTGAAAGAATTTACATTGACCCACATGTGTGAGTGGTTTTATATTATAGAATTAGAGACGTATCCAGCGTGTTCCCGAAGCCCCGGTGGCCGGCGGGATCGCCTTCAATAGCTAATCAGACAGCCGGCTACTGAATCAACCCGATATAATTATTTTCTCACGTTTTTGAGGCAAAAGAATGGCTCAATTTGACAAAATCCGCGATAAACTAAGCCGGTTCGGATATGGAGATGGTCGAAAGTATACTCCCACCAACTGCATGTTACGAACGGCTTGCGTTGATTTCCACAGGCGGCACCACTGTTGTATTGTCAATGGACAGTTAGTTCTTGTTCATCTAGACGTATGGGAGGCTTGGGATGTTATGACAACATTTCACTTATGTTGGTTTATTGAAGATAACAATAACAATGGTAACACAACAATGAAAATGAGATTTGAAAAAGAATGCCATATTAATGTGTTGTCATTTAAATAATGAGCTTATCTGGGATACTGAGTGAGATTACATTCATAGTAAAATGAGTCTAATTTTTGTTTACTGAAGCATCACTTAAAAATTAAATGATTAGAATGCACCAGAAGCCACCAAATAGCATCATTTTATAAAAAAAATTCAGGGAAATTGCCCCCTGACCCCCCTAGTGTTGGCCTCTTTCTCTTGTTAGTTTCATATTTAGTCTGGTGATTTCGCCAAAACTAAACCAAAAGAATGGACATGTAATAATTTTTTGCTAAATGATTTTAAAAATAGGATAAGTAAATCGATTGATTTGAGGAAGGACCTGAAAGAGAAACTACATCACTCTCACGCGTCACTGTTGTTACTTGCTTAAAGAAAGCTGCCATGTGATCTTGCAGAGTGCAACTGTAACGCAATTGGTTCCCGTGACAACTTCTGTGAAGTGTCCACGGGTCAGTGCCTGTGTCTGCCCAACGTGTACGGCCGCCAGTGTGACCAGTGTCAGCAAGGTTTCTGGGGCTTCCCCAAATGTCGTCCCTGTCAGTGCAATGGTCGCGCCGACATCTGTGACAATGAGTCCGGCCAGTGTCTCTACTGCCGCGACAACACCGGTGGTCACCACTGTGAAAGGTAGGGTTAGTGAGTGGTCAGTGAGGGTGGTCACCAGTGTGAGAGGTAGGGTTAGTGAGTGGTCAGTAAGGATGGTCACCACTGTGAGCAGTAGGGTTAGTGAGAGGTCAATGAGGGTGGTCACCACTGTGAGAGGTAGGGTTAGTGAGAGGTCAGTGAGGGTGGTCACCACTGGGAGAGGTGGGGATAGTGAGAGGTCAATGAGGGTGGTCACCACTGTGAGAAGTAGGGTTAATGAGAGGACAATGGGGGTGGTCACCACTGTGAGAGGTAGTGTTAGTGATAGGTCAATGAGGGTGATCACCACTGCGAGAGGTGGGGTTAGTGAGAGGTCAATGAGGGTGGTCACCACTGCGAGAGGTATGGTTAGTGAGAGGTCAATGCGGGTGGTCACCACTGTGAGAGGTAGGGTTAGTGAGAGATCAATGAGGGTGGTCACCACTGTGAGAGGTGGGGGTTAGTGAGAGGTCAATGAGGGTGGTCACCACAGTGAGAGGTAGGGTTAGTGAGAGGTCATTGAGGGTGGTCACCACTGCAAGAGGTAGGGTTAGTGAGAGGTCAGCGAGAACGGTCACCACTGTGAGAGGTAGGGTCAGTGAGTGGTCAGTGAGGGCGGTCATCACTGCAAGAGGTAGGGTCAGTGAGTGGTCAGCGAGGACGATCACCACTGTGAGAGGTAGGGGTCAGTGAGGGCAGTCAACACTGCAAGATGTAGGGGTCAATGAATGGTCAGCGAAGGTAGTCACCACTGTGAGAGGTAGGGATCAGTCAGTGAACACGATCAATCAAAGATCACTCTTGATATGCACGCCATTAATTTTTTTAAATCCCTCTGGTAACAAATCCAACAGGTCAATCACCACTTTTAAAAGTTCCAAGTTTACATTGTCTGCTACCATTCTGTAAATGTGGCCATTGTCAACATATGGCTAGTTTACATTGTCTGCTACCATTCTGTAAATGTGGCCATTGTCAACATATGGCTAGTTTACAATATCTGCTACCATTCTGTTAATGTGGCCATTGTCAACATATGGCTAGTTTACATTGTCTGCTACCATTCTGTTAATGTGGCCATTGTCAACATATGGCTAGTTTACATTGTCTGCTACCATTCTGTTAATGTGGCCATTGTCAACATATGGCTAGTTTACATTGTCTGCTACCATTCTATAAATGTGGCCATTGTCAACATATGGCTAGTTTACATTGTCTGCTACCATTCTGTTAATGTGGCCATTGTCAACATATGGCTAGTTTACATTGTCTGCTACCATTCTGTTAATGTGGCCATTGTCAACATATGGCTAGTTTACATTGTCTGCTACCATTCTGTTAATGTGGCCATTGTCAACATATGGCTAGTTTACATTGTCTGCTACCATTCTGTAAATGTGGCCATTTTCAACATATGGCTAGTTTACATTGTCTGCTACCATTATGTCTGTTAATGTGGCCATTGTCAACATATGGCTAGTTTACAGTGTCTGCTACCATTCTGTTAATTTGGCCATTGTCAACATATGGCTAGTTTACATTGTCTGCTACCATTCTGTTAATGTGGCCATTGTCAACATATGGCTAGTTTACATTGTCTGCTACCATTCTGTAAATGTGGCCATTGTCAACAAATTGCACAGTCCTGATGATGTCGACTACCGGTATGTATAGGATTAACAGTAGATGTTTGGTGTAGTTGAATTCCCACCATCATGTATTATATGACACTGACCAATATGTATGAATCGATCAGTGAGTAACAATGGTTGGGTGACTTTTTTGTCACTATCAGTTGAGTGTATCATTAGCTTATTTCCATTAAGGTTCAAGTGTAATGTATTTTCACATATCCATTGTAAATGAAAATATCAAAATCATACACACGCACGCACATATATAAATTATTTCATGAGTTCTGTTCAGCCCTGACTTTTCATACAGTTTGACTCAATTGTTGCAGGTGTGCTGGTGGTTACTATGGTGACCCCCGCCCTGGTTCACGTGTTGGCTGCCGTGCCTGTATGTGTCCTGGAGGGGTGAACAGCGGCTTCCAGCACGCTGACACCTGTCGACTGGACACCCGCACCAACCAGGCCATCTGTGACTGCAGACCCGGCTACACAGGTAACACTTGAAAATTAAAAGTTTATTCAACAACAACAACATAATACAATTGCACAGTATGGTGTTCTGCTGCTGCTGTTGAAGGGACATAGCTGAAGGCGTGTGACTTATGAGGCGCTATGCTCTTCTCGAACTGAAACACGTGGTAAATACAGTATGATTTATAACAGATAAACTACAAAGTAACAGTCATAATTCATTTATAAACTTGGTACAGTGGTACCTGTGCTATTAAAAGTTTACAAATATGTAGAACGTAATGAAGAATATTGTTTTAAATAGTGTTAAACGTGGTAGCTGAGTTATTTCTGTTGTTAAACTGTTGCACATTTTATACCTTTGATGATCAGTAACAGTAGTCTCAGTGCTCGGTCAACAATCACCTCAAAACTGTGGTTACAATAAAAACACTTAAAGCCATAAATTATTATAGATTCCGGTCACCAATAATTTTTAAATGACGCTATGGCGCTGGTTTTTTCAACTTTGCAACATTTACTATCCTATGCAACCTAGTTTCAGTTTGATTGTCTTGTAGAAATTATAGTAAATAGACCGCAAACGCCTTAGTACGCAAAACGACCGAACACATGACCACAAGTCGTGCAAAACGCGAGTCTTACGTTGGGTTTGATCCAGATATACTGTATGCATGGTTCAGCTCTGATCCACCATGTGGCGCCACCATTGCTGTCAGTGGTAAACCATTGATGCAGGCATTCTGAGTTGATGCGTGCAGAGACGAGAATCTAGACTAATTTTTGTATGGCCTACGACATATGTTTTTAAAATTGCATTTCTACCCTCAATCGGTATTGGTTCTTTACTCTGATACACCCTTTTATAGTCCTACCAACAAGTCAACCGCAGATTTCTTTATGCAACACATATTTACTGCAATTATTGAATTATTAGCATGTTATTGTTATTATTTATAACTACCGATATAAGTTTTTCCTGAATGAATTTGAAACTTAGAATTTGATATATTTGTACACACCTGTGAATGGAGCAGTTGCCCCAGATTTGACAGAGTTGATGAAGTTGTTATTGTGTTATTATCATGGTATTGCTTGTTGCAGGACCGAATTGCAACCGCTGTGCCAACAACTACTTTGGCAACCCCCTCGTGCCGGGCGGTACGTGCCAGCCGTGCGAGTGCAACAACAACATTGATCCGGCATCGCCCGGCAACTGCGACGCAACAACGGGACGATGTCTACAATGTGTATACAACACTGAGGGATTCAACTGCGAACGCTGCTCAGCCGGTTACTATGGTGACGCACGCGACCAGAACTGTCAAGGTATGTCGAATTCTGGGAATTTCTACGAAGATTTTATTAATTCGCACTTATGTTGTGTAATGGCGTGCTGACAGTTGTGTACAGAAAAACTGGTGATATAATATGCAATGGGAATTTCTTATTTAGACGCTTATGTAATTTAAAACTATGTCCTCAATTGATTTAGGCCATCACTAATAATGTTCATTGATATTCTGATGTGTCATGTGTGAATAATTGAAGGTAATATGCTTAGTCATTGAAATTGTCAAAAGAATTTACTCAAATCATTAGATTTTGTAACTTGTGAATATGTAAATAGCTGTATGTTATAGTATATCAAACCAGATCACTTTTGCCATTTTTGCTTAATTTTAACGAGGTCCAAACAAAAATAATGTTATAGCTTGTCCATTTAATTCATCAAAACTAAATTTAAAAATTGTGTAAATTAGCTAGCATGGTTGATACCAGACAGGTTTATTTTTTGCAAACCAATTATAAATTCTAAAATTATAAAACATGACAATCAAAATATGATCGACGTACTAAACTTGTGTGTCCGCAGCCTGTGTGTGCAACGTGCTGGGAACAGACCGCAACGCCGGACCTTGTGACCCTCGCACCGGTCAGTGCGCATGTCTGCCCAGTGTGATTGGTCTACGTTGTGATACCTGCGCACCAAACTTCTGGAAGATTGCCAGCGGTCTCGGTTGCGAGTCGTGTAACTGTGATCCTCGTGGCTCCCTCTCTACACAGTGCAATGAGGTGCGCATTCATAGACTCATCTTTTGCATTATCTTGATTATATTTGGATTACTGGGAATGTATAATTAGTTCCGTTGGTTAAGTGATACAGAGCTAGTTGTAGGTTCAGTTGCCAACATTTCTTAATTGTTCTAGTCCAACGTACATCTAAATTAACCATGTTTGGATCTTTATTGTTGTAGTTTATTTGTATAAAATGGAAAGTTGAATCATTCAGTGAAAACAATTATTTTTAACCTCGAAAGCTAAAAATGTATTGTTGTACATTTTAGTGCTGTGCAACTCTTTATAGTGAAGTCCACTAAATGTGAGAACATCAGTGATTTAGTAACATGTCTGTGATTTATAGTAATACTATTAGTGTAATATTATTAATTTTTAACATCAAGAGATAAACTCAATGGTACTGTTAGAAAGTGTGAATATGGCAAGTTAAGGTAAGTTAACTAAAAAAACGTAACCTGAAATTACTGGATAAAGTTGCATTCTTAGTTAAACTACCATTTTTAACTGTTTTAAGAAAGTGTATGTACAACAAGAACAACATTTACTTATTTGATCACACTTGCTACCATATACAGTATGTATGTCACTTTTGCATTTTATACGTTATTCAATAAACAGTGCTTTCACAAAATTACTGGTCACTAGGACCAGCCAGGAGAATAATAAACATATGGCACGCGGTTAGAATTGTTCGTCTTTTGCGCCATTGTAATTTAAAATTTGTTACCGTATTTGACCGCATTATTGCCCATGGGTGATTAGGTTGAGATTTTGCATAAATGGGGATGGGCGGTTATGCAGACATAGGCACTTACGTAGATCCACATTATGGCCCCCCCTCATGCAAAAATAATCCAAACAATATAAACTTCAAGCTGGTGTACTAGATAACAAGTGGACATTAACCAGTGACAGGTTTCACAAAGCATTCATACCACATGAAGCGATAATTGAAATACGAAACATTGTCATTGACGAACATCTGATGAAAATTATGTAACTTTAAACAATCTTAACATATAAATAGTTTTGCAGTTATTTGTATACAGTGCACTCCCGATAACATGAACTCACATTAGCCAATTTTTGCTTAGTTACGAAGTCGATCTGTTTCCTCGGTCCCGGGCCTAAATCTATAAATAAGACGCTAAAACATAACCCGGCTATGACATGGGCCCTGGTAAATGGAACTTCTGATAACTAGAAGTATTACCACGGGACTCTGGAGGTTTGATCTATCCAGAGTGCACTTTAGCTGGGAGATGGTGTCGTAAGGATACAAGTTTCATGAATCAATTTAAGTTTGGCATTGTCATATGAAGGATTGGTTCCCGCATCGTGAAAACATTTTCAACATCGCGATTCAGGGCCAGTTTCACGAAACATTCGTATTGTACAAAACATCATAAAAAGGTTCTCAGTTCATTCATAGTTTGTACATCCGGAGTTTGTAATGCTCGTTGTGCATTATAAAGTTAACGTAATGCTCATTGTGCATTCTAAATGTAACGTAATGCTCGTTGTGCATTCAAAATTTAACGTAATGCTCGTTGTGCATTCTAAAGTTAACGTCGTCTTCGTTAAACGTCCACATTTCAAATTCCTTCAGTGGGTTTGACCTTTGTTCGCAAGCTTCACGAAGCCAGGTCGGGCTTAGCGAATATGAATAGATACAGCAGGTGTCACCACTATGTTTACAGTTTTCTCGAAGTCAGACACCCAGGCACTGGTCATTTTATTCGCACCCTTCCTCGTGGCTATGAACTGTCACATGATCCTTCATCTCCGTCACTAAAGATGTTTATGTTATTATGAGACAACGCTGACATCGTCAAACGTTTCTATTATTTTCTTGTCTAAATCAAACCATCTATTTGCCATCATTTGAGCACTAAATCAACCAGGTGTTGTAGACCTACTTTGTACAAAGTACAGATACCTTCGCAGGTTACCGGCGCGTCGATGAATTGTTCCAATGTTGTTTTTATTGTTTACAATTGGACGACTGGATACTATTACATGCTATGTTATGTGAACAAAATTACATCGTATAAAAAGACAAACTATACAGTGACCAGTTTGAAAGCTATTCAATAAGAATCGATGCATGCTGGCTGAAGCGCCAACCAGCGACCGACGACGTGTAGTCTGTTCAGAATATTCAACAACTTTCTGTCCATTGTGTGGCCAATCTGCATGTTTTATTCCATGATATAGTTCATGGAAAAAGTTACATCATGTAATAAAGTAGAAAAACTGGACAATTATTCAAAAAGCAATGCCTGCAGGCTGAAGCGCTAATCACTGGCAAACCAGCGACAAAAACATCGGAACAGACAACGTTAAGTCTGAAGAATATTCAACAACTTTCTGGCCATTTTTTTGAATTTTGAATTTTTATTGTCTATATTTTGATAACAAATGTATTTGTGTATGTGGCTGAGATGGGGGTGGGCGGTAATGTGAGTAGGTGGGCGGTTAATCAAAATTTCCAGGAAATAGGGGATGGGCAATAATTTGGGTATGGACGGTAACACGGTCAAATATGGTATTATGTAAAAACAGTTTATGTGGTGTTAAATGAGGAAAGTGAATTATAGTGCATGTTTATTCACTGGAAATTTGTTTTTAAAAGATCTCAGAATGCAGCTTTAACATAACGTGACTGGTGAGTGTTTGTTTGCCCACTGTAGTTTGATGGTCAGTGCCAGTGCATCACTGGACGTGGTGGCCGCACTTGTGCCGACTGTGAGGACAACTACTGGGGAGACCCGAGTAACCAGTGCTTCCGTAAGTGACCATCACATCTCACCACTTAATCACTTCTCTATTGTAACCCTCTAGTTCACTTCTCTAGGCATGTCACATTTGTCTTCCAGGAGAATATAATAGTTACAAATTAGATGCAATTAAAATAAGTCTTAAAATGTTGTTTCATTATATTATGAAAGACTGCATTAGTTCGTTATTTCTTCTTATCAATACAGTTACACCTATCATGTTAACTTCATTCATTAATTCCTATTATTACTGACCAATCAGCTGTGTATGTTTCAGTTACTGCATCACATGACTAGTATTATCATCCAGTCAGAATTGTTCAATCAAACCTGTCCAATCAAGGTCGGTTTGGTGATATATTTTGAAAAAGGCTGCCTAGTTGAATGAGACCTCATAAGATCATAACATTGTAACCACAATGTATACAGACTAGTCAGTTAATAGAATGTTGCCAAGCTCTGAAAACAACAAGAAAAAACTAGACGTCAAATCAAAATCAGATATATAAGTTTCTGCATTTTATTTCTGACATTACCATCCAATGAGAACCGTGTATTTCTGCACTGTATAGGATGTGACTGCGATGCGGTTGGATCAGCGAAGCTGCAGTGTGACCGGCGTACGGGTGCTTGTGAGTGTCTCGCAGGGGTCGGTGGACACAAGTGTGACCGCTGCGCTCGTGGAACTACTGGATACATGCCCAACTGTGTCCCTTGTGGGGAGTGCTTTGACGACTGGGACCGCATCATCAGCGAACTCAGCAGTGAGTGTATACAATGTAATCTCTCCATTTAAGTTACCCTCGGACTGGACAGGGGTGACCTGAATAGCGAGGTGACCTTATTAGCAGGACTCATTTCCTATACTTTACTGTTACCAAAATGATTTGTGACTGTCTCTTAATTGCCAGGTGGCTGTTTTACCCAGGTTGCTGTATTACCCAGGTGACTGTAAAGCAAGGTTATAAAGTACACAAGTTGTGTGCTGATTGTTAAAACTTAAATTGGATTTCTAACTCTTTGAAAAGGGTTTCAAAAAGGATCTTAACCATTTCAGTACTACAGCCCTGACCAGCTGTGACCACAGAATACTGCATTCCCAGTGAATATGCAAAACAATGGACTACCTCACTTCAAGTCAAAATTTGAGCAACAAAAATGCATTTTATGAATAGGAATGTTATATCTTTTCAAAGAGTATAATAATCAGCAAGTAAAATGAGCCATATCATTCTACATTCCGTCATCATGGTAACCAGCAATCCAAGATAGCCACCAAGATTTTAACGTTTTTGCAGTTGCTGAACACAATTGTATACTAAGTTCGCCGACATCATTATTCTTTGCTAAAACGAGTGATATGTTTCTGATGACCAAATAAAGAAATAGCTTCTTGACAATGCTTCAGTGAGATCTTGTTGTTAATTTCTATTGTACTTGTCGTGGAATTTTTTTAAATTGTCAATGTATTTGTCTTAAAATGGCCTTAAATTTGACCAACAAATTGACTGCACACTCACCCAGTTATGGTCTTCACCCTTTGCAAAGTAACTCTATATGAGCATTGTTCTAAAATTAAAATTATACCAGATACATTTGAATGATTGGAATTTTGAGATACAACTATGTATACTTATATATCTGACACAGCCTGTTGCATGCTGGGAAACTATTGCGTTTGTAGGTCAGACGAACCGACTGATTCAGGAGGGTAGCGAGATCAAGGTCGGAGGGGTGAAGGGCATGTTTGAGGCAGAGTTCCGGTCAATGGAAGATAAGTTGGATGAAGTGCGTCGTATCCTAGCGGGTACCAACGTTACGCAACAGGACCTTGATCGCCTGCAGGACAGCCTCAACAACATCAGGTATAATTTAGTATTTTTACAACAATTTGTAGAGCACTATATATTTCCGGGACCAGCCCTATTCAAATGCTTGTATACACATTATAAAACATACATGCAATCATAAGAATACTTTTAAATATTTACAGTATTCAAATAAATAAAACACATATACCTCCATAATAAATAAATACCTCAGGTAACTAAACTACATATCCATAAAATAGAGTCATAATTCACTGTTCCTCCGTAGAAATGAGCAAACTGAAAGACATGAGATTTTAGGAGATTCTTGAACTTAAGTTACAAAAATTTGCTGCTGAACTGACAACCGAGGCATGCAGCCACATCACAAGTTCTGGTCTGCTCTCACACAACTATTCTCCAAGTCTAGCTAATTCAAGACTAACAGATTTACTGTTGAAATTATATGCCTCTGAGCTTGGTTTCCAAGGATTTAGGTGCAGTAGAAGTTACCTTATTATTATTTACAAAATTGTTAAGTTGTAAGTTACACATCTTAAACCATGTGGTGTTACAGATATTTGATGATTGCAGTAATAAATAGATTATTTTTAAAATATTACTTTGGAAGTTTAAAGAAAAAAATGAAGAAGTTGTGTGAAAGGTGTGTGGTGTAAACACCTACCACATACACAGTGTACGATCTTATCAGAATTGTTATAGGTTTGTTTGTTTTAGTTATATCTTCTCATGACACAGTTATCAATCAGATCATAATTTGATGTTGAAGTTGCCATCAAAATGTGTGTGATGCAGACAAAACCTGACGGACAGCAACAACCAGCTGGACACAGTGGGCAGGGAAGTAGTTGACACCAGTGACCGCATTGAGACAGCCAATAATCGCATCGAGGCGATCAAACGCAATGTTGACAACCTCAAGAAGACTGCTGAAGAACTGAAGCATAACGCAACCCGAATCAGAGAGATGGACATCATTGGTGAGTGGATCCATCCCATAATACTGCCCAAAACGCATATCTTCACCCGATACACACGAATACAACCCCATAGACACCCCACCACCTCATGTACCCTAAAATAACCTTATATAACCCCATAGACAGCCTGTCACCCCATGTACCCTCGAATAACCGCATACAACCCCATAGACACTCTGTCACCCCATGTACCCTCGAATAACCATACAACCCCATAAACACCCTGTCACCCCATGTACCCTTGACTGACCTTATATAAACATGCTGTCACACTATGTACCCTCAAATAACATCATACAACCCCATAGACACCTTATCACCCCATGTACCCTTGAATAACTTTGTAACACTTACTTGGTTACTATCACAAATAACCTTCTCTACCCTATACATATACCATTGCCCAATACATTCACGTACACCTCCCCATGTGCCTTCATACAACCCCATCTCGATGATGTCACCAAAGTCTTCCAACATGTATATAGTAGGAAAGCAACTGGTCCTGATGGCATTTCGTTTTTTTTTATTGAAAACATGCTAAGGAGTTTGCACCGGCTTGGTGTCCCATATTCCATCTTTCAGTCGATAGCCACATGGTACCAATACTCTGGAAAACCTCACAAATTACTTATGTACCAAAGAAAGCAATGATTACAGACCTGTTGCACTTACACCAATTGTCATGAAATGGTTGGAACGAATAGTGGTTCGTAAACTGCAGCTAGACGTTCAGGACTATCTTGACCCATTCCAATTTGCCTACAGGCATGGCAGAGGAACAGACGACGCTGTCAACACTGTTGTCCATTTCAGTTTGAAACACTTTAGACAACCCCAAGGCATATGCTAGACTATTGTTCATAGACTTTAGCTCGGCGTTCAATCTTATCCAACCTCACATTCTGCTCACTAAGCTGAAACAAATGAATGTCAATCCATATATCATCAAGTGGTATCGTTCTTTTCTAACAGACAGAGTGCAGCTTGTTAAGGTAAATCAGACTCTTTCCCAAACTGTGGTAACAAATACCGGTGCATCCCAAGTTTGTGTCAGTTCACCGATTGTGTACACTCTGTATACAGATGACTACCAGCAGCAGTACTAACAACTACATAATAAATGGCATGTGAGAGTGTGCGCTTGTGCAGCTGCCACGTGTAACGCTATCGAGGTAGTATTGACATTATTGCAAACTATACGGTGTATTGAACATTAATTATACACCTAGTTTGATTGTGAACGTATACGTATGACTGTAACGTCATCAGTTTCAACGCGGATATTTTATCTTTCCGGATTTTAGTGCTTTTATAAGACAGTACTCTGCGGTTGTAGTGCCATCTCCAGCGAACTGTGACGATCACCATGGTGATCGTGTATTCAAGCTATCAGCTGAGACAACTATTGCAACATGCCTCTAAATCTGTCACGTGTGTGACCAAGTCTGTGTTCTGCGACTTAAGACAATTGGGCATCTGCAATGCTAGGCCGACCCACAGGGGGACCAGAGGTGGTCAAAGACAATGGTCGCGGTCAAAGGTAATGCCGCCCACTAGCACGAACAATACTGGCCTAGCGACGGACTGTGGCCAGAGTTGCGCAATACAGATACGGATATCTACTGTGGTCGGTCATCGACCACCACCAACACACCATAACAGTACTGTGAGGACTATTCCTAGAAGTGGAGCAAGTGCATGTCAACATAAACAATTCTGTGCCCATGGTCATGGTCAGATCACTAGTGCATTAAGTGTAAACAAGAACAATTTGGTGAAGATTAAATGTGACTATGTGCATGTACAACTTGCGAAGCAGTATCTTCGGGTATGTTGCTTGAATCCAAGATCCATCAAGAACAAGGCTTTGTCTCTAAGCTACTACATTATTACACAGGACTATGATGTTGTTGCTCTCACAGAGACATGGCTGGGGACTTCCGTAGACAAGAAATGCATTGGTGAATTGGTCCCTTCTGGGTCGATACACCACGGCCAGACGCACAGTTGTGTCACCCGTATCTAGTTCACAATCCATGTGTTCAAAGTTTGTGTAGTCGCCTGTGGTACTGGAGCCTTGGAGGCGGAATGATATGGCAGACTTATAAAGCAATGCCATGAAACATGTACCCCGTCCCGGCTGTAGAAATGGAGGTGGTGTGGCATTGCTTTATAAGTCTGCCATATCATTCCGCCTCCAAGGCTCCAGTACCACGGGCGACTACACAAACTTTGAACACATGGATTGTGAACTAGATACGGGTGACACAACTGTGCGTCTGGCCGTGGTGTATCGACCCCCACCATCAAAGCATAATGGCCTGACCATTCCCCAATTCTTAGAACAGTGGTCTACATTTCTCGCCAGCTACGCTACCCACGACAAGGAGATTCTGATAGTTGGAGACCTTAACTTTCACGTTGATGTCGAAAGTGATCGTAATGCTCAGCAATTTATGGATACAATCAAAGCGTGTGGCCTACAACAACATGTACATGAACCGACCCATGTGCTCGGCCATACATTGGACGTCGTGATCAGCAGAGACTCCAGTCACATCGTATCTGACATCACCATCACCGACCCCGGACTTTGTGACCACCTTGGGAAACTTACACGTGACCACTTCGCTGTCGGTTTCACCACGACCCTTGCCAAACATGTTCCCATACAGAAGACTGTTTCCTTTAGGAAGCTACGTGCCATAGACGTGGAAGCTTTTAAGCAGGACATTGTGGCTTCCCCCATGTTACAAACTACGGATGGTGATGTGGATGGTTTGGTGAGTGCTTTTAATGAAGGACTCACATCACTCATTGATAAGCACGCACCACTTCGTATTAAAACAATCACCCAACATCCAGATTGTCCATGGTACACTGATGAATTACATCAGGCTAAACATCTCCGACAGAAGCTGGAACGACGATGGCAGAAGAATCGCCTGACTGTTAACCACCAGATATATAGAGACCAATGTGTTGTGGTGAAAAAACTCATAAAACAAACCAGGATAGCATACTATTCGGAAAAGATCACTGCCTGCATCCATGACCAGAAGGGCATCTACAAAGTGGCGAAACACCTGCTTGGTGAAAGGGGGTCTCCATCTCTTCCTCAAACGGCGTCTCCCATTAAACTAACTGAGATGTTTAGCTCTTTCTTTATGGAGAAGATACAAAACATCCGACGTGGCCTCCAGACGGACCAGGTGCATGGTGTTGACCTGGAGGTTGACGCCTCATCTGTAACTACACCACTGGATAGGTTTACTTGCGCATCTGATGGTGAAGTGAAGACCTTCATCCTGAAATCACCTGATAAATCCTGCGACCTCGATCCGGTGCCCACATGGCTTCTAAAGTTGTGTGTAGATGAGCTACTCCCTATTATCACCGCGATTGTCAACGCCTCTATGAATAGTAGCTGTGTGCCTCGTGCATTCAAGTGTGCTCATATACGACCACTACTCAAGAAATCAACACTCGATCCAGACATCCTGAACACTACAGACCTGTGTCCAACCTTCCTTTCATTGCTAAGGTGTTAGAGAAGGTTGTAGATACACGGATTGAGCGCCACCTGGTGAGCAATGGTCTTCACGAGGAGCTTCAGTCAGCCTACCGTAGATCTCACTCGACCGAGACGGCGCTCCTCAAGGTACAAAGCGATATCCTCGAGTCTCTGGATAATGGTTGTGTCACAGTGTTGGTCATGCTCGATCTGTCGGCTGCGTTCGATACTCTCGATCACGGAATTCTGTTGAATCGTTTTGAGAACTTATTCGGAATCTCCGGAGCTGCTCTCGGCTGGATAGCATCGTATCTCCACGACCGTTACCAGGTAGTGGTCATAGATGGTGAGCACTCCAATCCAGTTCTCCTGGAACATGGTGTACCACAAGGCTCGGTACTCGGCCCAAAGAAATACACCATGTACTCAAAACCACTAGGAGCCATTATCCGTCGGTATGGACTGTGTTATCACTTCTATGCGGATGACACCCAGTTGTACATCTCGTTCAAGCCGAAGGACGGTGCAGCCCAAACAGAATCCCTGGAACTCATTGAGAGGTGCCTCACGGACATTGAAAGATGGATGCACGCAAACATGCTAAAACTGAATAGTGAAAAGACTGAGGTTGTGTTGTTCACATCCAAACATAATGCCAAGCAGATGGAAAACGTTACTGTACGTGTTGGCGACACTGACATTACATCAGTGAACAGTGTCGAAAACCTGGGTGTTATCTTCGACTCTGCCATGAACATGGAACAACATTTGAACAGTGTCTGTAGGTCTGGATATTGTCACCTCCGCAACATTGGGCACATTAGGCATTATCTCACAAATGATGCCACTCAATCACTAGTCAACGGGCTTGTAACATCACGTCTGGACTATTGTAACGCTCTGCTCAGTGGACTGCACCAGACATCAATTAACAAGTTACAACGTGTACAGAACACCGCGGCACGGATTGTAACCAGAACATCACGCTACAGCCACATCACACCAGTGTTGAACAATCTGCACTGGTTACCTGTTAACTATCGTGTGCAATTTAAAATCCTGATGCACACATATAAAGTCCTACATGGACAGGCTCCAGGATATATATCGGACATGCTGAAATTGTACCAACCAAGAAGAATGTTACGATCCATGGATTCAGTGACACTAGAAGTTCCAAGGGCTAGAACAGTTACATACGGCGACAGAAGATTTCAGTGTTCAGCAGCCAAGTTGTGGAATGCGCTACCGGTTCACATTCGTGAAGCAAAAACACTGAACACTTTCAAGAAGCTGCTAAAAACACATTTGTTTCTAGCTGTTTTTGGTGCTTAACTCTTTCTAGTAAGTTTTTCTTACATTTTAAAACAATATATATTCATTTTATTATACCCAGTCTTCTAAAAAAAAATTTTTTTTATCATGCTATCGTTTTTATGCTTTGTTTTTACTCTCTATGATTATTCTATTGATTGTGTACAGCGCTTTTGAGCTTTTATGTATGAAAAGAGCGCTTTATAAGTTTGGTATAATAATAATAACAATAATTAAATTCTCTGATGACTCGGCTATTCTAGGTCTCTTACATGTTGATTCTGACATCAGTACATACATGTCTGAAATTGAAAGCTTTGTACATTGGTGTGACAACAACCACCTCAAACTCAATGTCAACAAGACTTAAGAGATGGTTTTTGTATCTAAATGTATTGTTGCTGATCACTTGCCTGTTGTTATCCATGGTGAAGAAATTGCCCAGGTCAGTCAGGACAAATACCTAGGTGTCCATCTTGATAACAAACTTAGTTGGAATATCCATGTTCACAGTGTGTGCTCCAAAGTCCACCAGCAGTTGTACTTTCTCCACAGACTGAGAGCTTTTGGTGTCGATGAGAAAATACTTGTTCTTTTTTATCGCTCCATTATAGAAAGCATACTGCGCTATGGTATTACTGCTTGGGTTGGTAATCTGTCTGTTCAGTAAAAATCACAGCTTTCTCGATTGATGAGAACTGCCATGAAAATCACAGATTCCACATCTCCCGTGATCTCCCTTCAGGAGATTTTTGAACAGACACTAAGAAGACAGTCAGTCAAGATTATTTATGATCCTAAACATGTTCTGCATAATGAATTTCAGCTCCTGCCATCAGGTAGACGTAATATAACTCCTCGGTGCAGGCTTAATAGATACAAACACTCATTCGTGCCATTGTCCATTAAACAAGTTAATTCATGATGCCTGCTGCCACAGTGTCACTTGTCTTTTAGAATAAGTAATGTGTATGCATGTATTATTTATCTGCTGTTTTTATTGAATGGTGTTATGGTTCTACGTACATATTGCAGCCATGTCTGTTCTCACCCGAGACAAATTTCTCAATTCCATAGTTGAGACATTGCAGCATTATTTTATTTTATCCTACCAACTGGACATCCACTTGCCTGCTGACCCTTGTACAAGTCAACCCATGTCAGTGACTCACCTGCCTAAGGGATGTGATGACATCAGTTCAACCCCAGTGATGTCAGGGCGGTGTGCACGTGTCTGTGCATGGCTGCGTGTGTGTGTGCTTGCGTGTGCACATGTGCATGTCTGTGCCTTTCTGCGTGTCTGTGACTTGGTGTCATCAGTCCCCCAGTAACCCCCGACTGCCATGTCTATAGGGGCGTACAACAGCACCCTGGAGAGTGAGCGTCGGTCAGAGGCGGCCCAGTGGAAGGTGGACAGTACGGGGGCCATCCTGGACGAGTCGGTCACAGTGAGGGAGCAGGTGGACATTGTCATCGAGCAGCAGCGTGACAGCTTTGATGAACGTTATGAGGAGAATGAGGCACAGTTGACACAGCTCACCGGGGAGATCAACGACATCGACGGGCGCCTTGTAGACCTCAACGAGATGGTGGGTGCAAGAAGGGGAGGGAGAGTGTGGGACAGGGAGAGGTTCATGGGTACAGGAGTAGGGGAGGCACAAGAAGGACAGTGGGAGGCAGGTGGAGACAGGAGGTGGGAGGGACAAGGACGTTATTGCATGGCTAGGGAGAAACAGGGAGAAAGAATAGGGTAGAATGAATTAGGGAGACATAGACAGGGGAAGGAGGGAGGGAATGAGGAGGGAAGAAGGGAGTGAGTGAGGAGGGAAGGAGGGAGTGAGTGAGGAGGGAAGGAGGGAGTGAGTAAGGAGGGAAGGAGGGAGAGAGTGAGGAGGGAAAGAGGGAGTGAGTAATGAGGGAAGGAGGGAGTGAGTAAGGAGGGAGAGAGTGAGGGTGGAAGGAGGGACTGAGTAAGGAGGGAAGGAGGGAAGTAGGGAGAGAGTGAGGAGGGAAGGAGGGAGTGAGTGAAGATGGAAGGAGGGAGTGAGTAAGGAGGGAGAGAGTGAGGAGTGAAGGAGGGAGAGAGTGAGGAGGGAAGGAGGGAGTCAATGAGGAGGGAAGGAGGAAGTCAGTGAGGAGGGAAGGAGGGAGTCAGAGAGGAGGGAAGGAAAGAGTCGGCGAGGAGGGAAGGAGGGAGTCAGTGAGGAGGGAAGGAGGGAGTCTGTGAGGAGGGAAGGAGGGAGTCAGTGAGAAGTGAAGGAGGGAGTGAGTGAGGAGGGAAGGAGGGAGTGAGTGAGGAGGGAAGGAGGGAGTCAGTGAGGAAGGAAGGAGGAAGTCAGTGAGGAGGGAGTAAGGAAGGAAGGAGGGAGAGAGTGAGGAGTGAAGGAGGGAGAGAGTGAGGAGGGAAGGAAGGAGTCTGTGAGGAGGAAAGGAGGGAGTCAGTGAGGAGTGAAGGAGGGAGTCAGTGAGGAGGGAAGGAGGGAGTCAGTGAGGAGGGAAGGAAAGAGTTAGCGAGGAGGGAAGGAGGGAGTGAGTGAGGAGGGAAGGCGGGAGTGAGCGAGGAGGGAAGCATTGGAAGCAGACTAGTGAGTGTTTGCTGGGACATCAGGGAATTTGTTATTAAAGACGTCTTGTCGAGATGAAGTCTGTTTCACTGCCAGTCAAATGTTGTGTCAGCTACATCTCAAACCAATATGTATATGTAACTGCTGCCAAGGGAGGAGGTTTCTAAACTAGCAGCAGTGTAAATACAAATGTCTGCTTATTTATCCAGCAGTGTAAATACAAATGTCTGCTTATTTATCCAGCAGTGTTAATACAAATGTCTGCTTATTTATCCAGCAGTGTAAATACAAATGTCTGCTTATTTATCCAGCAGTGTAAATACAAATGTCTGCTTATTTATCCAGCAGTGTAAATACAAATGTCTGCTTATTTATCCAGCAGTGTAAATACAAATGTCTGCTTATTTATCCAGCAATGTAAATACAAATGTCTGCTTATTTATCCAGCAGTGTAAATACAAATGTCTGCTTATTTATCCAGCAGTGTAAATACAAATGTCTGCTTATTTATCCAGCAGTGTAAATACAAATGTCTGCTTATTTATCCAGCAGTGTAAATACAAATGTCTGCTTATTTATCCAGCAGTGTAAATACAAATGTCTGCTTATTTATCCAGCAGTGTAAATACAAATGTCTGCTTATTTATCCAGCAGTGTTAATACAAATGTCTGCTTATTTATCCAGCAGTGTTAATACAAATGTCTGCTTATTTATTAGGCAGTGAAGCAAATCAATAACAGCATTGTCCCAACTTATGTCAATAATAATGTTACTGCATCAATTTATATTGCACATTAACTTACGTTCAACAAATGTCAGATTTGTGAAGTGGGAAAGTTTTTAAAATATTTAGACATGTACACCTGTACCACTTCTGGTTGATATTTTCTCTAATGGAGAGAAGTACAATATTGTAAATATGGAATTCAAATAATTACAGCTACTGTCCTTGCCATGGGCAAGTCTTAAATATTTGTGGTGCTGATTATTTTGTGTGACACAGGTGTGTGACAAGCGAGGTGAGCCATGTGACTCGCTGTGTGGTGGGGCGGGCTGTGGCAAGTGTGGAGGCCTCAGTTGTGACGAGGGCTCCGTCACCAAGGCTAGCAATGCCATGGACATGGCCGAGCGTGCAGAGAAAGCACTGGCAGAGAAGAGAACTGAGAGCCAGGCTCTGCTCACTGAGGTACGGGTCACTCCAACACATGGGGAGCTCTCATTAAACTTGTTGTTTTCTTATAAGTATTGCAGCTGTTGTGTCATTGTATTTCATACACTTTTGAATGTTCTGAGACAGTCTACTTTTATTGGCAGAGATGTTTATTTTCAGGTGACAAGACACACATGTAGTTTCAGTAGTTATTGCAACAAAAAACACTAAACATTTAATGTCATTATTCTATGAAACTATATACTGTGTACTGGGTATCTTTAGTTTAGTGATAATGCTTAACATTATTATTATTCGATGGAATAGTGTTTTTCTTTACTGTTAATACTCAGTGTGATGTGTTTCTCTTCAGTTTCATTATTCATTGTGACATGGATGCTTCCAGGAGAAGTTGAGATGGTGTTCGATTGCACATGTCTGCTAGATAATAAAGTGTAAAGCACTTTGAACAGTCCTAACGAATGGACATTGCGCTATATAAGAACTTCCCTTTACCGTTACTTTTACATGCCGTATTTGTTTCAATATTTAGTTTGACGGGACATATTTTTAATTGTGTTATTCAGTGTAACTAGCTGCTTCTCAAATTGCAATACTAAGTGCAACTCTGAGTTTGTGATATATATGTATGCAATAATAATAAGAGTGACAGTGCCTACCATTAATTTAATGATTCAGTATAACAGGGTTGATGAGTTGCTCTCGTTCTACTGTTGCAGCTGCAAAGCGCGGAGGGGAGTGCGAATGAGGCAAAGGCCGCGGCACAGGAGGCGTACAACAGTGCCAGTGCCGCCAAGAATGAGTCAGAGAGCACACACGCTGCCCTCGAGGATCTCATGGACCGCATAACAGAGTACATGGAGCAGAATGGAGCCAAGCCCACGGAGATCAGACAGGTCGGTGGTGTAGTGGTTACAGCAATCAAGAAATCCTGTGCTGCCATGTCGAACCTTGGGCAAGTTTTTTAACTCCACATTGCTCCAGTTCACACATCTCACTGAAAAAGCAAAATAATTACTTTTCTGCCTTTCAGATACATCGCCAGTTGGTAGGTCCTAGGCCAGTAGTGAATGAGTACAGAATTTTAGAATCACTTCCTGTTGTTACACATCATTTTAATACTACTCCCCTCAAATCTTCTTTACACCTCTTCTGAGATATTTCTTGACCCATCCTTCTATTTCACCCCTTTTATCGTCCACCCTCATGTGTCTGCTACGTAGATAGATATTGAGTTATTGGAATAACTATTTCAGGTTGCAGAGGAGGTTCTAGGAATGAGCATCTCGTTGCGACCAGAGGAGATCCGTGACCTCGCTCGTCAGATCAACGAAACCATCAAAGGTCTCACTGACATCGACACAATCCTTGCAGAGACAAAGGACGACCTTGAACGGGCAAACAACCTCAAGGCCCGTGCAGGTGCAGCAAAGTGAGTGTTAACTGCTTGCATCAGCATTTCACCTATTTAGACATCTTGTGTATGTATTTCCATTTAATATCAGTTCATTTCTTTTAAACATGGCATTTAGAATACGCAATTCTTCCAACATTCTTAGCCTTATATTAAAATTAGTGTATCTCCCATTTTAGTTTTTTCTGTAATTTTTTTAATTGACGGTTGTCATAAAGCAAACACTGTAAATGATATATGAAGTGACTTGCTTACTCATCGACTTGCTTTCCATGATGATTTTTATGACAATTGCCACATTAAAAAAAATACATTATGAGAGTCTGATTCAGGCACAATCTTGATAATGTTGATTTGTTGCTGTGTCGCCATGACAACTGTGTTGCCCTTGACAACAGGGAAGGAGCTGATGATGTGTTGGACACAGCTCAGCGAGTGTTGGAAGCGTTGAAGCGTGCCAGTGAAGCCCAGGACGCAGCCCGCAATGCCATCGCAAAGGCTGAGGAGGACATCATTAATGCCGAAGCCAATCTCATCACGGTGAGGCAATATCATACATTGTCATTCTGATACTTTGATTTTATAAAGAGGTATTAAAAGTTATCTTTCTGACTAACTGGTTACCCTCCTTAGATCTCTGTTATGTCCGTCCGTCTGTCGACAACATTTCTATTGCTTACCAGTTTCGTGATTGAATAACCCGTTTGACTTGATGTGTCTCCAAGCTAGGTTTCCAAGGATTTAGACGTGACAGAAGTTTTTGTATTAGTTTATTATAAAATATAGCTTTTTATTTGATTATTTGTTATAGTTATAATAATGATGTAAGTTTCAGCTGCCTCTCGTAGGGTGTTAGTTTTGTTTGCAGATACATGTGTCTTTAGAATCTGTAACAGACTGGAAAGGTACATGTAGTTACACTCGAAGGATATGAAAAGTAACCAAACTACCTTATGTCTTGGACGCCTAGGTAAAATATTGTTTCTTTGTTCCTATGTAATCAGGCGCCAATTATTAGTGATCTTTTTAAAAGTATAACTTCTTGCTGTTGACGTTGCAAAGCCCTATTAATAGCATGTGCATTCAAATGAGACACAACATCAGAACTCATTTGTGTTTGTTAATATTCGGACAATGTATCTATGAATTTTTTCTCTGGACCTTTTGCTTTCGGACACCGGATAATTTAATTATTTTTAGTTGTCCAAATACATAAGTGCTACAGAAGAAACAACTTGCAGAATTAAATTATGTTTCCAACAGTTCTATCTGAATATGATTCTGCCCTTCACCAAACAACGATAGTTTCTCGTACACATTTGATAACGATACATTGCCGCTGCTGTAGATTGAGTCTGAGACTACTGCGGGCGTGGAGAAGTCGAGGGAGACGTTGGACCGCGTGAATGACCTGAAGGAGCGACTCGACAGTCTCAAGACTTCATTCACCGAGAACGAGATCAACGTGCAGCGAGCGGCCAATGAGGCAGACATAGCCGAGGGTCTTGCCAACCAGGCGGAGCTGGTAAGAACACATTGTTGTGACATCACCGCGAGGTCTTTGTTGTTGGTGACATCTAGCAGCAGGGACCTTACCTAACTGCAGTTCTGTTAGCCTATTGCAATTCAGCTTTCTCCAGTTCAAGCCTGCCTTGTGTGAATAGATCAAAGGTTCTTACTCAGTTTCACAGTTTTCTCATTTCAAATGAATTTTAGGAAAAATTTAAAAATTTTACTATTCATGAAATCATCGAATAAACTATTTTAAAACAAATTTTATCCGAACAGAAATTAATTTAATAGTTTGTCTGATGATTTCCTTAAAACTAAATAACAATAAAATAACCTTCAAAATTAAATGACAAATGAGCTGGCCTGTTGACACTAGATAGGTTTGATTTTTGCGAAATGAGTTTGAACTAAGGCAAGTGAAAAATGTAATTCCAGAGGCAGCGTCAAGGGTCCAAAATGTAATTTAGAAAACATGTTAGCCAGGGAGAGAAGTACAGGTGTGCACTTTAACTCACTCACACCGTCCTTGGCGGTGTTCACAAGACAAAAACAAATATAACTGGTTGACCTTTGTCTTAGGATGCAGATGACCTTGACCGCAAGTACACGGATGTAGCAGTTCAGCTTGAGACAAAATATAACGCTACAAGAACAGCAAAAGAACAGGCTGACAATCTGAGAGACCGAGCGTCCACGCTCTACCAGAACACATATGAAAAGATTGAACGATTGAAAGGTATTTATTCATCACAGGATGAAATACAGAATTTATTTCTTCTTGTTAATACTTTTATTAATACTTAAATTTAGATTTTAAAATTAATACAGTTGTACAGTTATACTTATGGCTATGTTTTCAAACTGCAAGTATTGCATGAGTGATTTAACTTTCCTAAAGGCTGATGATAACAAATGCATTTATCTCGGTGCATGAATACTTTTTGTGCAACCTTCGTGTAGATGCATGCATGCATGTCTGTGGTTTAGGGGTAATTACGTAGATCCCTGTCTCCATCTCTTAAATTAAATACTGTGTCATGTTTTCCTTTAAAGGAGATTTGCACAAAACTATTTGCACAGGAATTTGTTGTAAACATGATACTATTTTAAATTTCCAAAGACTTCAGTTAACAAACATGACTTCTAACACAACAACATTAAACAAGTCCCAATATTTAAACTATCGAGACAGTTTTGTTTGACAAATTTACATTGGAAGTAAATCCCAGTCTATATACATGTGTATACTATGGCCATTTAAAAATGAAACCTATTCTGAACATTGACCTGTGTAAAAAAAATGATTAAACTTGAAATGTGTTGCTCTATAAAAGGAATATTGGGACTAAGGAATTAAAACGGTTTTAGAAACGGTATTGCCTCTCAGCCTCCATTATGGCGAGGATCGTGGGCTCGGTGTGCTGCCTTACTGCATGTGTGTTTCCTCCCTGTTCTCCTGCATGTGCATGTCGAACAGTTTTAACATGTACCCGTTTGTGTAATGTGTGACAATATAAATGTCCATCTACCACCTGTTAGAGTGGTTGTGAACTGCAACAATGAACGAGGAAGCCAACAGAATAGAGAGATTGGCAAGACAAGAAAACCAAAATGTGCCCCAAACCTTTACTCCAGTGGCAGCTGTGGTGTCCGACAACCGAGCAAACTTCAAGAAATATTGGTTACTGGATGAAGATGCTTGAATTGAGCTACTGTCTGTAGTCATAGAAATGGTTAATGCAAGAATGTTTGTCTGCACCAACAAAAAGCTGACAACTAAATAGCCCATTCATATGAGAAGAAGTACAAGAAACCTTGGATGTGGAATCCCATTTATGTTCAGGGCACTATTTCAGGCATTGTGCACCCGATATTGTTGCTCACTAGAGGGCAACACAGTCACCACTATCGCCACGTTCTTCACGTTTACTTTCAGTGATGGAAGATGAGTTCTGGCGAAATGAGAACATTTTACTTGACGCCTCGACAGAAGTTGCACGCCTCAAAGAACTAGCGCAGCACTACCTAGAGGACATTCGACAGGCTGCTCGTAGTCTACGCACGTGTGGCTGAGCATGCAGTGCTGCCATCTGTCCATGTGTTGAATGTCAAACTTACTACCGTATGATAATTAGTGTGGCTTTTGCTTAGCATTTTGCTGTTGCATGTACAACATGTTTAGCCACATGTGTCACGGACCCTATTTGGCAGATCTCACAGAAATGTACCACATCATATTTCTTTTCTACTATTCTTATAATATTAGCGTATGAGTAAAATGGTGTAAGTCCCTGGTCTTTTTCTGGCATTTGCGAAGTTGTTTTAGAGGGAGATCGCCTAACTAGGAGGTTATTTGTCCTTGCCACATCTGTACCTGCATTTACCTGTAAAAATTAATTAGGTTGCATTGAAACAGGTGTAATATTTATTGTATAGTACTTTGTTTACATCAAGAATGACTGTTGTAAGTAATTCAGTGTAATAATTAGTGACAACTCACACCATGGTATTTTTTATCCTGTCTGAAAGTTCAGTATTTTATTGAGTGCTGTAAAGTTTTATTAGGAATCCGACATGACATCAAATGCACAATTTCATATTTCTAGTCGTTGATCTTTGATATTATTGTAATTCTATGTATATTCACAGGCACGCACGCACACACACACACACACTCACTCACACACACACACACACACACACACACACACACACACACACATTCAAGCATTTACTATTTTATTCTATTTACAAGACACTATTTATAAATTAAGCATGATGATTATAAGGCTGAAACTTAAGTGTAATTTATTGATCTCAAAGCAAAGTTTATTGAGGGTTTTTATGGAATATTATCTTAGTATTGGCTGTTGTGGAAAATGGCATATTCCAGAAATTTATATCCTATCATGCAGATATATCTTATCTAAAAAATAATGTTTCTTCGCATCACAATATTATATATTATCATGTATGGCGTAATACATAAAACATAACTTCCACATTTGTGTCTCAGGCATACAGTGTATCACTGTATGTAAAGGTTTAAAATAATCCATTGACTATTTTTGAACATTTGCTTGATACTGCTTTGATTGCTATAACTAAACATGTGACTGACACCATTATAACATACCATGCTTGACACTACCATAACCCAACATATGCTTGACACTACCATAACCCAACATATGCTTGACACTACCATAACCCAACATATGCTTGACACAGCCATAACTAATCCTATGCTTGACACAGCCATAACTAATCCTATGCTTGACACAGCCATAACTAATCCTATGCTTGACACAGCCATAACTAATCCTATGCTTGACACAGCCACAACTAAATCTATGTTTGACACAGCCATAACTAATCCTATGCTTGACACAGCCACAACTAAATCTATGCTTGTCAGCACTTGACACCGCCATTTCAAAACTTGTGCTTGACATCACATAACTGAAATCTGCAGGCATTTCCTGCTTCTGTGGTTTCAAATTATGCCAAATGTATTTAATTTAACCACCGTAGAAATATTATAGAAAGGTGTGTAGAAGAATGTTTTACAGAAAGAATTTACTTGTGTGTGAGAAGTATCCAACATACCATATGTAGCTCTATGATTGAATTGTATGAGTCTCATGGTATACCTGATAATAGTTGCAATATTCAATGTACTAATATTGGTGTAAAGGGAACGATATTACCAATACAGATGGCTTAGTGTCAGCTGTGTCTAAATGTAGAAGAATGTCTAATATTAGACATTAGTGTCCACCCACACAGGAAGCAATATATCAATCATTTACATTACCACCATCTAATGAGTTGATCACCTATCTCAGGTAGAGGAAATGCCCTCCAGAAAAGCATAGCATATCAAACCCACATAAGAAAATAATGCTAAATAACTGTTGTTGTTTTCTGAAATGCGTCACCAGTTAGTAGATGAGAGACCAATGATCCAAAGAAATAATTGAACCTATAAAGAGAGTTGACCTCAGTGTCTAGGAGGAGATGAACTTACAATACTTCAATACTCTGTGGAGCGCAGTGGTGCAATGGTTAGAGCTTCGGACTCTCGGTTAAGAGAACCCGGGTTCGAATCCTGTGCGGCAGTGTCGAACCTTGGGCAAGTTCGTTTACTCTACATTGCTTCAGTTCACTCAGCTGTATGAATGAGTACCTGGCTATAGACAGTGGTGGATACTTGTGTACGAATAGTCGTCGCGTATTAATTGCAACATGGCTGGATGCTTCCCAGAGAAGTCGAGATGGTGTTCGATTGAACAGGTCTGCCAGGGAGTAAAGTGTAAGGCACTTTGAGCAGTCCTGAGGACTGGAGACTGCGCTATATAAGAACATACCTTTACTCAAAAACTAGCATATTAATATATAGATGTTCTCACACTTCCATTATTGCACACACTGTAGTTGTGAGGTTGGTGTAGTTGCAGGGTGCACACTAATGCCTGTTTGCGTGTAACACTTGTCCTTGCAGTGATGGGGGTTGAGTTTGATCGCAACGAGAAGACCCTCGGCGATCTGTCCCACGAGATCGACGAACTCAACCAACGCATGAAGGTCTACTTCACCGACATACAGCAGTCCGCCCGCCGCCTCCGCACATGCGGATAGAGGTCATGGGGTCAACACTGACCAATCACGTGCCTTGTATGCAACAACCCTCATGGCAAAGTGCAAAGGTCATCACATCAAAGTGTCGGGGTGTCACGTTGGTGAATTATGTTGGGTTTGCATCAGTGAACAAAACCAGACTCTTGGCTCCACCATGCTCATATTATTTTTAATGCAATCATTTTATTTTTTTAAACATTTTAAGAGAATTATTTCAGAACGATGTACACTACCAAGATTTGGGCATAATTGGTAACAAAAAGCAAGTGTCTTATAAACAAGTGAAACACAACCCATTTCCAGATGAGTCTCGTCATTGTGCATGATTTACAGGGAGATTGTTAAATGAAATTTTCATTCTAACCTATCATGAGCCTGGTTTTGAGCTGCCTAAAAACCAGCCATGTGTAACCCAAACCAGCACAGGAGGACTGATGCTGCTTTGTATGACCAATCTGCAGCCATGCATGACCACGGCCAGTTGTACTCTGCCACCAAATCCAACAATGTAGAGGCAGGAAATGTTTTGATCACGCAGCATGTTTTGTTGTTTCTTCTGTATATATTATATGATATCCATCAGGAATGGGAGCGCGCTGGTGCTAGACCACGCGCGCCCGTGTGTCACGTTTCTTCTGTAGATTACGTAGGTCTAGATGACTGCTTTGTGTGTTGGAATGCAGAAATGTGCTCAGTATTCTAGGCGGTAGAGCTGAATTCTGGGATTTAGAACTGTGCAAATCTATTGTAGTAAAACTTTGGCCATACTCTAGAGATCGTACTTCAGCAGGGAAAGTGAACTTTGGTTTAGAAAACTTGATACAAGAGAAACATTGGCCTGAAGCTCCGATTACATATTGAGATACCAGTTATAATCTGTTGAATAACAAACACTAAAAGCTACAGAGTGTTGTTGTAAGGTAGTGTCCTTGTTAGTGTACCAGGTGAAACAAGAAGATTTGTGCAGGCAGGGTTAGGAATGTGTGCAATGTTAACTCAATGAAATTTAAGGATTAGAATCGATGCGTAAGACCAACTCTGATTTGAGACTGCTTCAGGTATATTTTTGTGTATGTACCATTGCAATGTTATTCCAAAATGCCCTATACTGACTGACAAGTGGTGTTATTTTATTCTGTGGTGCGTTCATAAATTGTCTGTGTAGTTGTTATGTTGTCAGTTGCGTGTTGCTACATTTATGCAGGGGTCAGTTATAGTTGCCCGACTCATCCGCAATTCAGATTGTTTCAGTTTATAAACCAAAGAAGTGTCGGTGTACAGATGTAAGCAGGTTTCATTTTAAAGGTGTACGTCGATTGTGTAAGTGCAAATTAAAGCATCCAGATTGTGTTTCGTCTTTCTGCATATTACTCAAACAACTGGTTATGCAGACATGTTTATGTCGTTACCATAAATATTTTGGTAACTATTTTATTCTGTATTTGTGTAGATGTAGACGTTGGACCTCTCCATTGCTTTCAGGGCTGTTAGACATTGCTGCGTATGTAATATGCAGACTAGACAGAGCAACTAGATAGATGCTCATATGTTACGCTTCTACTGCAGTGTAGCTCTGTGTAACAATCAACAGCACCAGTTGCATTCGTTCAGTTACCAAATGTGGCATTAGCCACCTCGAAAAGTAGTTTTAAATATTGTAAGTCCAGATAGAATCATGATACATATATCAGAATAGCATGTAGTTCTATTTTAACATTCGCAGCCATATATTATATATACACTTACGATATTATACTCACTATTTGACATTTTAGATATTGATGTATTTTCTGTATTTATTTGCAAAACTAAATAGGCTATTTTATACTACTATATGTTTGTATGTAGCAGCAAGTGACTGTAGCTGCAGCAGCAGTTGTACATCACAGCTGTAGCAACTGCAGTAGTATATCACAGCTGTAGCAACTACAGCAATGGTTGTACATCACAGCTGTAGCCATTACAGTGGCAGTTGTACATCAGCTGTAACTGCCCCAGTAGCAGTTGTACACCACTGCTATACCCACTACAGTAGCGGTTGTACATCTCAGCTGTACACACTACAGTAGTAGTTGTACATCACAGCTGTACCCATTACAGTAGCAGTTGTACATAACAGCTGTACCCGCTACAGTAGTGGTTGTACATCATAGCTGTATCCGCTACAGTAGCAGTTGTACATAACAGCTGTACCCACTACACTAGCGGCTGTACATCACAGCTGTAGCGGCTGCAGCAACAATTGCGCTAACATCAGGTTGGTCTTACTGGTTGGAGTAGTATGTGTAATGGCCGGTGTTTTCTAATGCCATGCAGACCTTATGCAAGGTCAAGGATATCATGTGACATTTAACTTACTAGAATCATATTTTCTGTCTATGCCGAGGCCAACACAGTGGGATTTCTTCACCGTGTACTTACTTCCCCTGGCTCAACATTTATAGAAAATAAATTGAGAATTTTAAACTGTTTTGAATTCCATGTTTGTTCAGACAGAGGGGTTAGCTTACCAGGACGTATCTTATATAATATGTAGCTTTCAAAATTAGCATACACCACAAAAATGTGGACATATACACCACATTGAATGACTTGTGATATCTCTTCTAGGGATTATTCTGTCAGATCTACATCTAGTATTGTCTTCAAGCCATCACACATTACCCCATTTTATATTACCCCTGGTACTTGGTTTCAATAAAACTAAATAATTTTTTATGAAATGACAATGTTAGTTTTAACACTGTTATCTAGACTATCGTCTACACTTTCATATTCAAGTTTACAGACTCACTTGTCAGTCCCTTGCTTTGGACAGAAACCTTTTTTTTTCAATCTTTTTGTGCTATCTGCTTTTCCTTCTTCAACCATGTCCTGCCACTGCAGTAAACACTGTACATAATACAATCATTTTGATAATTTTTTATGTTCATATTACATTATATTTTCTATAAAAAAATGGATGCTGCTTAATGCATAAAATGGCTCCCTCGAGACAATTTCCAAAGTCCATATTGTAGGGGGATATCCTCCCCACACCCTTCATCTATTTCACCTCCAGCAGAATTTACATCCTATTCACCCTTGCACCTCTGTTACAACAAGAAATGGCTGTAGGCTACAAATCACATGAAATTCAATACTTTACACCGGCATCTGGAACCCTTTGGGTGTAACATAAGCATTCATGAACCAAGAAGCAGACTACTTCAACAACACATTTTATTTAGTCATTGGTGAGGGTATACACTAACACAGTCAATGAGTCACTTGGTGAGGGTATATACTAACAGTCAATGAGTCGCTTGGTGAAGGTATACTAACAGTCAATGAGTTACTTGGTGAAGGTATACTAACATAGTCAATGAGTCACTTGGTGAGGGTATACTAACACAGTCAATGAGTCACTTGGTGAGCGTATATACTAACACAGTCAATGAGTCACTTGGTGAATGTATACTAACACAGTCAATGAGTCACTTGGTGAGGGTATACTAACACAGTCAATGAGTCACTTGGTGAGGGTATACTAACACAGTCAATGAGTCACTTGGTGAGGGTATACTAACGCAGTCAATGAGTCACTTGGTGAGGGTATACTAACAGTCAATGAGTCACTTGGTGAATGTATACTAACACAGTCAATGAGTCACTTGGTGAGGGTATACTAACGCAGTCAATGAGTCACTTGGTGAGGGTATACTAATGCAGTCAATGAGTCACTTGGTGAGGGTATACTAACGCAGTCAATGAGTCACTTGGTGAGGGTATACTAACGCAGTCAATGAGTCACTTGGTGAGGGTATACTAACGCAGTCAATGAGTCACTTGGTGAGGGTATACTAACGCAGTCAATGAGTCACTTGGTGAGGGTATACGAACGCAGTCAATGAGTCACTTGGTGAGGGTATACTAACAGTCAATGAGTCACTTGGTGAGGGTATACTAACACAGTCAATGAGTCACTTGGTGAATGTATACTAACACAGTCAATGAGTCACTTGGTGAGGGTATACTAACACAGTCAATGAGTCACTTGGTGAGGGTATACTAACGCAGTCAATGAGTCACTTGGTGAGGGTATACTAACGCAGTCAATGAGTCACTTGGTGAGGGTATACTAACGCAGTCAATGAGTCACTTGGTGAGGGTATACTAACGCAGTCAATGAGTCACTTGGTGAGGGTATACTAACGCAGTCAATGAGTCACTTGGTGAGGGTATACTAACGCAGTCAATGAGTCACTTGGTGAGGGTATACTAACGCAGTCAATGAGTCACTTGGTGAGGGTATACGAACGCAGTCAATGAGTCACTTGATGAGGGTATACTAACAGTCAATGAGTCACTTGGTGAGGGTATACTAACACAGTCAATGAGTCACTTGGTGAATGTATACTAACACAGTCAATGAGTCACTTGGTGAGGGTATACTAACACAGTCAATGAGTCACTTGGTGAGGGTATACTAACACAGTCAATGAGTCACTTGGTGAGGGTATACTAACGCAGTCAATGAGTCACTTGGTGAGGGTATACTAACAGTCAATGAGTCACTTGGTGAATGTATACTAACACAGTCAATGAGTCACTTGGTGAGGGTATACTAACGCAGTCAATGAGTCACTTGGTGAGGGTATACTAACGCAGTCAATGAGTCACTTGGTGAGGGTATACTAACGCAGTCAATGAGTCACTTGGTGAGGGTATACTAACGCAGTCAATGAGTCACTTGGTGAGGGTATACTAACGCAGTCAATGAGTCACTTGGTGAGGGTATACTAACGCAGTCAATGAGTCACTTGGTGAGGGTATACTAACGCAGTCAATGAGTCACTTGGTGAGGGTATACTAACACAGTCAATGAGTCACTTGTAGAGTGAATGCTGCAGTGTTAAGTTGAACAGGAGACATTTCTACACTTGACACATCAACCGATGTGGAATGTCGACCACGTAACAGGTGAACTACAGGTGACGAGATAAGTCAACAGGATGGACACAATCTACTCCGCTGATGGAGTAATCAGATCTTTTCTTCATCGTTTCTACATGTGGAAGACAAAATGCTGAAGAGTACAGGACGCACTATGGTCTCATAACGACAGCAGTATTCCACAGATCTCAAACACTTCACAGCTTCAAATGTATATAACAATAAAAATAAATATGGTTACTTCCCACAACGGTAATCTCAGTACAAAAAAGCTGGTACAAAATCACTGTTAATCAAACAAGCATTGTAACATAATCGTTCGACAGAGACAGACGGTAAATAGACATGTTTGTTGTATCAAACAAAATAAAAAAGGCATATATGTGGGTAAAATAGGTCTACAGCAAATTAAACTCCTGAGACAGGCACGTACCATGTTGCTACACAATAGTTTGTACTGCAGTATATACAAATATCCATATGTGGTCACTAGGTAACACATTCTACTCACAGTTCTCCATGTCTAGGTCTATTCAGTTATCTTCTAATGGAACCATTGATACTAAAGATCCGTTTAGTGAGCAATTAATTCTGAATGTTGAACAACACTTTGGCACCCGACATTCGAACAATTATTTGCTCACATGGGTAGTAGTTCTTTTGACAAATCAATGGTCCAAACCAACTACATGGCAATTGTATATACTACAAATATTGCTTGTCATATATACATATATATGTGTACAGTCGATGGAAGTGAGTATTAATGCATTTCACTTGTGTTGTCTGACCATTGGCACAGACTAATGAACACAAAACTTGGCACCTGTTGTTTTCTCGTGCACTCGTATTGTGTGCTCCTCTAAATCACACAATAAACTTGCATAACGAGTACATCTGAACGCAGTTATGATATCGGCAATGCTTCCAAGATACAACATGATATAACTGTTTTATACTTTGGCAGGACTTTGGAACTCCCCAACATTTCGACCAAATACGTTGGTGTAACAAACTTTTGGTTTGCTGATTACTATACGACAGACTGTAAAAGTGCATAGACAATGGGCTTGATCAATGTTTTATCCCTAAACAGCACAAATGTCCTAGCCTGTAAGTCCCACTATATCAAGTATAAAACAATTACTGTACAGTCAATGATAACATTGTTACAAAATAAGAAAGCACATCAACAATGTTAGGTGGACATGTTACCTACAGAGCAACAGCACATCAACAATGTTAGGTGGACATGTTACCTACAGAGCAACAGCACATCAACAATGTTAGGTGGACATGTTACCTACAGAGCAACAGCACATCAACAATGTTAGGTGGACATGTTACCTACAGAGCAACAGCACATCAACAATGTTAGGTGGACATGTTACCTACAGAGCAACAGCACATCAACAATGTTAGGTGGACATGTTACCTACAGAGCAACAGCACATCAACAATGTTAGGTGGACATGTTACCTACAGAGCAACAGCACATCAACAATGTTAGGTGGACATGTTACCTACAGAGCAACAGCACATCAACAATGTTAGGTGGACATGTTACCTACAGAGCAACAGCACATCAACAATGTTAGGTGGACATGTTACCTACAGAGCAACAGCACATCAACAATGTTAGGTGGACATGTTACCTACAGAGCAACAGCACATCAACAATGTTAGGTGGACATGTTACCTACAGAGCAACAGCACATCAACAATGTTAGGTGGACATGTTACCTACAGAGCAACAGCACATCAACAATGTTAGGTGGACATGTTACCTACAGAGCAACAGCACATCAACAATGTTAGGTGGACATGTTACCTACAGAGCAACAGCACATCAACAATGTTAGGTGGACATGTTACCTACAGAGCAACAGCACATCAACAATGTTAGGTGGACATGTTACCTACAGAGCAACAGCACATCAACAATGTTAGGTGGACATGTTACCTGCAGAGCAACAGCACATCAACAATGTTAGGTGGACATGTTACCTGCAGAGCAACAGCACATCAACAATGTTAGGTGGACATGTTACCTGCAGAGCAACAGCACATCAACAATGTTAGGTGGACATGTTACCTACAGAGCAACAGCACATCAACAATGTTAGGTGGACATGTTACCTACAGAGCAACAGCACATCAACAATGTTAGGTGGACATGTTACCTACAGAGCAACAGCACATCAACAATGTTAGGTGGACATGTTACCTACAGAGCAACAGCACATCAACAATGTTAGGTGGACATGTTACCTACAGAGCAACAGCACATCAACAATGTTAGGTGGACATGTTACCTGCAGAGCAACAGCACATCAACAATGTTAGGTGGACATGTTACCTGCAGAGCAACAGCACATCAACAATGTTAGGTGGACATGTTACCTGCAGAGCAACAGCACATCAACAATGTTAGGTGGACATGTTACCTGCAGAGCAACAGCACATCAACAATGTTAGGTGGACATGTTACCTACAGAGCAACAGCACATCAACAATGTTAGGTGGACATGTTACCTACAGAGCAACAGCACATCAACAATGTTAGGTGGACATGTTACCTACAGAGCAACAGCAGTAGGGTTTCATATACCTTTTGCTAATGCTACAAAAAAATGCACTAACACATTAATACCAAGCATCAAATTGACATTGGTACTATATTTCAGAGAGTGCTATATTGTTGATACAGTGTATACTGTTTATGGCCTATTAATTTGTCAGAAAATGTATTGTTTCAAGTCCGTGAAATAATTGTGCATAAAATATGTCTATTTTACACCCGTTAGTATTTCATTATCCACAGCTTTATATTAGCAATAATATATTGCATAAAGTAATAAACACCATAATGAAAGGCCAGGTTTTTCAACAAAATGTACTTCAAAACATGGTCATTGTATAGTGTGAATGCTACATTACGCTAAATAATACTCTCGATATTATAATTTCTCAACATACAATACAAAACTGCTGCTTTAACTGCATAGAGAACTGCCATATGCGAGGCTAGCATCATACACTGCTGGCTAACATGTCCACTGTACACAGAATCTCCGACTCTTCAAGTGTTCCCAAAGACTGATTTTGACACATCAGTATTGACACTTTGGCAAAACACATCCTGCAGTACAGATAATAAGTATAAGAACATTTTAATTTCTTCTACACTGCCATAGAAGTAAATAAGTCTCAAAAGGTCAAATGTGCAGACTCAAAGAGGAACACTACAGTATAAAAAAGTACTATACGAAGACAACAAAGTTGGACTTTACATTTCCTCAGCAAATTACTATAATGGGAAAGTGACATATCAGATTAATGATTGCATTTATGAAAGAGAGCATTTAGTAACCTGGCACCTTTACCACTAGTCAGTCAATGGGTGACATATGGCTAAGTTGACACACCATAAGACAAAAAAGAATTGCAAGGTGATTGTCTGTGTGGCCCATGGTTTGTTGGCTGACTTTGAGACATGAACACTTGCTTGGAGTAGATATCTATGGTAAACTACCAGGTATAGCAACCAGGTAAACTACCAGGTATAGCAACCAGGTAAACTAGACCAACTATAAATGGCACGTTGTAAGTTAGCTGACTGAGACATCAAGACTTGCACAGAGTAGAACTCTATGGTAGACTAGATCAACTATTACTATTTAATAGTACGGTGTATACAGTCTTTAATCACCAATGTGGGGCCTGAGCATGAGTTGCTATGTGCACAATACGCAGCTCTCTAGTCAAATGTCATCTTTCTCGCAAATGGCGTCATACAAAATCATTGTGGAAATAATACAAAAACATGTATCAAAATGAATATCGCTGACATCAATGTGCTAATGTTTCCACTATTCATTCAAAATGATGAGTTTCAAATGTGTTTAACATGTATAGTTCTTGGCAATCAATAATTCACGAATGCTGCTGCCACAAATATTTCCATCTAATGTACAAGTCTAAGGTGTCACTTCCAATTCTCGTATGTGTAAAATCTTGGCGCTCCACATTAGTGGGGCTTCCACGAGTGGTGCCACCTGGTGTGACGATGATGCTTGTGGTCCCTCCGATACCGGGGGTGATGTCTGTGACCATGACCTTCCAGTTCACGATGAACCCCATGTGCCTCGTCAAACCACGAAACGTCATTGTGATGCAGGTCATCCGACTGGAAGAACGAGTTGTTTGCCTGTTACCATCTTTATCATGGCTGACCATTGGGCAGTTTTACTATTGCTAGTAAAGTGATGCCACTGTTAGCTGTGTTTCTGCCGCAGTACTACTGCGATAGTGTCACAACTATTGCAACTGTATGACGATAGCATTAGGGACTTATGAGTATGGAGGAAAAGCAAACCCTAATGTAGGGGAGGCAGTTGACTCACTACGTTGTCAATCCCTGACCAACATCGTTAATATTTAAAATGATTGTTGGTGTTAGGTCAGGTACGGAAATTTGCAAAATGAAATTGAAATGGCATGTTTATGAACATTGTTTCTGTGTGGCAGAAGTAGCCCTGCTGATCTGTTTGCCAACTAGCATTATTAGATCAACAGTTCAATGTACTAACAGTGATAACCATCGATAGTTGTTATCGACTGTAAACCAATCACAACAACTATCATGATATTAAATTACAAATGTACTGCAACATACCCACATCTGGAAACTTTCAGAACTGCCCAGGAATTATTCCCAATGATGAGGCATACTCAGCCCTGTAGTAGGACTTAAAGAACACTGGCAATGTGAGTCCATGACAGACTACTTATTTTCCCTGTGCATTATTTTTTTACTTTTCCTAGCATAGACACCAAAGAGAACATATGTCTTTTAATATATCACTTCCAAAAGGAACAGGCAATGTGAGTTTAATGAAATTACCTAGGTAAAATTGTAGCAGGTGGACTCAACCCCCGTTGCTCTAACCGCCAAAACACTGAAATGAATTTGTTTCATAAAATGAAAAAAAATGGAATGAAGGAAGGACCAAAATATATGCAAACTTACCATGAAGTATTTGTCCAACTCATGTGTACTTGACATGTCATTGACAGACCACGGCCTCTCGACTCCTTGCAATCCCTTCCTCAAAATGTTGCTGTCATGATGACGTCCCTTCATACAGTTTGTGTAATACGCTGGGTCTGTCACTTCATCTTGTCCGTAGCATGACTGGTTAAGTTGGGTTTCGCCCAAACTCTTTCCTGCGAATTCAGGTAGATGCCTGTCATCATATCGGTCTATTCTCTTTGAGATATTCCTCTCCATGGCTGCTGGCATGTCATTCTCAACAGCCACATTATCGGTTCGCAATCGCTTTTCTCTATGACTTTGTTTCGCCTTCTTTTTTTTTCTTTTCTGTGCTTTAGAGAGAGTTCCCCCATTGCCCGTGGTAGCAGCTGGGATGGGTGACCCACGTGGTATGGCAGAGAGTGTTGGTGTATGTACTCTCTCTGCCTGGCCAGCAGAGTTTCCAACTGGAGCCACCGTGTGTTCCATGCATGGTCGACCGCTGAAGTCTGGTGCTAGTCCGCAGTGAGACACGCTACCGTTCATGACGATACCTATTGGCATCACCTCTGGAGAAAACACCTGTGCCGTCATATTCAACATGACACCTATCGGCTTAACGTCAGCACAACTGCTGGTGTGGCATGCTTTGTGCTTTGACGTTGTGCACACATCACCATTGTTTCTTTTTCTCTTCTCACCTACTTCTCTGAATCTGTCCTCTGCATGTCTCGACATGCTTTCACTTTTACTTTTAACAACGTGATAAATGTATTCCACGATGTTAGCCTTCGATCTTCTGCTACAGATAGTCATCGAATCATTTTCTTTGTGAACATCATCTTCATCTTCTATATCTTCGGCATCACTAATTGGCTCATATAAGCTGTTCTCGGAGTCACCGAGTCCATTTTCACTTTCCTTAACCTGGCTCATACTGTCTCCAGTCGTGTCAGCTTCAATGCAACTTTCTTCCATGTGCCTGTCTGTTTGAGGTACGCTACATTCGGTGTTATTCAGATCATCTTCATTTTCCTCATTGTGACTTTCACCGTCATGACAACCTGCTTCTGTTGCGCAGTGTTCTGTCTCATTGATATCACCCCCATCAACAGATGTCATTGTTTCCGCCAGGTTGTTTTCAATTTCCTGGTTTCCACAATGTCCACTTGTATCATCAGCATCATTGACTTCATCAACGTTTTGTTGAGCCTGATTTTCACTATCGTCAATATCTTCCACATGGCCAGTTCTTTCTCCACTGCTAGAGTTGATGACACTGTCATTACCATTTTCTTGAACAAGACTATCATGGCAAGTATCAATGCCTTCACTTCTTTCTGGCATGTCACTTTGTCCGTCATCACTTTCTTTACATCGACTTTCACAGCAATCAGCAACGGCAACACTTTCCTCATAATGGCTCTCCAGTGTCATGTCAATTTCAGTGTGATTGGTGTCGTCATTCTTTTCTTTACCATGACTGTCACTGCTGGCAGCTATGATATTGTTTTCCTCACGCTGGCCACTTTCTTTTGACAAGTCATCTTCATCATCAATGATGTCACCATCACTTTCTTTAACATGACTTTGACAGCAATCCACTTTGGCATCACATTCTTCATGTTGGTCATTCTCGTTTAACTTGTCATTTTCACCATCAATGACGTCATTACCATTGTCTGGACTCTGACTTTCACCTGCACCAGCTACGATATCACTTTCTTTTGACTTATCACTTTCAGCATCTATGATGTCATCATCATTTTCTTTCACAACTACAATATCACCTTCTTCGCTTTCTTTTGACTTATCATTTTCAGCATCTATGATGTCATCATCATTTCCTTCAACATGACTTTCACTGCAAGCAGCTGCAATATCACTTTGGCCTCTTTCTTTTGACATGCCACTTTCCGCATTAATGATATCAGCATCAATGATATCAGCATCTGCGATATCAGCATCGATGAGATCAGCATCATATTCACTACATGCAACTTTGGAACCATTTTCTTCACTTTGGCCACTTTCTTTTGACTTGTCACTTTCTGTATCAATGATATCAGCATCATAGTCACTACATGCAGCTTTGGAAACATTTTCTTCAGTTTGGCCACTTTCTTTTGACTTGTCACTTTCTGTATCAATGATATCAGCATCATATTCACTACATGCAGCTTTGGAACCATTTTTTTCACTTTGGCCACTTTCTTTTGACTTGCCACTTTCTTCACTTTCACAAGTTCCTTTTGACTTGTTACATTCATCATCAATGACGTCCTCGTTGTCATCTTCAACTTGACCAATGTCCTCTATGAAGTCATGGTCACTGAAGAATTCCCCAGTTTTACCTACTTCATGATCAACTGTTTCATTGAGACAAATGTCATCGATGTCAATGTTGTCATAGCAACTTTCTTCTACTCCGGAGCCATGTGCTTTAATTCTGCAGCAGAGGTCTGAAGGAGTTTCAGCCTTGGGCAAGCAGACAGACTTGACGATTGTGTCTCTTGTGCTTCTCGTCATGTTGGCAGGTTCTGGCTTCATTGCGGCCTGTGCTAGCTTGTTTCCACCCAATTGCTGGGCTGTACAGTCTTGTGACAGGGTCCGGGAGTATGCGCTGACGCCGTCTGAAACAGGGTAATAACCTCATCAGTACTCACGATTCCATTGTCGTTATAACTACCTACTATGGACACTTCTTTGATTGACAGCAGAATAAATTTCCTCCCCATCGCTACTTCCTCTCGTATGTATGTCAACGATCTATCTGACAAGTCAGGCATGTGGTTGAAATGTCTTGTTTCTAACTAAGACCATCCTCGCAAGCCAGGGGTGGTGACTACATGCAATACCCATGGCAGATCTCCTATGCAATGTATGGAAGTCAGCCAAGTCAAACTAGTAATTGATTTCACCGGTCGCGACTGTACCACCTGTGAGAACAGTGCAGACACCCGCCCCACCCGCAACTCAAATCTTTGGTGAAGCCAGCGACATAGTGGAATCCTAACATTCTCACAAAACATTACACATAACATGGGCAAACTTGTTGGCTGAAACAAAACCGAGCCAAACACTCTGGCAAACGATATCATTGATTGACTTTAACTTCAGCGTTTTGCAAAGTGATCTGCCGGGGGTACCGAGACTGGTGAAACCAGCAGCATCCCCTGGCACACGAGGATGACTAAGATATGCCTGTTCTTTACAAGTCTCTAGTTCTTTCTTCACTAGTCTCACCTTTGGTGTCATTCACGCCCATCGGATGATGTGCACAACTGCTCAGGTTCTGCAAGTGAAAACAAAATGCTGCTTATAGGAAGCCCAAATAGAACATGAACTCATCGTTATACTACAATCACCTTTGCAACAATACTATGGCACCAACAGTTCCCTCAGCTGCATCGATACAAGCAAGATACAAGTAAATAAAATGTCACATCACGTTAGTGTGGTTGACAGCAGTACAGCTGCTCTGGCAACTCCTATTTCAACTTCTGAAGGTATCAGCCCTCCTGTTGACAGCTTTGAGGACATCAGCCATTCTCTTGACCGTTTTGAAAAACACGACCCCTTCTACTGATTCCTCTGAAGACGTCAACCCTTCTATTAATTCCTATGAAAATATCAGCTCTTCTGATCCGAAGATATCAGCCATTCTGTTGACTGCCCTGAAGACATGAGCCATTCTATTAACCAGGGTTTCCGCCAGCAGGATAAAATTATGTACCCAAAATTAATTCTAGGGTACAGATACGTACCCAAAATAAATCCAGATTTTAAAATTTCTTCTTCACGAAATGCACATGCGTTGATAACATTCTGTGCAATGAAACTCATACCTGATGACGTTTTTAATGGTGAAGAATGAGCCCGTGCTAACACGTTTATGCTAGCTATTTTGTGATTGGCTAAACGTGGTATTCACTGCAGGACTGAAGCCTTCACCTCAGGACAGAACATGGCGTACCGGTATATTGGTAGGCCTACTGTAAAGAATATGGTATGCTGTCATGGCTGTACATTTTTTTTGCAATGTTTTCGAGTATTAATTGTTTCTTGGTGAAGAAAAATAACACAAGATACCATACTACATCATGAATCGGACTATTTATTCTAAAATGTGAAGGCAAGTTTACAATTTTCCTGCCGAATGTTACATTTGTCAATAATTCTCCTACGAAATATGGAAATGAGACTCCAAATGCCAGGAAATCGCTTCTCCGAGCATCTAGAAATCCAATTTTTTTCTGGGTGAGGCCCAGACCCCCAACCATCGGGGCACCTACAAGAATCATGGCACGCTTCGCCTGCCAGTTCCGCAGTCTAAAAATTTACTAACTCCGTACCCAAATTATTATTTCTGGCAAAAACACTGTTAACTGATCTGAAGACATCAGCCCTTCTATTGACTGTGCTGCAGATATAAGCCCTTCTATTGACTGCTATGAAAACATCATCTTCTGTTGACTGATCTGAAGACATCAGCCCTTCTATTGACTGTGCTGCAGATATAAGCCCTTCTATTGACTGCTATGAAAACATCAGCTCTTCTGTTAACTGATCTGAAGACATCAGCCCTTCTATTGACTGTGCTGAAGACATCAGCCCTTCTACTGACTGATCTGATAACATAAGCCCTTCTAGTTACTGCTCTGAATACATCAGCCCTTCTAGTTACTGCTCTGAATACATCAGCCCTTCTAGTTACTGCTCTGAATACATCAGCCCTTCTACTGACTGCTCTGAAGTAATCAGCCCTTCTTTTGTCTGCTCTAAAGACTTCAACCATTCTATTGACTGCTCTGAAACTCTACCCTCGTTGTATCTCACCTGAATAAATTCAAGATATTTTGTCATGGTGACAATTCTCCGAGCCAGATACTTCAGCGGGTTGTCTAACAGAGATACTGCACTGTCCTGTCTTGGTGATTTCTGCAACTCTGCCTGCATCTTTCTGGAAAAAACAAACAAACTTCTATAAAGTAAATTTGTAATCTTAGCAAGTCAGAATACGTTAATGCAGCCTTGTCTATTCTGTTGGCGGAATCACTCTCTTACAAGCATGGTCATTATTAGCAGGAAGTTCACTTAACCAGATGTCTTCAATGTGAAAACTTTGCAACGTGCTCAACAACGCATGGCCAATTGGCCATACAATTTTCCCAGCCTGCCTCTGTGATACTGCCGATTTGTTTTCAATTTAAATGTTACACATACCTGTATATGCAACATTCAAATTGCAAACAATGTTTCAGTCTTATTAAACATAATTGTGGCAGGCTGCTGCTGTACACTTTCAACATACCAGTTTATTCTAGTGATGATACTATTAAGAACACTATTGAAAAAAGGTAAACAGAAAGTAACCAGTTTCACGAAGTGTTCATACTGTATCAACGGTTGTACAGCCCTGGACGATTGACATGGATTCTCAAAACAATCATAGAAGACACGCAGAACATAGCATACATTACTGACCATTCTTCAGGATAGTTCTTTTTCAAATCAAAAACTTTTATTTTGCATATCCAAAAACGTATTTTACCTGGTAAAGGCTTTCGTCGGATGTATCACGTTGACTTCAACAGTACCAATGATGCTGAATGACTGCCTCACGTGTACGATGACATCATTCAGCGTCATCGGTACTGATGAAGTCAATGTGATACGTTCGACGAAAGCCTTTACCAGGTGAAATACGTTTTGGATATGCAAAATGAACGTTTTTGATTTGAAAAAGAACTATCCTGAAGAATGTTCTTTAATCTTAGAACAAAGTATGGACAAGAGTGTGTCAAAGACGTGAGGAAACTCGAAGAATTTACCAGAAAGGTTTCGCGCCACTGGAATTACGCTAGGTTGCAAAGACATCAACGTAACACCTCCCAGTCTCAGTCTGAAATGCCCGATAAACACGACGAATGCGAGGAGAATAGTGGACAAAGTATGGAAGGACCTACTGAGAGAGAAAATAATAAACAACAAATTGGACACATCTAAAGAGAAGAACCTCGCCCTAGAAACAAAGTTGTTTACTTTGTATCCAAGGGAAGAACAACAAAACGTCACGTACCACATTGCATCAGTGCAACGTCAGCGAGAGTACACACGAGAAAACAAAATGGCGACATCAACAAAAAATTCAGCGCTTGGAAGCGAAGAGAGACAGAATAAACGAAGCTGATCATACCGGAACCCAGCTGAAAAGGTAGACAGACAATAGCGTACAGTGTCCAGGGAATTGGCCTTTGGAAAATTCACAAGAATTGGTGAAAGAAATAATAAGGCTGAGAGAGGAAGAAGGAGAATCAGTTGTGTTATATGATGTTGTGTCGTTGTTCATGAAGACTCGATCAAAGAAACAAACAAAAATCATCAGGAAACAACTAGAGAATGACAAGACACTAAAGAAGAGAACAAACCTAAATGTAGACGACGTCATGGAGTTGTTGTAATTTGTCTTGGGGACTATGTACTTTAGATTTGGAGGAGAAATTTACCAAAAGTTTGGGGTAGCCATGGGCAGACTGGTATACCCCATTGTTGTGAACTTATGCATGGAGGACTTGGAGCAGAAAATCATAGCCACACCACCAGACGATTGCCAACCAAGAAACTGGAAGCGATATGTGGACGATGTAACTTGCCTGGTACACACAGGAAAGGCAAAAAAATTACAACACATCCACACTGTAGACCACATGGGTAGCATCATTTTCACGAGAGAAGACAAAGAGAACAACAGTATGCCCTTCTTGGATGCGAAGTTCACCAGAAAGGAAGATGGCAGTGTGAAGTCCACAGTGTACAGGAAGAAGACGTACACTGACCAATACCTGAACTTTGCATCCCACCACCCCAAACAGCAGAAGTTATGAGTTGTCAGAACCCTTATGAACAGGTGTGAGACGATACCTTCAGAGGAGGGGGACAAGAAGGAAGAGGTGGAACACTTGAGAGGAGCTCTAAGAGTATGTGGCTATCCATCCTGGGCCTTGAAAAGGGTGACGGAAAGCAGCAAGAAAAAAAGACCAACAAAAAGACAAAGGACAGAGACTACAGGAGCCAAGAAACTACAGAGAGAGTACATCGAGTACTGAAGAAGTATGGATTAGCAACAGCCATGCGTCCCCACACCACCCTCAGGCGCCTGTTGGTACATCCCAAGGGCAAAGTAGAGCTAGAAGAACAGGGAAACTGGTGTACCAAATACCACGCCAGAAATGTGGTACTGCGTACATCGGGGAGACAGGAAGACTACTTAAAACACAACTGGAGGAACACAGAAAGGACGTAGACAACACGAAAAATGAGAAATATACAAGTAGCGGAAAAAAAAGATTGATGTCTACCATCAATAAATCCGCCCTTACAGACCACGCAGCAACTGAAAACCACATCATAGACTGGGAGGGAGCGAAAATTGTAGACAAGAAACCCAACCGAAGAATCCGGCTCATCAAGGAAGTCATCTGGATCAAGAAAACCAGAACACCCATCAACAGAGACGAGGGCAATTACGAACTGCCTCAGGTGTACGATGACATCATTCAGCATCATCGGTACTGATGAAGTCAACGTGATACGTTCGACGAAAGCCTTTACCAGGTAAAATATGTTTGGGATATGCAAACAGTTTTTGATTTGAACATGTAAAACAATTGTACAAGATAACATAATTCAAAACAATCATAGAAGACATGCAGAGCATAGCAAACAATTGTACGAAATGACATAATTTCTTCATGCAAAGGTTCTTACATACGAATGCAGCATGAACCTGGCCTAGTGTCAGTTATAAACTGTACACCAGGGATGACCAGATGAGGGTATCTTGGTTGAGCTACACCTGACAGGTACAGATGCGGATGCATTTTCCAGTCACGGATGCAGAAAATCAAATCGCACCATCATTGTTATCTATACAGGAACAGATAGGAAATTTCAAGAAGTGACATCACTACAGTGGTATTTCCTATTCCACATGCTAGTACCACATGCTAGTGCATGTGGAATCCTAGCTCGAGCCATTCTTCATCCTACATTAAGCATACATGTTGACTGGATATCAACACTGTTTAAATCCAAAATGCTTTAAATTGTTTTATTTTTTCCCCTACCTGTACCAGGCACGTCGTTGCTGGAACAACTCGGGCAGTTGACACACATGCTGCACATCAAGATGACAGATCTCAGTCAACTTCTTACGCCGGTGCATGTGAAGCCAGCCAAGCGCCAGAAGCAACCAATCCTTCCTCGAGCCTGACGCTCCACGTTCAGACATCAACAACAGCTCCTCATACACTGCCTCAATGATCATCTTCAGTGTGTACAGTTCATTGCAGTGGCCGAGCGGAATAGGACGAATTCGCATAAAGAGAAACTGTCCCTCCACTGAGATATATTTCTCCACCTCGGAGCACAGACGCAGTATTTGTGGCAGGACTTGGATCTGCTGATCCATGTGGAATCTGTTCAACTGCCCAAGACCTTCGTTGATGATCTCGCAATCGAGGCGACTCCGGTCAATTCGGCGGTGAATCTCTTTATCCGGCAAAGGCATCGACGCGATTTTCACCTTATCTGCAGTCACACCTGCCTTGATCTCTGCAAGGACCCTGTAGAGTTTCTGCCGTTCCAGTTGTTTCTTCCGGGACGCTGGGCTGTGTGTATTGCTGGTGTTCGAACAGCTCGACGTTGAAGAGATGTTAGCCGAGGTGTTCTCAGCAAACATTTCGTCATCGCTTATCTGCTGGAGCATCTTTTTGAGTTTCGCTGAATACACCAGCATCATCTGGTGACGCTGCCGGGGGAGCCTCCTCGAGTACTCTTTGGTGATATTGCACACGGTCGAACTCGCAACACAGAAGTCTGACGTGTTCCACGCATCTTGTGGTAGGTTCACCGGTATCAACTCTCCCCAATCAGCACTCGAACATTCCGTCTCACATGAGGTCTGTTCTAAAGGAATCATAAGAGTGACGGTGTGGAGGTCTTTCTCATCAAGTGGACATACAAGGCTTCTTTCATCGGGTGAACGTAGTCGTGGATCTGTTGTGTTAACACATGAATCTTCCCAGAGCTGCCTGTAGGTGAAGTCAGCTGCCTTAGAGTCAAGTGTTGTTGTTAACCAGGGGATGACATGTTCCGTCTTCGCTTTATCCATAGCGTTGACACCACACTGAGGCGTTAGACCAGCAACCAGCAGCGTGTTTCCCTGACCACTGCAATGTCGTGACCGAGTGTCTTGTCCAGCCAGTGGTGGATCTCTTTGACCACTGCCATGTCGTGACCATGTCTCTTGTCCAGCCAGTGGTGGGTTTCTCTGACCACTGCCACGTCTTGACCGTGTGTCTTTTCCAGCCAGTGGTGGGTCTCTCTGACCACTGCCATGTCTTGACCGAGTGTCTTGTCCAGCCAGTGGTGGGTCTCTCTGACCACTGCCATGTCTTGACCGAGTGTCTTGTTCAGCTAGTGGTGGGTCTCTCTGACCACAGCCATGTCTTGACCAAGTGTCTTGTCCAGCCAGTGGTGGATCTCTCTGACCACTGCCATGTCTTGACGGAGTGTCTTGCCCAGCCAGTGTTGGGTCTCTCTGTCCACTGCCGTGTCTTGACTGAGTCTCTTGTCCAGCAAGTGGTGGGTCTCTCTGACTGCTGCCATGTCTTGACCAAGTGTCTTGTTCAGCAAGTGGTGGGTCTCTCTGACCACTGCTATGTCTTGACCGAGTGTCTTGTCCATCTATGGGTTGTTTCAGTGATCCCGTGCCAGTCAACTGTCTTGCATGTCCTTTGCCCTGCAGTGACACGGCTGAACTGCTAACTGCATGCTGGGAAGTGGGTCGATGCCAAGCTTCTGTCAGAACCGATGCTAGTGATTCATGAGACGTCGTCTTGTGCACAATTCTTGGATCTTTCGGCTTGTGTGACCAGACAGAGGCTGCCCAGTCACTGCCTCGAACGTGTGGCAATGCCATAGTGGTAAACGCACTCTGATCTGAATCTGTTGAGTCTGCTGACAAAACAGGAGACTGTGCAAGACCTGCACATTTCATTATGCATCCCCGAGTGTGGCCACTTGCTGTGTGTTCTGGACACTTATCAGCCGTGACAGTGCCCAGTGTCCTCCCCATGGCAGACCAGACATTCCAGCCATTCTTCTGACCCATATCAGAACTCCTCTTGCCATCACAGCCAGCCTCTGGTACCTGCACACTACGCTGTAACCAACTTCTTGCAGGAACATCTCTGCAATGGTTCAACCCAACAGTTGTCTGATGTTCTTTATCACAGGCAGTGCTGTTGTTGATGTCGCCACCGACACTGTGGCATCTTGCACTCTCCACAAGAGCAGCACCGCTGGTTCTGCGTGTCTTTTGTTGTTCAAAGTCGGTGTTCCGACATCCTTTGGGATGACGAATTTTCTCTCCTGGCTTTCTCATCGTTGCCTTGTGATCATTGGCTTTTGCAACAAGTCTCACACAGTATCCCTTTTGTACTAGAGCATTTTTGGAAGACACGTGGCCCAGCTCAACAGAGGCCTGATCAGTGAGAGTCTTTGTTGTCTTACCACTCTTCTGCCAAGTGGCCAACATGTTGTGGCTTCTGCCGTGCTTCAGTTTAGTTGCCATTGTCTTCAGCATTGGCGGCATCTCCCCAGTCGCCCACAGTCGTGGTCTCCACGGCTTCGCCGTCGGTGACAACTTCTGTGCCACCGACTTTGGACTGAATGGTCGCTGCTGGCTTCCTCTGACGACTGCTGATATTGTAGGTAGTGACGCTGCTGCGTTCATGACTTCGTTGTCATTTGTCTGCCTGGCCGTCTCCACGTTTGTGTGGTGTTTGTTCTTTTCTCGGTCACTGTCGGATTTCTTGGAACATTTGTGCAAACTATTCTCGGTAGTGCATTTGTGCTTCTTGTGATGTTTCTTGTGGTGTTTCTTCACGTCCTGTTTCCCAGTCTTGCTCCTGTCATGAGCATCTGTGCTGTGTTTTGAGGTAGTCTTGCTGTTTGACTTGGAATGAAGCAACAGACTGTGTGTTTTCTCTGCTCCTTCGTGAACACCCAACTGCTCTGATGGTTTACAGATATGTTCCTTACAAGGTCTTTTGCTTGCCCTATCCGATTCAGTATACACCTTCGCCTTGTGATTCCTGAGTTGGTCACAAGGTTTGCACTTGGTTGGAAGACCCAGCTGTTGAGGTGTGACTGATGGCTTGCTTGGTTTTGATGACGCCTTCATTACAGGTCTACATGGAACTCTTTGTGGTAGATTCACACCGGATTCATGTGATGTGTCACTGGGGCAAAGTTTACTGTTGTTCTTCGCTGCAATCGAACATGTTTGGCCCTTTCTCTCAGTATCACTGGGACAATGCCCAGATTTGTTCTGGATTTCAGACGTCCGACATATTTCACTGTCAACTGTCCGCTCCACAGCAATTTTAGGTGCTGAACAATTCAAGGATGCAGGTCTGCGCGGCATACTGCCGAGTCGATCAAGCAAAACGACTGGCTGAAACCGCTTATCAGTCAAGAACCGCTGCCAACTAGCTGTGTCATTGCATGGCATGGAATCACCTCCAGCATCATCATCAGATGAACTGCTCACCTGTCGCTCAATGATGAGCTCAACAGTCCCATCGTCGTGAACGTATATTCTCGACACTTCCTTTGACTTCTCGATCCCACTCTCTGCCTGAGAGGCACTGCCTACGGTAAACGCATCCCCCTCATCATTTTCAGGGGCAGGCAATATCTCCTTCCCACTATCAAAGTCACAATGCACAGAACCCAATATGTCATCAATGTTGCTGCCAGTAAACGCAGTTGGTAAAATGTCGTCAAGATCATCAATCAAGAGATCTTGGGAGGACCGTCTTACATCTGTAAGTGTGCCACCACCTGGAAGTACCTCTGACACCGTGCCAATGATCTTACTAACAACGTTTGATGATATTGTTTCAGTGTCTGTTGTTTCTGTGTCTACCACTGGCATTTCGGTGTTTTGTGTTGGCACTGCTGTAGTTATAGATGTTTGTTTGATGTGCGTTGGCACTGCACATGTTGTCTCAGTGTCTTGCAGAGACACTGCTGGGAAAACAGACTGCTTTGGTGACGTCGCGATGACTCTCGTGAGTTGTTCAGTGGACACTGTCATCGATACCGTCGCCGATGTTTTGGTATTCTGTCTCTCTTCTTCATAGCCAGAAAACAGATTCCACAACGCCGGGCTATTTGCTTTGTTGTGCATGCTACAAACAACAGGAGATGTTTCCACATTATGACTAACTGATACTGCAGATGTTCTGGCAGCTTGCCCCGCATATTCCCCGTCAGAAGGCAGATTCCGCAATGCCGGGTTTTCCACCGTGCTGTGGATCCAAGAGTCAATAGCAGGTGTTTCAATGTGACAACGAACGCTTTCATTGACTGTCGGCATTACAGTATTCCGTCTCTCAGATTCACTGCCTGAAAACAGATTCCACAATGCTGGGTTCTGCACCCTGCTGTGCATGCTTGAAACAATAGGTGATTCCACCTCACAACTGCCACTCGCACAAACTGGCTCTTTGTCTGGCGGAGTCGCTAGTAGAAAGCTGGGCATGACATCGGACATAGGCTGGATGATGATTGGCTGGATGGGGCAGGATAAGACAGGTTCTGGTTGTGTTGGGGGGATGACAGTAGGCAGTCTCATGCCTAGTCCCACGGGTGATGCAGCACAAGCACTAGCCTCAAGCTCCTCACCGCATGGTGCACTGGTGTCCATGGCGGCGTCTCCCCTAATGGCAAGAGACGTCTGCCCCAAGGGTTCTATGGGCGTGAGATTTGTTTGTGCGACACCCCTACTTTGAAGCAGTTCAACCGCAGGTGTTGACGGTTGACTGCCAGGGTGGACTGGCTCTCCAATGCAAGCCGGGTCTACTCCTGATGGCTTAGCCAATTGCCTTCCTTCCACTGGTGACATGCTGTGTCCATGCCGGTACCTTGGTGCAGCCACCCGGATATTTAACAACTTCTGCCCTGCTGGTGTGGATCCGTAATGTATGAGGGCTTTCAACTCCTGAAAAGATGAGTGTCCAGCCAGCTCGCCTGACAGCTGACCTAACTGGTGGTCGGACAGCTGACTGCCTGAACTCTGCCCTGCACCCTGTGGCCACTGCGAGGCTGTGCCGTTGTAAGCTGGCTGCACTGCGGGAAAGTTCTGCATATTCTGCAAGACCGACCGAGCTGTTGGCCGCACACGCATATTCTGTGCACCTGCCTGATTAACAGCAGGACTCAGCATAGCCTGTTGTCCTCCCCGATTTGCCACCGGGTACCACGTATTCTGTAGTCCCAAATGGTTGGCAACAGGATTCAGCACATTCTGTCGTCCTGAGTCAATTGTGACAGGATGTTGTTGGTTCTGTAACCCTGGGTGTATTGAGACAAGATGTTGTCGATTCTGCATTCCAGGTTGAATTGCTACAGGAAGCTGTTGATTTCGCAGGCCTGATCGCATTGCAACAGGATGTTGTTGATTCTGCAGTCCTGAGTGAATTGTGACAGGATGTTGTCGATTCTGCAGGCCAGGTTGAATTGCAATAGGAAGCTGTTGACTTTGCAGGCCTGATTGCATTGCAACAGGATGATGTTGGTTCTGCAACTCTGGGTGTATTGCAACATGGTTCTGCAAAGTTGGGTTGTTTGCAAGTGGACTGTGCATGGCATACTGGCAAGAGGACCGAGGCACTGGCGAGTTCTGTGCTCCAGCCTGAGTGGCAAGACAGGCTGGCTGGGTATTCAACACACCAGATTGATTTGTTTTGTGGGTTAGCATGTTGCGATGCTCTGGGTAGACACTGGCTGCAGCTGGAGGTTTGGTGCTTTCAGCAGTCAGCTCTCGCGCTAAGGGTGCTGGTGCCATGTCGCACAAATCAACCATCTTTAGCTTTAACGCACAGATAGGGAGAACTTGACGAGGTCGTGGAGATGGCACTCCATCACTGCTAAACTCAAAGCAGTAGACCTGCAACAAGAGGACAGAGAGTTCTCAAGCATTTACGTAGTTACAGAAGATCCACAAGGAGAGGGGATAACTAAAACTCAAAGGAGATCTACAAAGGAGAGGAGAGAACTCAAACACTGACAAACTCAAAGCAGATCTACAAGGAGAGGAAAGGACTCAAACACTGACAAACTCAAAGCAGATCTACAAGGAGAGGAAAAAACTCAAACACTGACAAACTCAAAGCAGATCTACAAAGGAGAGGAAAGAACTCAAACACCGACAAACTCAAAGAAGATCTATAAGGAGAGGAGAGAACTCAAACACTGACAAACTCAAAGGAGATCTACAAAGGAGAGGAAAGAACGCAAACACTGACAAACTCAAAGCAGATCTACAAAGGAGAGGAAAGAACTCAAACACTGACAAACTCAAAGCAGATCTACAAAGAAGAGGAAAGAACTCAAACACTGACAAACTCAAAGCAGATCTACAAGGAGAGGAAAGAACTCAAAACACTGACAAACTCAAAGAAGATCTATAAGGAGAGGAGACAACTCAAACACTGACAAACTCAAAGAATATCTACAAGGAGAGAACTCAAACATTGACAAACTCAAAGAAGATCTACAAGAAGAGGAGAGAACTCAAACACCAACAAATTTAAAGGAGATCTACAAAGGAGAGGAAAGAACTCAAACATTGAAAAACTCAAAGAAGATCTATATGGAGAGGAGAGAACTCAAACACTGACAAACTCAAAGAAGATCTACAAGGAGAGGAGAGAACTCAAACATTGACAAACTCAAAGAAGAGGGTCTACAAAGACTGTTGTAGATATGGTGTTTCGTGTCCGAATCAAAGCATCAAGAACCACATGATCAAGATCAAGATCAAGTTGAAGTGATCAACCAGGGTTGGCACGTTTTTCCCACCCTGGTAAATACCGGGTGGTAAATACCGGTAAAACCCTCTCTGGGAAAAACCCCAAATATTGGTAAAAACCGGGATAACTGGGAAAACTCTTAAAAGGATTATATTTGAAGCTCCATTGTAATAAAAGCTACTGTACCATCACCAGAATGAATTAATATATTTTAAATATATAGGTATATATATATATTATATATATATTCTACCAAACAGCCCCAGCCATGGATGCCACACATGATGCTAACTGGCCAGTGCTTCAAGAACAAAATGCCTGACAGAATGTATACCTCTAGTATGGTCTACTGATGTATACTGGGGTACATGGCTTCCCAGTAGCGGATCCCTCAAACATTAAGTTGCAGCTGATTTTGTGCTCATACAGACAATGGCTACAGCTGTTTGTGGGGCCTTAGCCAGTTAGCATGGTGTGGCTGGCAATGTTACAACTAATGTTTGCTGAGAGGATGCAGTAGAACCTGTCCAGAGCTCAACATTTCCTTTGTTCCTTAAACAGATTACAAATTGGCACCTGACAATACTGGTCAGGCTGTCTGACTTCAGTCACCATATTTCTTTAGCAGTACTTGGCACTGTCTGTTTGGAAAGTGACAATGATATTTATTTGCTAACTGATGAACAACTCTTTCATCTCATTGACTTCATGCTTTACGTTAGATGGATATTAACTATCTTTCTAAATGGACTAGGCTTAATTACAGAAACTAGCTAATGGTATTCTCAGTTATGGACTTATTCCTGGATATTACCGGTAAATACCAGATTTACCGGTAAATACCGGATTTTTCCCACTGCCCTGTCTAAAACCGGTTTTTCCCGGAAATATGCCAACCCTGTGATCAACGCATTAACAAATCAGATATTATTATATTTGTGTATCAGCTTTCTTTTTGCTTGAACATAACTACATTGGTGGGACACTGTAATTACTTTGATGGAATATCATTATTACTCTATGGTGGGATAATACAATTATTGTTTTTTCTTTAAGACTTTAAAAGGCATGGGTACGAGCATAAGTTCAAAACTGTGCAATTGCTGCCTTTGGCTTGTTGCTCTACAGGTGGGTGTAAGCCAGTACATAATGTCTGCCCCAATGCAGCACTACACTCGTTACGACTGAGTTACCTGGTTGCGAGAGGCCTGTATGCCGATCTCCTGGCTGGTGTTTGGACCCACGGCAAACTGGTGACAGTCGTAATCTGGGCTGACGGCAACTCTTTCTTCCTGCACATCTATGTCCCCAATCAATCGACAGTTTCCCAATGCCACCTACGACAAAGGAGACAGGACACTTCCAGGTCATACTCTGACCTTTGTTGCAGTGCAACAAGATGTTTTCATTTAAGTGTATATACATATTTACATGTATATATATATATATACACTGTATATATATATATATCTGACTTGTGAACCAAGATAGCCGCCCTTCCAAAAGGCAATACCACCCCACGATGTAAGCTTTTTTCATGATTTACAATTGGCTTTAAAAGATGTGTAATAGGGCCTGTAAGTCTCACACCTCATTTTCAATATGGAGTCATCTGGCGACATCAACTCCATTTATGCCAGCTTAATTAAATAATTGGGATGTTTTGTTTTTGGTTGTAATCATCAGAGTTTTTTTCCAAATCATGTTTTTTCTGGTTTCCACAGCTTCAAGTTGAAGCTGTAGGAAAAATGTTTATGTTAAGAATGTTCATGGTAATCGTGCAACTTAATTATCACAATTTGACGAGCCATGGTGGCGACTTTATTGACAATGACAACTATGCATTCTTTTGCCCAGTACGACATGTTATTGAACTAATGCATACTTTTTGGTGATTGTGTGCATTTAGGCAACTTTTCAGATATAAATGGTTACCAAACTGTTTTGAAGTAACAACTTATAACATTTTAACATTCGCAGTTTTTTTGACAAGCGATATTCCGTTGTATCTTGTTTTGACTCCCATTTCTTACATAACTGTTAATCATGTTATGTAATCCACGTTATATTTCATATTTTAACATGTACTGGTTCTTGTTACATTAACTAAACCACCGTCAACTGTTGCCTGGCTCCTTCTCTGCATTTGTAATTTCCCTGAGGTACAGTTCATATACAAAGCTACAATAAACCGTAAACTAAACGTCAACAACTGCTTCCGCAATGCTAAAATCAGTGGGCAATAATTGTGCATCTAGCCAGTCAGGTCCACTCGTGCGCAATCTCGCCATGTACCGTGACACACTTACAGGCCCTATAGTTTCTTCTCAAAAATATTCAAACTAGCTCAAGAGATCCTGCCCGTGTATGTGTGATGGCACTGTGCACAATAGTAGTAGTTCTAAACAAACAGAGAAACAAAGTTTGCATTCACAGGTAAAACTTGAATTATGCTATGCTATATTGAGATTTTGTGAAGATATGTCTCATGTTGTATCAACAGCTTTCCCACAAAGCCAGTCTTTGCATTTGATGACATGTTGATGACATGTTGATGACATGTACATAGCTGTGTGCTTTCTTATTAGCACTACTGCACTGCTACAAACATGAGAGCTTCAAAAAGTCGCCTGTCCTTAGTTGTCTAAGTTTGTCATCAATATAATGTTCTTAAGACTACACTGACCATGTTGAAGGTATAGTGTCTCCAAAATGGTGTTTGGTAGGCCTGTAACAATGTTCGCAGTTTTGAAAATATGCCCCCAGAGCATGTTTAGATGGTAAACAACTGTTAACTGCACTACCCTTTGATGTTCAACGATGCCCTTTTCCAACGTTCTACACAGCACTTCTTGCTACAAATTACTACACCTGCTAATTCAGGGCAGAGGAACAAACTGCCCGCCCCTTTAAGAAGATCATAAATGACAACGATGACGGAATACTGACCTTGAACATTACCATCCAGCAGGTGTCGGTGACAATTAGTTCCGCTACCTTCAGCTGGATATCTGCATGGAGCGACAGAGTCACTCCCTGTTTGTGACGACCTGCAAGCAAGCAGACCAGCACTAAATCGTTGCACCTATTAAGGTTACAATATTACGTGTACACCCCTGTTTATTAGTCAGCAATCTTATATGTTGATAATGGGATCATTATTGTAACATCCTGAGCACTTGGCTCATCGACAGCTCACACATCAGCAGACTGACTTGCTGTGTTCTGGTATCATTTTGACAACATGTCAATGCATGAATGGTTATCATTAAATCACTTGCCAGTCACTCCTCATTGAGATGGTTATTGACATTTTGCAGAGCAAGTGGCCGCCCGTACGTCCGAGTTTTAGAACAGCTACTGCACATCTAATTGCTTGCTTCCCACACAACCAAAAATGTGTTTCCAGTGTTTGCAAAACAATTGCCTCCAATGTTTGATAAATGTAAACACTTGGTAACAAAATATGCTTTGTTAAAATGTCTTTCAATATCTGGGTGTTTTTCCAAATTTGTTTTGTTACTTTTTTATTATAATTATTTCTTTGTTTAGTTTTTCCAAACAAACCAAAATATTTCAGTCTTCTCTACGTTAAGGCAGTGTCACAGGTAGCCTTGATGCAACGTACCCAGGAAGTTGCTGACAGACAGATCGACATCGTATCCTCTGTCCGCAATCTGCTCCAGTACCTGGTCACAACCCAAGCAGGTGAACATCACCTTCTCTCTCAGACCTGTCCCTGGTTTCTGTACCTGCCGCATCTCCTGCGTCCGCGCCCTGAAACATTCCAGCCCAGTCGTTTTATTTCAATCACATCATTTAAACCATCGTCTAAGTCACTCCATTGTCCAAGTCACTTCACCGCCTATGTCACGACTCACTTCATCATCTCTGTTACATCATTGTTCAAGTCACTTCATCATCTGTGTCACTTCGTCGTCTATGTCACGACTCACTTCATCATTTCTATGTCACATCATTGTTCAAGTCACTTCATCATCTGTCACTTCGTCGTCTATGTCACGACTCACTTCATCATTTCTATGTCACATCATTGTCCAAGTCAGTTCATCATCTGTCATTTCATCGTATACGTCAGTTCATTATCTATTGTCACTTCATCTGCTATGTCACCTCATCATCTATGTCATTCATCGTCCAAATCACTTTATCACCTATGTCACTTCGTCGCCTAAGTCACTTCATCATCTATGTCATTTCATTGTTCTGGTGACTGGGTGAGTTTGTTTGACATCCTCTGTGTACTGTGATGACTGGGCGAGTTTGTTTGTCATCCCCTGTGTGCTGTGGTGACTTGGTGAGGTTGTTTGTTATCCCCTGTGTGCTGTGGTGACTTGGTGAGGTTGTTTGTTATCCCCTGTGTGCTGTCGTGACTTGGTGAGGTTGTTTGTTATCCCCTGTGTGCTGTTGTGACTTGGTGAGGTTGTTTGTTATCCCCTCTGTGCTGTGGTGACTTGGTGAGGTTGTTTGTTATCCCCTGTGTGCTGTGGTGACTTGGTGAGGTTGTTTGTTATCCCCTGTGTGCTATCGTGACTTGGTGAGGTTGTTTGTTATCCCCTGTGTGCTGTGGTGACTTGGTGAGGTTGTTTGTCATTCCCTGGGTGCTGTGGTGACTTGGTGAGGTTGTTTGTTATCCCCTGTGTACTGTGGTGACTGGGTGAGTTTGTTTGTTACCCCCTTCGTACTGTGGTGACTGGGTGACTTTGTTTGTCACCCCCTGTGTACTGTGGTGACTCGGTGAGTTTGTTTGTTACCCCCTGTGTACTGTGGTGACTGGGTAAGTTTGTCTGTCACCCCCTGTTGTGACTGAGGTATCAAAGATATGTCACTCACATGTATTCGCTCTGCAAGTGTTTGTTGTTGATTGCAACAATATTCTGGATGTGCCATCTTTGGTTCTTGTAAGTGGGGTCTATGTAGGAATGTTGCACAGCTCTGAGAATATTCTGTCCATTTATGGAGTTTGAATCAACCGGAACAAACCAACCTGGAAACACAAGCACTATATATATATACAGGGTATAATATATGTATAACATGACAATATATATTTATTAAACATATTATATAAATTTATGGGGTCATTCCGTGTCAAAGCAATCACTTTTAGGCCATTTTTGCACGACCCGACTCTATTTTTGTTGAAATTTAGCACAGTTGTTGGCTCACATAAGAACATAAAAACCACAGATTATAACAAATCTAGGACAAGTATTACAGAAGATATAGGTCACTGAACTTTGACTCGATTCACATACTGGACGTTACATTAACGTCCATATCTCTGCTTCTAATAAAGGTAGAACAGAAAGTAAGATACCATTAGAAAGCCAGTAAATAGGTGCACATCTACATTGCAAAATTACACTTTTCATATAAATAAAAAAGTATAATTAATCATAATATGACCTTTGAACTCTAATACCCAAAAAATGTATCCTCCGATTTTTTTAAATTTAAATTTTACAGTACTCAACTCAACTTTAATTCTACATCATTGCTCATGAGTCCCTGAAAATATTAGGATGGGCAAATAATAATGTTCAGAGATACAGTAAATTTAGTACAGCCGGGTGACCTATTTTTGGTCTGCAGATCAGTCGATACCACACTGAATGTCAGCATAACCTTTTCAGATTGCATAACAAACATGCTGTAATGGCTCATTTAACATGTTCACATTTTTTACATGGCCTCTCTTCTGTTTTCTCTTTAGATATCCTGTAGGTGCGATCAGTGTCAGTCGTTGGGTCAACATTGGTAAGGAGATCACTAAGTCAAAGAGTGTCACTTTGTTACGGGTAAAACTATGAGGTTTGGGGTGAAGGAAGATTAGTTGGAATAACATTTGTTACATACACAAGCCTCCAGTATCCATCATAGATGGCTTTCAGATATCCTTTGGCGTCTGCCAGAATGAGGCCAACACACTGCGCTGTGACAAGTTCACAACATCTTCTCTTCATTGAAGATATAGAATATGATGCTACTTCCAAGTGATTCAATGATTATGCCTTAAAGAATAGTACCTTCTGTGTTCTTGCTATTACTTTAGCTGTTTACAAACAGCTTGCAAGAAGAGTTGCTTATTCATAACTCTTCTGTGGTTGAAAATACCTTCCAAAGTGCAGAATTAGCAGGAATATTTGGACTGATGTGAACTCACAGGACTACATCAGTGTGGTGGTGTAATGACCATATAATTATGGTCTTTGTAGACTGGCTTTTGCATCAAGTCTGTTGACCATTCTATTTCACCCACATCATCACATATGCCCTTCCTGTGTTATGTTCACAAAAGTACCACTTCGCATATTTCCCCAAATCCTGCTAGTGGTGGTAGAGGTTCAGAAAGTGTTCGCAGTTCGTATGCTAACTAGCACAACCATCAGGAAAGTTGATGTTTCTTTGCCCAGCTGTACATTTTGCAGTGAAAAAAATGATGCTGTGTTTTGGAAGAGGTGTACAACAATGGTGTCGCGTATGTTGGAGTCAGAAATGACAACATAACTGTGACACACAATCATTTCCTACTTCATGATTGAAGCAATATAATTGGTGTGCACAGTGTTGCCTGTGCACAGTGTTGCCTGTACACAGTGTTGCCTGTGCACAGTGTTTTGCCTGTGCACACTGTTGCCTGTGCACACTGTTGCCTGTACACAGTGTTGCCTGTGCTCAGTGTTGCCTGTGGTTAGTTAGTATAAAAACTGCAAAAACTTTCTGAACCTCTGCCACCACGAGCAGACTCCAGTGTAGCACTTTTATCAAAAACGACGTGATGGTATGGATGGAATGGTCAAGAGACCAGACCAAAAGCCAGTCTACAAAAAAACATAATATTCTATGCAGTTGTTTGAATCAGCCCATATACCAGCTACTGAGTTCTGCTTTCCAACCACAGAAGAGGATTCCCGGAAGAGTACTATGAAGCAGCTATCTTCTTACAAGCTGTATGGAAACAGCTAAAACATCAGCAGGAACACATAATCTATACATCATCAAGTAATTATCATTGAATCATTTGGAAGTAGCACTATATTCTACATCATCCCTGAAAAGGGAAGAGGTTGTGACAGCCTAGTGTGTTGTCCTCATCTGGCAGATGCCAGACGGTATGTAACAGCCATCTACAATGGACACTGGAGGCTAGCGCATGTAACAAATATTCTGGCTGATCTTCCTTCACCCATATGGTCCAACACCATCATAGTTTTACCCGTAACAAAGTGACACTCTTCGAGTTAGTATTCTCCTGACCAACGTAGACCCAATGACTGACACTGGTTGCACCTACAGACTATCCAAAGAAAAAGTAAAACATGTGAACATGTTAAATGAGACATTACAGCATGTATGTACACTCATTTAATTATAAGAGACCTTTTAGCATGCTTTTTATGTGATCTGAAAAGTTTATTCGGAAATTCAGTGTGGTATTGACTGATCTGGAGACCAAACATAGGTTGACAGCTGTACTAAATTTACTGTATCTCTGAACATTATTATTTGCCCATCCTAATATTTTCAGGGACACTTGAACAATGATATAGGATGCTGTAGAATTAAAATTTAAAAAATCGAAGGATACTTTTTTTGGGTATCGGAAGTCAAAGGTCATATTATGATAAATGATACTTTTATATTTACATGAAAAATTTAATTTTACAATGTAAATATGCACATATTTACTGGCTTTCCAATGGTGCCTTACTTTCTTTTGTACCTTTATTAGAAGCAGAGTTATGGATGTTACTGTAATGGCCAGTATGCGAATCGGGTCAAAGTTCAGTGACTTATATCTTCATTAATATTTGACCTAGATTCTTTATAATTTGCAATTTTGATGTTCTCCTGGGAGCCAACACCTGTGCTAAATTTAATCAAAATTGGAGTCGGGTGATGTTTTGAGTGATTGATTCGACATGGAATGACCCTGTGGGCATATCCACTGTACTGCGACTCACTGAGCATTATAAGGAACATACTGAAATGCTGATTTGGATGACAAACAATTATGTTCCATTTTTTTGGAAACATTAGTGAGTCGTAGCCATCATAAAGATACAAAACAAATTTAAAAAGTCAAGAATGTATGCTACAGGGTTGTATTTTTTGTCGAGCATTGACGAAAATGCGGTTTTAAGAACGTTTGAAAGTGTGACATAAAAAATTCCAATTTTGAATGTTCTATCAAAGCATCAAAACAGTGTTTCATTTTGCGTGCAGTGGTGTAAATAAATTAAATACCTAATATTCTTCATGAACATGTGTTTTGTTCTTTGTTTTATGAAGGAAAGCATATTTTTTACAGTCTGGAAATGGTGTGTCACGGTCCTGATGTATTCCGTCAATGGCAATCATAGCGTAATATTAGTACCGCTTTTATTACAACCAGCATTTTTTCCTTGTAAGACACTCTCTGATAGGTGTGAAAACGATTCACTACATTTCCAACTATTTTGTGGCATCCGAAACAAGAGGAAATTATTTTCCATCAATAAATCACGACCATCCGTCCCATCAAGAAACCGGACTACTTCCCAAACTGTGCGAAGGAAAACCAAGCGGATATCATGTGATGGCATACAAATGGCCATGTGATTCAACATTGCCGCCGTTTTCCAATAAAGGAGATAAGATGGCGTCAAATTGAAGGTAAGAAAGTCTGTCAACATTTTTGCATAAATCACGACCGTGACAATCGTCATGACCGTGCAAATATAACTAAATTGAAGGCGTATCATCAATAGAATCTTGGCATGTGTAATATAAATCTTGCCATGCTATTTCTCTTGATATTTCATTGTGTCTTGGAATTTCCAACAGTTTTATTGACGGTGTATGGTCGTGATGTTTGAACCTAAGATTTATCGGGTCAAAAATCACGACCACGATTATTATTAAAATGTTCTGCAAATTCAGTCAAATCCCTTAAATACTGCTTAAGCATATTAAATCAATTCGTTGTGGACTAATTTTGTAAAAAAAGTTAAAATGTATGGATTAGTTTGTTGTTATCAGAAATTGTATTGCATTTTTCTATGTCAAAAATCATGACTGGTGTGACATTTTGACTGATTGACATTTCATCAGTTTTCTCTGATTATATTGATGAAACTACGTTTTCTTCAACACTTTATGTAACTAAAGTCAATTGTCTACACAACCAAAGCATTTGTGTCAATTTGTTCAGGTTTCTAGAAATTAACCTAGATGTCACACTTCTTGCATGTACAGCGTGTGATGAGTATGTCTACCAAGACATACACCCACACACATATATATTACGCTAAAAAGATATAAATCAAACTTGCTCAGCTTAAGTGTTGTTTTCTAATAAAAGCCAATGACAAGGAAATGGTAGATTATAAACAGATGACTTGATTGATGTGAATGACCATCGCATTGGTATCGCAACGACAAAGTTTTAGACTTGGTCTTAGACCTGCATCGCCTAAGTCTGTGATCATGTTGACAGTAGTTGTTTCATTACATCACCAGTGCACTACCAAAAAGAGCCAAGTCTTATAAACGAGATAGGTTGCTTCTCACGAGGTAACCTATTCCGTAATTACTCGCAAGCCTATTTCATATTCTACGTCCAGCAGAAGTCACCACTGGGACAAAAACTTACTACTGGATCAGCCTAGTCTCCAGTAGTAACAACTACTAGAACACAGAAATGAACATGTTTACTTGTACAAAGTCAATCTTCAGAAGATCCCATTCAGCTCGACAGCAAACACATTTATTTTGTCAGAGTACAACAGAGTTCTTGTAGCGTACAATCAACTTCTTTTCTCCGCTCCTCTTCCTTAACCAAACCTCCCTTTTTATGTCCTGGCCAAGGCTGCTACATTCGGTCCAACTGTTCTAACTACCTATGTCAAACAGCCCACACACCCTGAGACGTCCAGTTCATGGCAGTTATCCAGTAATATATATATACTGTATATATATATATATATATATAAATTATATATGTATATTACATATGTATATATACATATTCCTCCCTCGACATCAGGCCGCTTGCTTCACTGTCAGTTACCGATCGAAGATTGCCTACGACCCTTCTGCTCTACGCAAGGTCTGTGTCCTTGCCGAGGATAGGATTGACAGCCAGCAGTTGCTGAGTTAGCCGATTTTAGATTTGCTGAACAACAAGTCAACGATTCTATCCAAGTAATATAACCTATGCGTACTAGCTTTACAGCACACAATATTTTAGTAATACATGTATAGCCTATGCATACTGACTTTACAGTACACATTGGTTTTCAAGTCTGATGTTTTTCATCGGATGACTCATAATTCTATTGTCACATTACATGAAGTATAGCATCATTAATTTACATGTATAGGAACACTGATTTTCTGCTTCAGAAAAAGCATATTCTGTTTCAATTCTATTACAAAAAAGCTAATTTCATTTGAAAACAAAATTTTCCATTTCAAAAAAAGGCCGCAAATTATGTTTCAAACAACATATTCTGTGAATTTCATCCATTTTCTGTTTCCTTACATGTACTTTCAACTCATTTTCCATCACGGTTGGCTTTCTGCCAGGCAAAAGCAGTTTCTGCCTGGCAGAAATGGCAACAACTAGGTAAATATATGCCAGTAATAGGAAAGTGTAACTTTTGTGTATATAGGCTGTAATATGTTGCCAATATCTTTCTGTACCTGTCTATGTGCAAACTGAGTAAAAGCTCGTTGCAAGGCGTGCGTGACGTTTCTAGGTCACGACGTCACGTGCGTGTGTAGTGTACTAGTCAAGGGTGCTAAGGTTGCTGGTGGCTAGCGTCTTCTTTTGCCAAAGCGTTTAGCAGTAGTTACCTGTAATAATTATTATTCAGAAGGGTACCATTAAACAGTGGCTTCAAACTAGTAATAATTACTTTTTTCTGTTTATTTGACTGCATGATTGTTAAAAATGAGATTGTGTCTGGGTAGTTTTTTCTGTAAATAAAATGGAATTTTACAATAAAAATAGTGTAGTGTTACAGAATTACTGATGACAGGATCTTACAACCTGACAACATATTGTAGAAACCACCTGGATCTCGGTTCGGTAGAAATAATTAGCCATTTATAAGAAGAGTGGCTGAAGGCAATATATTCAGATCGGGATGCGCCGAATAATTTAGAAACGTAAAAATTATATAGAAAGGTATGTCGGACTCGACGCAGCCTAGGCGAGTAGTAACATTAATCCACCCTGTATAATTGAAAAGGTAGAAATTGCATAGAACTCGATGCAGCCTAGGGGCATGGTAACATTAATCTGCCCCATCTCTACAAGTGATCGATTGTCATTTATTTTGCTTTGTGGAAGTCACAGTGGAGACAAAGGAATTCAATAGAGGGTACACTATAATTCACATTCGGTAGGTAGAAAGAAAACACTCATCCTGCCTGGATTGACATGCAGAACGTGGTTAGGTTACGCTGACGTCCTTGTAGAGACAGAAGCCTTACTGAGTGAAGTACGCATGTGCAGTGGTCTACGGATGCATAAACACGCATGCATAAAAGAAGTTTGCCAGATAATAAAGAAGGGCTTTAAAAACAGGTTGATTTGAGAGACTAAGAATGGGGGGGCGGCAAAACTCTCCACAGGGATGGTTGAAGATGTCTCTGGCATTACTTTAGAATCAAAATTACAACTTTAATATGACTCTGTTAGCCCATACCCTGTTTCCCTTAAAATTACCGGCCGACTTTTTACATTTTAAACGTAGAGACTCTGGGGACGGCGGGAATGTAGTATGGACAGATCCAGAGTCTTGATTTCATTTAGTTGAGGAGTCAAAGCAGTACTTATCGACGATGTGTACATGAAGTGTTCTATATTGTATGTGAATAAATTCGACGTGAAACTGGAATCAAGCGTTTTCTACTTACCGACTACTCATACAGACACCTAGAATCGGGGTGTAATTTAAGTCCGATTCTGACGAGCGTGTACCCAACTTACACAACACACATACACTCCTGTGATGTTGGACCCCCAAGACACACCCAGCCCTGAAGGGGTTCAGACTTTATAATGAGCTGCAGCATTCCTTTGTTCACTCACTTCAGTATTTCTCTCTCTGCTCTCTCTCATTCCCTATGTACCCCAGTTTTATTACCAGCCTAGAAGTTGGCTGGTAATTAAAACTAATTATCATCTGGTCATCTTGGTTTTGAAGCACCTGGCCACTGTATCCAACTAACTAGGCTGCCTGCCTGAGCTTGCCATTGTTTGAGTGGTTGGGGGAGATGATAAGACTGTCTAGCTGTCTGTGTTTTAATAACTTGTTGGGGCTGTCACCACAAGATGACACTGAAGGAAACAGGAATGTTGATATTGATAATAAAATAAATATGTATAAAAATAGGACTATTTTGCCGTAAGGGCAGAAACTACGAGCGAAAGGAATTTCTGCCGAACGGGCAGGAAGTATTTCTGCCACGATGTAAAGGTCGATCATGTTTAGACCGAAAGGCAACAGTGTTTTAATTGGAATAGTTGGTAGAAACTTATTCATAGAATATCGTACATGGCTAGGGAAACATTGAGCTAGATTGGGAAATAGCTTGCTCCCATAAAGATTGTCGGGATAGCCGATCTGAATAATCACTGTCAGTAGAGAAGCGAAGAGTCAACGATTAATGTTTCATTTGTATGGTGGCTAGGGAAACATTGAGCGGTCAGCTGTATAATGATTGCCGGGATAGCCGGTTTGAATAATTACTGTCAGCAGATACTACAAATTGAAACATTTTAGTTCCCCCGGGGTTAGTGCTCCCAATTAATAGCTGCCGGACAATTGACACCGGAATCAGTTAAGGTTGCACATATTTCATTGCAGGAGATCATTGTTTGTCAGTAATGTTGTATGTCAGATAACTGCTTGTCCGCCAGCGTGTTGATTGTTGATTAATGTCTCCTACGTGGGACATAGATGATTATCTGTAGACGGCATAAAAGGAGACAGAACTATAGAGTTGAAAAGATCTCTTTCTTGTTGCTAGATGTCATGCTGTTGTACGTTATGCAATAAAAGCCTATGCTATAGGTTGGGTCTGGACTTCGACGATTTTTAATGTGAGACTTCGCTAGTCCTGACTAGGGTGAATCCTGAACGAAGTAGGGAGGACACCTAGCCAGACTGCGATGTCTTGTACAACACGGTTTGTAGTTTGTATCGTGAGGGCAGAAATGTGGCAGCCCTGTTTTCCATCTGGTTATCTTAATTATGTACAAAACCCTGAACCATCTCATATCGATTAACCAATGAGAATCTCTGCTACACATTCCTTTTAGAAAGACAGAGAGACATCGAGAGGATGAGAATGACTGTACCTGAACCTGGAGGCATCCTCCCTTCCTCAACCCCAGCCCGTCTTACTGGTTGGGTGTATGATATCCCTGTACGCCTACGGTTGTTGGACACATCTGGGCACCCAGAGTGCCATGGGTCCATACAGGGGTCATCTACTTCAGCTGTGGTGTGATGCCTCCAAGCTGGAAGGACAAGTAAACAAAACATGTACTAGAACCATCAAAATGTTTTTTTTATCTAGAGTTACATCATTAATCAGTCACCTACAGGCTACAGCTCTGTGTTCTATTTATGTCTGTGATCACACCCACAACAATGTCAACTGGATATAATTTGAAATGTTCTATGAATGTTAACTAACTATTGTATGCTGCAATGCAGTAATTCAAATTTGAGTTCAAAATATGAATTTAAACTGAGTTCATAAAGGGAATTAAAATTGAAAGATATTTAAAAAAGGGAACTTAAAATGAACATAGCACGATGCAATTCCATCAGGTCTCTTTGGCTTATTTTAAAACCGATCAAATTCACTTGATGTATGTTTATATGATGCAGTCATTGATTGTCACCCAGAGTTTCCATGACAATTTACAATCAAGCCACACGTAAGGCAAACCAATAATAATAATCTTTCTCTTTCTCCCTTTCTCCCAGCAATGTACCTTTATTACAACAATTTGTCACCACTGCATACTTTTATGAGAATCTCTTCATACATTCATATGAGGACAATCCATCATTATATACCTTTATGAGATTCTTCCAAATGTAATACAGTACATACTAATGAACCTTAAGATCTTTTATATCCTAAAATGAGAACTAAAATACTGTTATAACTAAGAATGGTATAATATTGCATCAACAGACTTTCATGAGAACGATTCCTAACAAGTGATACTATCTTCCTGCAGAACACTTACTAATAAATTATTTGCCTTGAACTTTACAATTAGGTTTATATTTAAGCTCACATGAATGATGTCATCTGGATACCAGTAATCTGAAATGCTCAGTGATGTTTAATTAATCAATTCAATCCAACTCAGGTACAAATTAGAATTTAAATATCGGGCAATTTAAAAAAAAATATTTAAGAATTTGAATAAAATGAATTAGAAATGAACTTTTCATGACCCACTCTTTTTGGATGACCCTAAAACTAACTGTTGCAAAGCTATTAAGTACAGAACACTAATATTAGTAACATATAATGAAGTATTCCTGCTTAATAATTGGTCACTATGTTTAAAAGATCTATGTTTGCTGTTCCTTGGCAGTTTTATTTATGTTGAATTAATGAAGGGGTAATTAAATGAACATTACTGTCTGCAACAAAGTCTGACATCTCACAGGGAAGAGGTCAAACTGAGGAGATCTTACATCACATGTTCCTGGAGACATACTGTAGACTGACAAACTGTGTTATAAGTCTACAACTTAGGTATTTTGCTGTATCACAATACAGTCAATACTATTGGGCCAGCTGTCAACTGAAATTAACTCGCTGGGGTTAGTTAACTTAATGGGGACTGAAGAATGCAGGGATTCCCTTGGACAGGGGAAACGCGTCAATGACGTGTTGTACACTGGAATACTGTATACTTTCTTGCTGCATGTGCCCAAAAGATGCATACAAAAACATGTCTGAGAAATGTGAGAAAATTTAAGGGCACATGTGTCTTGTGTAGAATCCGGGCCCACCTTGATTTTGCCATTATTAACTACAGTTTTGCCTACATTTCACACGTCGATGTGATAACTAAATCATTTTGTCTATTTTGAGGCCAAAATAGCGCTCTGGCTTGGTCCAGTCTGCATCCGAACACAGACAACGGCCGGACAGACAACAAACAGAACAATGGCCTGAATTGAGTTATTTAAATCACATCTTACATTGATGACTGGACACTGAGAACAGTCTAATCAATACCCTTGTGCCTTGCCTACACGTTATCTGTCATTGACACTGTTTATAAGCTTTAGACGAGCACCGTGAAGTGAACAGCATTTGTTTGACAATATTATCGCTCATCGTCAACTTTCAAGTCTTGCCAAACAAAGTGCAATCCATTCATATCTATATAATATCCATCCATACATACATCTACAATATATGCACATTTTTTAATTCATGTATATCTGCTAAATATTACATTTGCAGTACATTATAAATGAAAAAAAAAACATTTTTAAAAGCAAATTTATAAATCATGCCTCCATCACCAAGGCTCACAAATATTCATCCATCACAAACTTTGAAAAAATGGGCCAAGAGGACTTTATTGTGAGTTTGTAATTATTAATAAAATGTTTTTTTGCTGAATCATAGTTACAGATCATTAACAGTTATGATGGAAGTAAAGTGTTGACATATTTAGTAGCTCTCTAGACATGCATGCCAGTGAAGATACACCTGGAAATAAAGTATTCGAGTAGACCAATCCGTGAATATTGTATTGTTAATGTGTTATTGAAAAATACTGTTGGATTTTATCCCGATACTCTGCTGTTTAGGCCGATTTCCAGTGGTTGTAGAAACCTTGGAGAGTTGGTGAGCTGCAATCTCGCATGTCGCACAGTAAAATATTGTTTAAGAAAATGCACAAGCATTATCAGTTCTCATTTTGCCCCTACCACCCTCCCCCAGAATGGGAAGAGATGAACTATGATAAAACTTTATTTGTTAACAAGGTACATATACATTGCATGCATTTTGACTTAAAAACAGTAGTAACGACATAATACTGATATAACTGGAGTGAAGTAATAGCTGCAACATATATAGTAAAACATCTGAATAATATTCCTTATAATTTTTGGCTAAATATGCTTTAACCTTTTTGAGTATACCTATGTTGTTTTACTTTATATATTATTTTATACCTAAGTTATTTTATTTTAATCCTAGGTCATATCTTTATATTGCATTGATAATTATGTCTACTGCTGTTTTAAAGTTCCTCAGGTTCTACCAGTGCAGTAGGGATTCCCATTACACACTAGTTACAGCCCACTGTTTGACACTGGGAAGATACAGCTTAAAACCTACATGCAACTGTCCAGTTTAACAGGGGTCTAGTGGGTTAATGCAGTCTGTTGACATGCAAGCCTCTGCAACTTGCAAGTGACAAATTACAGATTAGTCAGTTTCCATCAAACAATAGCAGGCAGATAATCTTAGCTCCACAGTGGGATGGGGTGAGTGTACTACACAATCAATTAGCACTCTGCCAACCTAGTCCAGACAAAATGTAAACATTTCACTTTTTGGGAGGCCCCGAGATGCCCTTAGAATGATTCAATCAAATACAAATGTCTTGTGTACAGTGACACTACCCTAAGAGACGTCTATACAAAATTAGTAATACTGAACAGTTTTTGAAATAACAGAAAAGACAACCTCTGATCCATGCAAGACACAGACTCCGCATGTGACAGATGTTATAGGAAAACGGATTACCCCAGTGACAGTACCTTTGGTGCCCTTAGAATGATCCAATCAAATACAGATTTCTTGTATATAGTAGCACTACAACATGAAATGTCTATGCAAAATTAGAGAAAAGGTTACTGAAAAGTTTTTGAAAAAATAGGCAAATGTGAAAATTTACCAGTTTTGAGGTCCTTTTGGGGGGGCCATTAGGTGTCCTTAAAATGATTCAATCAAATACAGAGTTCTTGTGTATAGTGGCACTACCACATGAAATGTCTATAAAAAAATTGAGAAAAAGTTACTGAACAGTTTTTTTTTAAATTACCAGTTTTGGGGCCCCAGGGGCCCTACTAATGATTCAATCAACTACATATTTCTCGTGCATTGTGGCAGAACCCTAAGATACCCCTATGCAAAATTAGAGAAAAAGTTACTGAACGGTTTCTGAGATATGGCAGCTAACAGCTGCCATATCATATCCAAAGGACTAAAAAGACATTGCTAGATGTTCTAGTCTTACATGTAATAGTCTTACTGTATAGTATAATTTAATTGGGTGATTTTCCCACAACTTGTAATCTAATTTCCTCTCAAAAGACTCCACCAATGCAATCTGTGTCAACCACAGACTGTGTGAGGCTATTCCGTACATCTGTTCATCGGTGTATAAATGAGTTCTTTTAATATTTAAGGGTAGCCACTACCCAAAAACGGCCATATCTCTATTAATACTGAACGTATCTTACCAAAATTTGGAGTACGGACTAGTTAAATGAATACTATTTGATATGTGGAATATGGGCTCAGTTGCTTGTGTATTACCATGACAATCATGTAGTTGTCAAGAATCATCAGCTAGAATACTCCTTTGTGCAATAAGGTGGTTTTGGGCAAGGAAATCTGACTGCAATGACTTATATGAGATGGGACTTTAGGTTTGAGAATTTTTCAAAGCATCTTGAAAAAAGCTAATACCTGAAAACAGTCACTGAAGTCAGATATCCTTGCCCAAAACCACCTTAAGGAGTATTCTAGCTGATGATTCTTGACAATGGCATGATCACACGTACAGTTGTTAGCTCAGAATAATTTTCATGGATGTGAAAATCAGTCTCATTAGAAACATTCATTGCCGTGATAATACACAAGCAAATGAGCCCATATTTCAAACATTATATACCATTCATTTATCTAACTAGTACACAAAATTTCTTTAAAATATGTTCAGTATTAATAGAGATATAGCATATTGATTATATGGCAATTTTTGGGTAGTGGCTACCCTTAATGAACATCATTCTTTGGATATTGTTAGGTGGTGCTCTTTCGTATGTGAATTGTTGTCACTCAATGTCACAAACTGCTGCCTCGTATTTAGTAGTTAGAATATCCCTATCCTTGAAGCAGTAGACTGTAGTAGCACGACCAGTCCACGAAAAATGGGGCACACCTACCCAGACTAGATCTAGTTTTGTAATGTTACAGATTTTGAACTTCTGAGCATGTTGGTATTGATAGTTACATATTACGTACCCAGAAATAGGACATGCAGGCAGTCCTGAATATAATTAAAACAAGTTAAATAATAACATGATTACATTGCCTAATATTTAAAAAGTAATGTTCACATTTACCAAGTTACTTAAGCAATTATAGTATCACGCAAATTAACTAATACATGTAACATTTTAATCAACTGGTTTGGGGCACATCAAAATTCGAAAAGGCACATAGTTCTATCTCTGATGTGCCCAAACGGCACATACGCGTATGTCCTTTTCTAGATCGATTCCCGACACTGACATCATCAGTTGTCCAAAGATGTCAAGTACAAACAATTTGCAAGTTTGGTTGATGATATGGTGTTGATGATATGGTGTTGATAATGTTATTGTAGTTGTACAGAATTGGCATTTAACTTGAACAGAATCCAAATGAAAATATTTGAAGTGGAACTGATTAAATAACATTTCATTAAATGTTATTTGCTACTGATAGCAATAATTGTCAGTTATGAAAATGGACTGATCCCAGTCTTGACAGGGCATCAAATCATAACAACTACAGTTACTACACTTCACGCCATACAGAGACATCATTCCTACTTCCTGTGACAAGCAATCAGACATAAGAAATACATGACATTTGAAGTGACATGAAGGCAAGTGAACTGTGTACTCTTGGGGCTTTCATGTCCACTGTATTCTCCCATGGGTACTACCGGGTAGTCATTTATCACCATCCGATTTACGCTTACCAGTACTCTTATTAACCACCCCAATCATGACTGGATGACCATAATGGCAAACATCCCACAGATTAATAGATGCAAACATCACAAATGATATGGCTACCAGTCAAACAAATTAATAATTTTTTAATTAAATGCATATTTTATTAGATTACCAATATTTATGTTAATGGATAAAAAACTATAATTGAGGTTGCTGTAAACAGAAACGTGTGCATACTCAAATAAAAGTAATAAAAACAACATATTAAAATATATATAGTAATACTAATAATAATATGCATATTATATAATACAAATATAGTCCAGTGTGCAAAATTGAGGCCTTTGAATTGGCGGTAGCCGATTCAAAATCCATTTCAGTTTGTCAATTTGAATCCCAAATGAAAATAAAATTTTGTATACACAACATTAAAACACAATAAAGGATGAATTATAGGAATAGAGCAACATTGTAAACAGTTCAAAGCCATGCCAATAATTTCTTTTTAGACCATGAAGAAGCGTGCAGCAGCAAAACATTAAGGTTTAGGCCTACAACGTCACAACCATATATTTATAAAACTCTACGTACACAGCACTAGAAGTGACACCTTTGTATACAAGGCAACACCCTAACCATGGGTATAAGAGTTTGTCAGTGGGACAATTTATTTAACCATTACATGTTATTTAACCACTCAGTCTACCAGCACTGCCACTGTCTGTGTCTCAATCTCAGTGGGCACTTTAAATGAATTCCGCAAACTGGGTTGTTTCGTGTGCATCGACTCGCGATCACCACACAGCGCTGTCTCATTTTGACACTCACGCGTGTATTACTAAAGAAAAATTATGTCTATAACCAGTTCTATAGGTACACACTGTATATTAGCCTGTTTTTTTATTTTTTATGTAGAGAATGCAAGAGAAATGTGGTTTTAGTGCCGTTGAAAACATGCAACATTGGTCTGATTTTGACCAATCTGTGTCAGTCAGACCGACAGCGCATCATCCCAGCCAGATGCAGATCACGACTTATTCCATTTCTCTTAATTTAAATCATATATGTTCTGACTTTTAGATATTATTTAAGTTTGTTTTATAAATATGATCATAGTATACGAGCCAAGCCATGATAGTTGTGCTACACCTATACGTAGCCCTAGACTAGGACAAGGTAGTCAAGACTTAGTCTTAGGCCAGGGCTGGTTACTGCCTACCCTTGGGCTTGGCATATGTCATTATTTATGGTTATGCTTTTATTTAGACTTAGAAATAATATAAATTTCATTATGCAATAATTTTTAATTAATTGAACATTACGGCCTTTTCTTGAAATGTCTTGGTCTGTTGCGGTAGCACAGTAATTAGCTAATATTGACTTATTAATTATATCAGTATTAAATTAATTATTATGTATATTTAACATTTATTTAATAATTCATGGTTTTACAGCTTACATAAATTATACAAATATTTTCATAATCACGCACATTGTGGCCTTTTACTGAAATGCGTCGGTCCGTCTAGGTTGCATGCTAATTAATTAAGTTATTATTAATAAATTAATATTTAATATATTCTTGCTTTTTATGGCTAAAATCAATATACCCCGGTACTGATGATTATGTCGTATGGAGGTTGCAAAGATGGCCAGCACAGTTTTAAGATCTCTGGAATGTGGCAAAGGGGGTAGAGGGTGTTGTATAGTATGGGTAGGGCAGGTAGGGTGATAGGCAAGAGAAAGGGGGGTAGGGGAGGGGGAGTGGTAGGGGTGGGGTATTTATAGGTAGGCGGCAAGCCTGGACTTGAAGCAGTCCAGGAACTCGGCTGTCACTATCTCCTGGGGCAGAATGTTTCATTCCGGATTGTTCTAGGGAAGAACGACATCTATCAGTACTGTCCTGCAATAGGGGATGTCGTAGCTGCAGGTGTTGTTCTTCCTGGAGCTCAGCCTGCTGTCTGTTGGTTCTGGCAGGTAGATGGAATTTATGGAGATGAGGCCATGGTGGTTTGAGACCTATCTTGCTGCTCTGCGCTGCACTTTCTCTATAGTCTGGATGTCACTTGCAGTGTAGGGGTAGCACACGGTGGCTGCATATTCCAGAATCGGGAGAACGAGGACCTTGTATGCGGTTTCTTTTGTTTTCTTGTTTCCGATCTTCAGGTTGCGCCGGAGGAAGCCGCGGGCGGGTCTTATTGGCTTTGTTTGTAGTGATGTTTATATGGGATTCCCATTTCTGCAGGTGGAAGCTCATGGACCACTGTTTCTCCCAGGTGGTGAGAGAATCGAGGTCTTCTTGCAGTTTTTTTTGTTCTTCTCTCTTCTTAATAATGTTGCCACACATGGTGTCATCAGCGAACAATCAGACTTTGGATAGGTCGATAATATATACTAGGAATAGACTGGGGCCAAGGACTGAGCCTTGACGGACTCCAGTGAGATCTCTCTCCCTCCACCACCACTACCTGCCCTCGATCCACGCACTGAGGCGACCTCCGATGCCATAGCGACGTAGCTTGTGGACCAGCATGGTATGGCTGACTTTGCCGAAGGCTTTCAAGAAATCTAGGACAACGGTGTCCTCTCTCTAGTTCTTTGGATGTTTCGTCAACATACCCCAGGACCGTTCGCATCGGAAGCCATGCTGCTCTGGACAGAGGATGTTCTTCTTCTTGAGGTGCGACATGATATCGCTGGTGACGATGTGCTCAATCACCTTGCAGGCTATGCATGTGAGTGAGATGTAATTGACTGTCTTGGATTGTTCTCCTTTCTTGAAGACAGATGTAATGTGGGCCAATTTCCAGTCAAGTGGCAGGGTTCCAGTTGCTAAAGAGCAGGTTGAGGGTTGGAGTGATTTCCTATGTGACTGTCTTTAGGAGCTTGGGTGTGATACCATCAGGACTGCAGGCTTTGTTGGGGTCCAGGTTTAGTAGCAGCTTCTTCATCCCCTCTTCTGTAAAGCTAATGTCTTCATAGGCTGGGTAGACTGGGAGGTCTGGCTGTTGAAGGTAGCGCAGTTTAAACTCCTCAGCAGGTGTCCTTGAGGCTGAAGACAGAGCGAAACTCGTTGAGTAGCTCGGCTTGTTCCTTGGGGTTTGTGATGAGCTTCCCAGCGTCTTTGAGTGGAGAGACTCCCACCCCCTCAGTTCTTCTTGCTTTGGTGAAGCTCCAGAACTTCTTCTTTGATGTGGTTTGGGTCGCCGCATCATCAGAGATCAGGCCTTCGAAGTGTCTCCAGTAGAGGCGGCGCAGGCGTTTCTGGACGTGTCGCTTCAGTGATTTGAATTTTTGTGTCGCAGGTCCTCATCTCCACAGACTTTTTCCACCGTTTGTGGGTCCTGTCTCTCTTCCGAATCAGCTTCTTGGTCTCATAGTCAACCCAGGGGTGGCGTGGTTTGGACTTCGGTTGCTTGTGAGGGACGTGTTCTGAGAGGGCTTGACTCAGGTCGTTTGTGAGTTCTGTCCAAATCTCTTCAACTGTGCTATTTTCATCACAAGTGGTCATGATGTGATTGTTCAGTTGGCGCGCTGCCTCCTTCAGTGGCTCCTCACATTCCACTGTGTAGATGAGAATGTGTCGTTTTGGCTGGCGCTTCTTTGGAGGATGTATCTGCAGCTCCGTGTAGGCAGCATCGAGGTCAGCAAGCCCAGGGAGCACCTCAGTTCTGGGGACCAGGTTTGGGTGGTTCATCATGAAAAGATCTAGGAAGTTTTCTTCTCTGCTCCCAGTCTACATCATTGATGTCATCCATGAATTTTTGGTGGATGTTCAGGCTTGGAGATCACTTCTTCAGGGTCTTGGTGGGCCAGTGCCACCCAGGGAGGTTTAAATCTCCACCTGCTACAATAATGGTGTTTATGGTGCTAGAGGCATGGTGGGCGGATTCAGCAAAGGCCTTCATGCTCTTTGTGTCCTCTGTGTGGGGTGGTAATAGCAGCAGACAAGCAGTCTTTACAGGATTTCAGAGTCCGTGATCTATTCGGGTACTTCAAGGGAGGTCAGGTCTTCTGAGACAGCAATGAACATTCTTCCTCTGCTCTGACCAGGCCTGGCTTCTACGATAGATGATGAAACCCCTGGGGAAGATTTCTGCATTAGTATGCAGTGGGGTCAGCCATGATTCTGTACCGAGGATTTACATCCGGTCTTGTGCTCTGGACAAGATTGCTGAATTCGGCGACTTTGCCAACAATAGACTGGCAGTTCGCAGTCAAAAGGCGGAATGGCCGCCTGGCAGTGGTATGCTTGTTCCGTTTGCTTGATGGGGTGGATGTATGGTACGGGGAAAAGGAGCTGTCTAGGTTAGAGTTCAGAGATGAGTCCGATGTTATGGTGGGTGGTGCTTAGGCCATGTAGGTCGAACACAATGGAGATATGGTTGGCATTTGCACAGACAATGTAGTGCAAGGTGACTTTATTTCTACTGAGGTAATTGTAGCAGCCACTGTTTATGTTCTGACATCCTGCAGGGAACCACTGTCCACATGAATGATTCACAGGCAACACACCGTTAGTCCCAGCCAACGGAGCGGTCACATATGCCACAGGGGTAGTGAGTATCTTCTTCTGGGCGGTCATATGGTATTTGAGGCAAAGTCGGGGAAGTTGCGGCTTGTTGGGGAGAATTTAGGTGCGACATGATGAGGCACACAGCAGACAAGTAAAGTACTGAATACTGTAGTAGTTTCCTGGTAGCTGATGTCAGGCCTGGGTCCCATGGAGTAGACAAAGTATCTTATGACAAAATGTCAGAGGTTCAGGTTGTCATGGAAGCTGCCATCCACCATGTTTGTTTACATTTTTAAAGCTCATAGGCACGTGCTCGATATAGATTTTCTTGGTTGATGCGGTAAGGGAAACGAACAATCGCACTTACCTTTGCTTCAGGAGAGAGCAGGGGAAGTGATATGTAGGAAACAGCACTGCTTTGTGGGTCAGGATAATCTGTTTTCCAGAAAAAAACAGTGGAAAAACAGGAAAAACGCCAGTGCCAGTATGTAAAGTTTGTATGCTACATAACTAAAATTAACTAATTAATTGCATTAATTTGATTATAATTAGTACTACACAGGGCTTGACATTAACTCCCATAAAGTACTTGCCCGGTAGGACAAGTACTAATTCATGTTTACATAAAAAGCCAGTGTTATTGCATGGTGGGCAGTATACCTTCAACATAGTTAGTATAGTCTTAAGAACATTATATCAATTAATCAATTAAAAACTGGGAACAGAATGCCTCCTTGTAACTAATTAAAATGCAAAGCTAAACATGTTGTAGCATTTTAATTAACACAATTTTATATCAACACTACGTACAACGTTCTGAATTATCATCTCTGCTAATAATACAATATATTGTTTGTAATAAATTCTGGATGTCACTTGCAGTGTAGGGGTAGCACACGGTGGCTGCATATTCCAGAATCGGGAGAACGAGGACCTTGTATGCGGTTTCTTTTGTTTTCTTGTTTCCGATCTTCAGGTTGCGCCGGAGGAAGCCGCGGGCGGGTCTTATTGGATTTGTTTGTAGTGATGTTTATATGGGATTCCCATTTCTGCAGGTGGAAGCTCATGGACCACTGTTTCTCCCAGGTGGTGAGAGAATCGAGGTCTTCTTGCAGTTTTTCTTGTTCTTCTCTCTTCTTAATAATGTTGCCACACATGGTGTCATCAGCGAACAATCAGACTTTGGATAGGTCGATAATATATACTAGGAATAGACTGGGGCCAAGGACTGAGCCTTGACGGACTCCAGTGAGATCTCTCTCCCTCCACCACCACTACCTGCCCTCGATCCACGCACTGAGGCGACCTCCGTTGCCATAGCGACGTAGCTTGTGGACCAGCATGGTATGGCTGACTTTGCCGAAGGCTTTCGAGAAATCTAGGACAACGGTGTCCTCTCTCTAGTTCTTTGGATGTTTCGTCAACATACCCCAGGACCGTTCGCATCGGAAGCCATGCTGCTCTGGACAGAGGATGTTCTTCTTCTTGAGGTGCGACATGATATCGCTGGTGACGATGTGCTCAATCACCTTGCAGGCTATGCATGTGAGTGAGATGTAATTGACTGTCTTGGATTGTTCTCCTTTCTTGAAGACAGATGTAATGTGGGCCAATTTCCAGTCAAGTGGCAGGGTTCCAATTGCTAAAGAGCAGGTTGAGGGTTGGAGTGATTTCCTATGTGACTGTCTTTAGGAGCTTGGGTGTGATACCATCAGGTCTGCAGGCTTTGTTGGGGTCCAGGTTTAGTAGCAGCTTCTTCATCCCCTCTTCTGTAAAGCTAATGTCTTCATAGGCTGGGTAGACTGGGAGGTCTGGCTGTTGAAGGTAGCGCAGTTTAAACTCTTCAGCAGGTGTCTTTGAGGCTGAAGACAGAGCGAAACTCGTTGAGTAGCTCGGCTTGTTCCTTGGGGTTTGTGATGAGCTTCCCAGCGTCTTTGAGTGGAGAGACTCCCACCCCCTCAGTTCTTCTTGCTTTGGTGAAGCTCCAGAACTTCTTCTTTGATGTGGTTTGGGTCGCCGCATCATCAGAGATCAGGCCTTCGAAGTGTCTCCAGTAGAGGCGGCGCAGGCGTTTCTGGACGTGTCGCTTCAGTGATTTGAATTTTTGTGTTGCAGGTCCTCATCTCCACAGACTTTTTCCACCGTTTGTGGGTCCTGTCTCTCTTCCGAATCAGCTTCTTGGTCTCATAGTCAACCCAGGGGTGGCGTGGTTTGGACTTCGGTTGCTTGTGAGGGACGTGTTCTGAGAGGGCTTGACTCAGGTCGTTTGTGAGTTCTGTCCAAATCTCTTCAACTGTGCTATTTTCATCACAAGTGGTCATGATGTGATTGTTCAGTTGGCGCGCTGCCTCCTTCAGTGGCTCCTCACATTCCACTGTGTAGATGGGAAAGTGTCGTTTTGGCTGGCGCTTCTTTGGAGGATGTATCTGCAGCTCCGTGTAGGCAGCATCGAGGTCAGCAAGCCCAGGGAGCACCTCAGTTCTGGGGACCAGGTTTGGGTGGTTCATCATGAAAAGATCTAGGAAGTTTTCTTCTCTGCTCCCAGTCTACATCATTGATGTCATCCATGAATTTTTGGTGGATGTTCAGGCTTGGAGATCACTTCTTCAGGGTCTTGGTGGGCCAGTGCCACCCAGGGAGGTTTAAATCTCCACCTGCTACAATAATGGTGTTTATGGTGCTAGAGGCATGGTGGGCGGATTCAGCAAAGGCCTTCATGCTCTTTGTGTCCTCTGTGTGGGGTGGTAATAGCAGCAGACAAGCAGTCTTTACAGGATTTCAGAGTCCGTGATCTATTCGGGTACTTCAAGGGAGGTCAGGTCTTCTGAGACAGCAATGAACATTCTTCCTCTGCTCTGACCAGGCCTGGCTTCTACGATAGATGATGAAACCCCTGGGGAAGATTTCTGCATTAGTATGCAGTGGGGTCAGCCATGATTCTGTACCGAGGATTTACATCCGGTCTTGTGCTCTGGACAAGATTGCTGAATTCGGCGACTTTGCCAACAATAGACTGGCAGTTCGCAGTCAAAAGGCGGAATGGCCGCCTGGCAGTGGTATGCTTGTTCCGTTTGCTTGATGGGGTGGATGTATGGTACGGGGAAAAGGAGCTGTCTAGGTTAGAGTTCAGAGATGAGTCCGATGTTATGGTGGGTGGTGCTTAGGCCATGTAGGTCGAACACAATGGAGATATGGTTGGCATTTGCACAGACAATGTAGTGCAAGGTGACTTTATTTCTACTGAGGTAATTGTAGCAGCCACTGTTTATGTTCTGACATCCTGCAGGGAACCACTGTCCACATGAATGATTCACAGGCAACACACCGTTAGTCCCAGCCAACGGAGCGGTCACATATGCCACAGGGGTAGTGAGTATCTTCTTCTGGGCGGTCATATGGTATTTGAGGCAAAGTCGGGGAAGTTGCGGCTTGTTGGGGAGAATTTAGGTGCGACATGATGAGGCACACAGCAGACAAGTAAAGTACTGAATACTGTAGTAGTTTCCTGGTAGCTGATGTCAGGCCTGGGTCCCATGGAGTAGACAAAGTATCTTATGACAAAATGTCAGTGGTTCAGGTTGTCATGGAAGCTGCCATCCACCATGTTTGTTTACATTTTTAAAGCTCATAGGCACGTGCTCGATATAGATTTTCTTGGTTGATGCGGTAAGGGAAACGAACAATCGCACTTACCTTTGCTTCAGGAGAGAGCAGGGGAAGTGATATGTAGGAAACAGCACTGCTTTGTGGGTCAGGATAATCTGTTTTCCAGAAAAAAACGCCAGTGCCAGTATGTAAAGTTTGTATGCTACATAACTAAAATTAACTAATTAATTGCATTAATTTGATTATAATTAGTACTACACAGGGCTTGACATTAACTCCCATAAAGTACTTGCCCGGTAGGACAAGTACTAATTCATGTTTACATAAAAAGCCAGTGTTATTGCATAGTGGGCAGTATACCTTCAACATAGTTAGTATAGTCTTAAGAACATTATATTAATTAATCAATTAAAAACTGGGAACAGAATGCCTCCTTGTAACTAATTAAAATGCAAAGCTAAACATGTTGTAGCATTTTAATTAACACAATTTTATATCAACACTACGTACAACGTTCTGAATTATCATCTCTGCTAATAATACAATATATTGTTTGTAATAAATTCCAGATACAGTTATGGACCTGGCCATGCATGCTACCCATTAATTGTGTTGGTATTTACAACCATAACAATTATTTAAGCAATTGATTGCTTTTATAAAATGATACACATTTATTTTGAATGTATGTATGTCCATACAGTATTCACATAGGGAACACTCTCCTCTTTATATACTCTGACAGGCTTTATGTTGAATTTTGCATAGGCACACATTATTTCACAGTTTAAACTTTAAACAAATAAAAAACTAGCTAGTTAGTTAAGAGTTGCGTCTTTCTGTAACTGGTTGCCCAAGTCACCAAGTGATATAAGGGTGGACAGTACAGGGGTTGCCCAAGTCACCAAGTGATATAAGGGTGGACAGTACAGGGGTGACTGCATAAGACTTTGTACCTACAGCTTTAGGCAAGGTCATCATTCACTTGCTACAGTTTATAAATATTTTGCCCACAGTAGACCCCGTAAGCAGGGGCAGAGCAAGGGGTTAAAGTGGCATCATGCACAATTTGTTTGATGGCTAATGCCCATTAATATATCAACACAAGGACCCAAATGTCAGTTACCCACAGGCAGGACAATAATTAATGGACAAAGTTATAATTTGCACGCTGCAACTGAAACAATTTATCTAGTTGCAGGCTAAGATTATACCTGCAAATGCACCAAGGTAGTAGCAACTTCAAGCCCTGTTAATATTGTGACTCGATCAACTGGTCCCATCGGACAAATGTCCTTGTCCGACAACGGTAATTACTTTTCCCGGACAAGCCTTAATGTCGAGCCCTGCTAAATATATTAAATATTGTAAATGTATTACTCTAGTCAATGTGTTTGAAAACCATAAAAACAGTATTTAAATATCTCTATAAATAAAAAAGTTATGACATTTTAAAGCAAATATTGATCCACAGACAACAACAAGTTAATTTTGCCATTATAAGAGATACACACAAAATATGCTGTTTTGCCATCTTAAAATTGCAATATCTTTTTATCTATTAGATATATCTTAAATAATGACTTAATAAAAACATAAACAGTTGCGTGATCCATAAGCTATTACCTTTAATTTAAGCCCATTGCCATTGTTCTAGCATGATATTTATTTTTTGTTGAAGTGCCTACTCTCAGTGGGTCAGTGTCTGAGCTTGGATGGTAACATACTCGAGTGCGTTAGCCATAAAGTTCTTCTTCTTCCAATTAACCAACCAACTTCAACGTTTTGAAGATCATTGTTGGTATATTTGCATGGGATGCACATCGGAATAGGTAGACAAGAGATAGATAGGAGAAGATAGTTTGCAGTTGAAGAAATGGATTTGTGTGGGGGTGGACAGAAGAAAGGAAATAATGAAGTTAAACTCTGTTTGGAGTTTTTGAACTACATAAAAATAACACATCGCTATACAATAATAACGTAATCATAAGATGGGTTAAACTACTGTAAACATTGTCTGCAGTGTTTGTGAGTCAGTCGCAGACTCAGTCTCAGCGTGACTGGCCACTGGGTTAGTGGTCGAGTTACCCGAGTTTGACACACCGTGTACGGTGCGGTGGATACATCGTCTAATCTGTTTACAAGCTCACGGACATATAAATAGCAGACGGCGACGCCTAGCAGACCCATGTAAACATACAATACCACCGTAAAAAACTCGTATCATTTTTTAATTCCCCACCTTGTCATTAAATGTTTATTCTCCGTGTTCAAATCGTTCGTCCAAAGTAGTTCATTCTTATTCGCTGATACGAAGTTGTCCCTTTGAAATGTCATGGAAACATCGGTCCGACAGACGAATCTTGAAACTGGTCAGTTCGAATTCGTGCAACAGAGGGCGCGCGCCAACGGGGAAGGGAAGGGACGTTGTTGTCTTGTTGATTCATCAGGATCCAAGTCAAAGTCATAATTAGCATGATGGAGACGTTTTGGGGGGTATGTACATACGCATTGGAGACGGTTAGTGTTATACCAAATTGAATATTCATATATATTTTTAATTCGCGCCATCTAGCGAACAACCGTTCCAATATCGACCCAACAACAATAGGTGCCTATGCAATTTGTTTGGAAAAACGTGCGCACGTTATTAGGATTAGGGTTAATAATTTATGGGCAGTTAAATACAATATTACCTTACTTCCGGGTGCCAACGTAGACTGTCAGTTTACTATTCTGTTTTATGTTATAGTAACAGGCCCTACGCAAAATTAACAGCACTGAGTTCGGTGGCTGTGTTTCTGTTGTAGTTTTAATAACAAAAAACATACTTATACGTAATTATAGTTTGGAAGAGCAGCAATATTATGGAGGTCTTACTATGGAACCATTGTTCCTACGTCTGCATCGTATAGAATAGCTTGCGCGGTATATTTCCTTTTTTAAAGCGCAGAGAATGTCTGTTTCTCTTTTTTATATAAAGCCTAGGGTATAATGTTATTAATATACCTCTACTATAATCAACATGCTGAAGAAGGTACATACTGGCCGCCAAATAGGTTTAATATGCCCATAACAGTGTTTTGCAATTTGATAAATGTAAAATTGCGCCCACAAAATGTAAAATTGTATACAAAATTTACATTCACGTTATAAACACAATGTGTGTATATACATGTGTGTGTGTGTGTGTGTGTGTGTGTGTGTGTGTGTGTGTGTGTGTGTGTGTGTGTGTGTGTGTGTGTGTGTGTGTGTGTGTGTGTGTGTGTGTGTGATACAAAGGGTGTTGCTGATAAACTAGCCGGCGTCCACTATTATATTGCGAATATATATATATATATACCCTGTACACACACACACGCACGCACGCACGCGCGCGTGCGTGCGTGTGTGTGTACAGGGTATATATATATATATTCGCAATATAATAGTGGACGTCGGCTAGTTTATCAGCAACACCCTTTGATGTTTGACGCGGACGCTACGTTCCCACATTCAAGTCAACAAATTCAGCGAATTTCCCGCCATTAGGCCTAAATTAGTTAAATTAACCACCCTGACTGACATGGAATCGACACGCATGTTTTAACGAACAGCCAGCTTTCTCGTAATGACAAAATTTACGCGTGTGTATCGCATTTATGAGATTTCCTCCTGGTCACTTTCGTTTAGGCCAGTGGTTCTTAATCTCTGGGTTGCGGTGCAAAATTGCATCGCCAAGACATGTTGAGTGGGTCGCCAAGAGCCTCTAGTGACTCTCCGTACTGTCCTTTATTGTCCCGCTTGTCCGTACTAGAAGCATACGGAACGATCAATGTAATAATTGTATATGCCAGATAATGAATGGTTTTTCAATGTTGTATGACATATCACACGACATTAATCCAGGCGACATTTAGCGTAAACTATTCGTCTCGCATGCATGTGGTATGGGCAAGTTAGATTGTTTGATCCGCTGAAAACGTGTCATGCTGCACTGGGTAAAAATCAGGGCCGTTGTCGATTTACTCCACATCGAACCCTTCACTGTAGAAGTTTGCATACATATGTCGCGTTAACTGACATGTCTAGGAACATTGCACCGCCTATCTGCCTCCTTAGTATCACCAGTATGAAGTCATATCCTTCAAACATTTTCAACATCATACGATCTTCCAAACTCCGTCCGCCACCTTTGCTTTAGATTTGCAAGGATTGTCCTCATTCTGTGTTGGTACACTAGTGAATGGCGCCGATTTGGCAATTCATCCGTGTCCAGTACGCACGTTAAATAAGGCTGTAAATAAAAATGTATAGATGTATGTTTATTTGAAGGTAATAGGTCGCCAAGCATGTCACGCAACATACATTTGAATCGCTGCCCAAACACGGTTAAGAACTATTGGTTTAGGTGAACAGTTGTGGAATTGCTTATATGTCAGACACCATCCGTCAACACACATAGGTTATGTAATTGTTTTGTCATATTTGCAGCACCCTCAGTCACAGAGTCTCACCCACGGTGTGGTGTGCTAGTCAGAGTTCATTGTGAAATTTTACGGGTAGGTCCTGTTACGAACGTTTAATGTGTCTATATACTTCAATTATCCAAAGGGCCTACTCTTCTTCAATTGTTCTTATTATTATTATGTACATTGATATTATATATGTTAATACATTTTGTTCGACGTGGTCACTGTAAGATGAACAATCACTGACTTTGATCAACTGGTGTGTATTAATGCGTCGCATCTTAACGTCGCGATTTTGAACGATGGCGTATTTTCACAAAATGTATTCGTCGACAGATAATCATAAGTTTTTAACAAAAAAACTACTTTTCACAATGTGTTTGCATGACATATGAATATCTAAGTCACTTCCCCGTTCCGACACCTTATTATACCAGAACAATGACGTACAACGTACGACGGACATTCGTAGGTATCTGCATGTGTATGATTGTTTCGTGAAATCGGCCCCGGTCGCTCCACGGACTGTCACGCCTGTAGTTGCACGTACGGTGCACACCAACACATGACCTTTCGTGATTAGAATAGTTTACGTTGTGCACTAACAGCATACAAAGCATTGTCAATATGTGTATCCTTTATCCGGTGGCGATGTTTTATTATTAGCAAACAGAAACAGAAACCAAAAATAATACTATGCTTAACTACACGATCTGGAACAGAAGCCGCTACATACCGAATCGCTGACAACGTATTTTGGCGAAACCATCTGATCTCCTATGTATACTAACATAGCTGTTATGCTTTGAAATGTCTTTGGTGCTAACTTTCCGCAAAACACACATTATATACCCGTAGACTACACATTTAAATATGCAAATATGTCCTATTGCATATGCAAATGTTATTTAAGAATGATGCAAATATAGTGGACGGTCTCATCCAGTTACACAACAAGGTCGCTACATTAACGTAATGTTGACGTTCCAATTACCCGAAATCAGTGAGTCGAAGTCATTATTAGCAGGAAGTCTGCTAAGTCGGTCGTCTTGAATGTGTGACCCACGAGAACGCGCTTGCATGACCATCAATTGGTAATAAGCACCATGTTTCTTTAAAGCGTAATTCATTTCGACAGCATCATCTCATCGCTAGCTTACCCGACATTTATGTAGATGATATTTATGCTAATTTCGGTAGGAACGCTGACAACATTCTATGAACCGATATATATATATATATATATATATATATATATATGACATCATGGAAAATGTCGTTGTATTGGCGCAGTGACGGAGCTAGCAGATCTATATAGACGAGAGGTATGCAAATTAGTGTATGATTCATGAAAAATTCCATCGACGGTCATATGCAAATGTTGTTGTCATGGAAAATTCCCCATATGACCACAGCGTCGACACGTGATTGTAATCGGCGAGCAACGCGGTCTGTGTAATGAGCCGAGATAAATCGCGGCCGATAAATAGGTCATTCTGTACAACGCATGCGTGCGCAAATGCAACGAACAACCATTGTGCTGCCGTGTAAGAAGTAGCTAGTTCTAGTTTGTGTTTTTAGTCTTGTTTTTATGATTTTTCCTTGCAAATACTTGCACAAGTTACTGCTTGTATGCCTCTGCCATACATTTCAACAATAAAAATATTAACATTAAATGTATTGCTAGCATTATGCATAAATCAACTTCTGACACGATCCTAATGGCACGGGACTAGGCTCGGCTCGTTACACCGGGATAACGGGCCGAGACTACTCCAGTGCCAGAAGTACCTAAATCTTTGGTGTTAAATCGTTACTGTGTTTGTCTTCTTCGTGTTTTTTATTAGTTTCTTCCTGCTAATATTTGCACACGTTGTGACATTTTTTCAACAACATTCTGACAATTAAAATGTTAAATTTAACGTATAAGCGCAAACTATATTATAAATAGCACAGCCTACTTCTAGTACAATCATCGTAGGAACCTATATAGCTTACTTGTGGTGTAAGAATACAAGGCCCGCAACACATGAATAACAGCGAAATGAAGGAAGCTGTTACGTAAAGGATAAGTACGCATATCTTGAGAAAATCTAACTGGTCGGAACAAATGTAGTAACTGCTTGGAAGAGTGCCAAACATCCTCGCTGATTACGTCAATGCCAGCCAGCAGTACCCCCTGCCTGATCGCTTTGCGATACTCTGAATTTAAGCTCAGCCTATGAAATCGCTCACTAGATCAGTTGATGCCGGCAGGTCAGGTGGTCATAATGTAACTAATTTCAACCAACCGTGGCTCGTGTTACATGCAATGTTTAGGAAGTAGAAGCAATTATTCGAATACACAATACCGCTCAGCTGCTCGTGCTAATGTGCGAACGGATCATTATATATTGGGATTCCCAGAAGTCGTTTACCCGTCTTCAAATTTGGGCGGGTATTTGCGCTGTTCTCACGGGTGATGCAGTCGCGACTGGCGAAGTCAATTACTAGTAACACGACACACTTCCGCACGTCGCGCTGGGGATCAGCCAGGGCTAGTTTTGCATGACAAAAACTGCCCTGGCTTGCGATGGTGGTGCCAAATGTTGCAGCGGTGAGGCGGGCGAGCGCTGACCTCCGTTGTTTTTATTGTGCGTACAAAGTACACCCGATAATGTTTCACAGCGTTCTTGTGTAACAGTTTCGATAAGTTGGCTGGCTCTACACCAACTAATTATATTGCGACCCTCAATATTGATTGCCGATAACGAAACCGGAAACGTGTCGACTCATGTTGCACAGGGAATTTTCGTGACTCGGGCCTGGATTTATTTTAAGGTCTCTCATCTAGTGCGATGTTACCACGGAATTTTCCATGACGTCATATATTTGCATACCGGGGTCGGGCGATGGGATATTTTCAGCACTTTCCAGTACGCTACATTCCGTTAGCAGTTTATCATGCCTAGCGTCTCGCACTGGCTAGAAACTGTTCACTACTAGTAGCTACAGATTGCATGGTCTGTGTATACTTATTAATGAACACTTGTCCTCAATATTTACTGTCACAGGCATTCATAGGCACAAGAGACCATACTAAGAGTCAATGAATGGACCACTGGCTCTTTACTGGCACCATCTTACAAAACACTAGCCGTACGTGACTTTTTAATAGCAAGCCAATTCCAGTTTAATGGACGAAATTGTCGTGTCTCTATTTTATACATGTTAATTGCATGGTTTATCATAGGCATCGTAACCGGGAGGGCTTGGGGTCTGAGCCCCCACCCCCATATTTTAGGTGAGGGCTGGATATAGGATAAGCCCCCATTATTTGCAGTCTCAAGATGGAATTATTGTGAGCCCCAAGGGGGTGCAATTTGTTGATTTTGAGAACTTGAAAGTGGGTTTTGGCGAGCCTCCGGGGGTATAATAGAACGTTATATATATATATATATAATATATATATATATATATATATCACCAGTGGAATATGTAAGCAGGCCATTTGTTATAAAATTCCAACAATTTTAGAAAAATACAGATCCGAGGGGATCAATCAAGTATCCTTTGTCATCCCCGCGAAAGCCCATAAACTATATTGTATGTAGTGAGGTTCGTACACATAGGCGAAGAGAGGCCGCTAACGTTACATACCGATTCGATGACGACATGTTTCTGCGAAGCATTCTTACCTCAATCTCTATCTAGAGAGCTGTGCTCCTAGTCCTAGCACCACGACTGATACTGCGTAGTTATGTTTCAATGCTGAATTCCCAAAAGCAATTCATTTTACGCATGTTTCCATGACGTCAGATTCACAAATTAACTAATTTAAATAAACTACTGCTATTCACATCGTCGTATGCAAATTCTAATGTGGGACTAAATGCTGAGAAAAACCATCGGTTATTATGTGTAAATATATAATGACATCATGGAAAATGCCGTGGTTATAACCCAGTGGGTGGAGCTTTCGCGTACATGAGAGGTATGCAAATTAGAGTAGCGTTAACTAAAAAACTTCCATTGGTTGCCATGTGCAAACGTTGACGTCATGGAAAATTCTCCTTTCACTCAGAGTCGCGGTGCGGTGCATTATAATCGGCGATACCTTCCGTTATCGGATGTATTTTGTAACCGACGCATTGTGCCGTTCAATAGAAAACGAATGTAGGTCGGTCAGCGCGCAGCTGCTGCAATTGGCACTCTGCCAGTCGCTGTAGTTGCGCAAGCAAGTTGGGGCTTTTCCATGATGTCATAAACCTAATTTGCATGCCTCATCTACATAAAAACTCCATACACGCATGTCTGACCACTTGCCATATGTACTGCTGACGGCCAAGAAACCAGTCAATCGTTGTTTTATACACTATCGACTGTACGTTCTACACGGAACCTTACGCTAAATATTATGCTGATATCCATGGCCGGCTGTTCCTTGTTGATATGTAGATATAAACCTTGTTAATGCCGACTTTTTTCATTAAACATACTACTGGAACATTCTAGGTGAGATTGACCCACAACATGTTTTTTTATTATTGACCCTACAAATCCACAATACATCAAATTAGACTACAACTTAGTTCTGCTTCCAGCTTGTTCTACTCCCTTGCCTGGAAAACGGCTGTATTGAGCCCAGGCCGTTTCAATCAAATAAAGCATTCGTTCATTTACGCAGACGTGACTCGTGAGGGAATCGAGATGGCATTGTTCGTGCAAGTCCTTTCCACACAAATCATAAGCACTGATAGGTCTATGTGAGAAGAGAACGTGCTTGGTCAAGAATTATCTTGGAACTGATGCAGGTACGTACGCAGGGATTATTTTTGCATCTTTTGAGCAACGTGCATAAATATAGTCTGGTCTGGGGTTATCACGAAATATAAGCTGTCTGTTGCAATATGGGTGAATATGTCGACAGAAAAAGAGGCAGACCAAAAGCAACGCGGCAACGAACAATGGAAAAAGAACTGAAGGCAGTTGTGTTGACAAGAGGAATTGCAGCAAGGTAATCCCAAGACAACGGGGTCTGGCGATATACTGTGCGAGCCTTAAGTGCCACACGGCACGAAGAAGATAAGTATAGGTAAAAAAACCACGACCGCGCTATGTATAGCACGACAACGGTACGATTGAAAGGAAAGGCGTGTCTCTCAACGCACCAGAACACAGTTGCCCACACAATATTTATGTGTAATCGACGCACGATACGTGCAACGGGGAACGACTGTTCGGCGGGTGCAGAGCGTGCTTGTTGCCTCGAGTACCAACAGAAAATACGCATATTCATTTTACTCCCTGCCAGCCGAAACGGCGGCGTAATTGGGCGAGACGTTCCTCCGCGAATCGGCCAATGGAACAATCTAATAAGCTGCTGCTGCCTTCGTTGAAACCTCATCCTACAGCCATAACAGCCGATGGATTCACAATTTAGCCATAATTGGGACATGGGTTGGTGATCGACAGCGCGTCAAGCACACATCGGTGGGTGACCAGAAAGGTCCGATGTTGCTCGAGAGCCGTTATGCATTCGCCTGGAGCCGCAGAGAACCCAATATCTATCTACTATGTTAGGTTAGTGTAAATGAGATACCAACGGCAATGGAAGACCACTAGATTTGTGAAGCAAACAACGACAGGGAGAAGAAGGCCGAGTCCGAATGGAATTGGTCAGCCACGACCACCATATGTTGATGATACCATGCGGAGGACCTGAGAACGTGTTAGATTCTTCTCTCTTTGGAGCATGTACAAGCACACGGCTGTCTTTCACTCCAATTACACCACAACGATACGTTATTCTAAACATTCGCTACATCGAACGGACCTACAGGCACACAGCACGTCACCCGAATATAGGCATATCTTGTAATTTGTTGATTCTGGAGGACGTGCAAAAACAGCATTATTCGAAACATATGCCATGATCAACTGTAGTCTTTATAGCCTAATTCAAACTCAACATGTCGGCTTTTTCGTGACCAGTGATGACGTCGTGAGTTCTTCCAGGCTAACAGGTAAACACGTCAATACAACCACTTGTAGTCGGAGCCCGCTATGTTTCAAAGAATTTTAGCCGATGATAAGCAAATATTTTCAAAAGCTTGCTCAAGCTTATTTTCAAATTGATCCGCACTTCGTCTTGCTGTGAACGAGGGAACAACGGCGCTTCGGTTCGCGGCGCCCTGTTGTTGAGCGCGGCTCGCAGAGAACTCACCAAGTTATATGGTTCTTAATTCAATTTTTTTTTGATTGGGTGTCGATGGGTTGCAAGTATAACAAACTCTAATGTTATGTTGTTGGATTTCCTAAGCTCTTTTTCACCGATCTCTATCATCAGCGTTTTTCCTCAACTTTCTTCCTCCTCTGCCTTTCGAGCATCTCTTGTCGGAACGAAAATGTCTTGCTAACAAGCTTCATACCGGCTTGTAAGTTGATGTCGTCGACATCAGCCGCTAAGCTGCTAATACATAATTACTATGTAGTCCATAACATGATACGGAAGCTCTTCGCAATAGAGAGCGTCTCACGTCAACGATATAGCGAAATCACAATCGAATACGTACTTTTGAAATCTTTCATGCATATCACCAACTGTTCTGCGTTCTCAACAACTGTCCAGACGCACTTGCAATTGGCCACGGATGTGTGCTGTCACTGCTGTGGCTGGTGTATAAACACGAGATCTATTGCTGCCAGCCCATGCACGCCCACTCGTAACGAACGTAGCACGGCCAAAATTAATGGGCAGTATTCGGCCGAAATGCAAACTGGGCATCCGACCACAGTAACCTTGACGCCGCGCGTGTAATATGATATCTAGGGAAGATGTGCGCGTTCAAGAAACTGGATGATCACATACGTTTGTTTGTAGGACGGCTGCACCGCCTCCACGAGTGGAGATAAGTAGAAAGCAGGTTTTCTTGAAAGAGAGACGTTTATAGACACGTGCCTCACCGCTAACTGATCAAGATAGAAGCACCAAGTAACAGCCGAGTCCCCCCCCCCCGGCCAGCGACTACGACAGCCCCAGCTAGTCTGACTGTCTGCTAAGTGTGCGCGGCAAGGTGTAACACGTGCGGCATATCTGGTTTCGTGTGGCCTTTTTAGGCGATGTTCGAGGCGTTATCGTTTCCTTGCGCGCTGGCATCCAGTGCAAAGTCCAGCACATGAGTGATGAATTCCAGATGACTAGTGCAGGCCAACGGCGTGTCACGCTTCCGGTGAATGCCAGACTTGAAGGTCGTGACACCCTGTGCATTATGGTTGATTTGAAATAAGATACCTTCTGTAGTTGTATAAAGTAACTGAAGACGATCAGAGCCTCGAGGAGATAGACATCATGTGCTGTATCAGAGACTTTCTACGCCGTACTGTAACATTGCATCATCGGGTATTTCTCAAAGTGTGGCAGTCCGCTAGTTGCCAGACGTGTTCAGTTTTTTTTTGTTCTTGAAAAAAGGTTATTATTCCGCTTGGAAAGTGTCGACGTTTATCCTCCAGATCAGTTCTCTTGTATAACTATACCATGTCATATCTCCGGACGGCTAATACATAATTTATTTTATGTTGCTTTTTATTCTTTATCCCGGTGTTGATTTTAATTTCCTTTATTAACTGCAATGAAATAAACCTCCAAATGAACAAGAACATGGGATATGGCGAAATAACCTCCGTGTGCGTGACATTTTTAAGCAGTAAATGCATGTTGATGCCTGCTAAACCAACTGAGCTCGTTTATTCGGAACACGCCATCCGGACTCAGCTTACATTCCACGTCTTGGAACACTCGGATATATAATTATGTAAGACACAAGTAGCGGTGGTCACCGCATCACTTACCGCACTGACAGGCGTACTCAGATCGCCACCCGCCACTCGTCACTCGTGGAATGCTACCGGCAGCGTACGCCTATTCGTCAGGGCATAGGCTAACGCGCGTTCAAAGGGCGCTTGATTGATAACACTTGTGTATAAATAATCCCATCAATTCGTCGCTACCTGACACTTGATATCGGCAGTGTATCGGTCCAGTCTGGAAGTATTTACTGCTGTAGGGATTTAGACTGCGCAGTGAGTGTTGTTTGAGGGTAATAATAATAAAATACTAATTTGTGGTAAAAGTTCAGCTCTTATATAACGCGGTATCCAGTCCGTAGGACTGCTCAAAGCGTATTGCACCTTAATCCCTGACGGACTATTTTAATTGAACTCTCTGGGAAGCATTCAGCCACGCTGCAATAACTACTGTTTATTGCCAGGTACTCATTCTTGTCGTGAACTATTAACGAGAAGTGAACGAACCTGTCAATGTGCGGAGTCGAACCCGCAATTGAGAATCCGACGCTCAAACCGCTTCGCCACCTCGCTGTGAATTACAGGGTTTTAGACAATGGAAAGTATTGTATGTCCTGCTCACAACAAGAACAATTACATTCCGCTGTCAATACAAACAGTGCCAATGTATGCATGTGTTAATTAAATGCATTTATATACAGCACAAGTACATTAATTGTTGGCGCCATCGCTAATTGTGTTACGTTCTACAGCATAGGTACATATTTTTTATATATTTATGTGTCAATTATTTTTACATCGGCTTAAAATAGCAAGATTAGACCGGTAGACCAAGCAATGATGGTTTATTTTGTGCCAACAGCCTTTTTCAAAGACACGCATATTGTAACAGAAATGCAGTGGCTAATTTAGTTAATTACTATTATTATTAGTTATCAGAGAAAGACTAGAACAGAAAATCCAGATTCGCATTATATAAAAGCATGATATAAAAGAATCCTACACAAGGCAAGCATGTGGTCGCCGTCACTCTGGGCGCGTTTCTAAAGCAACAAGGTTTGAACGATTTGTTTATTTTCGCGTCTGTAAGCGTAGTTCTTGGTGTCTACCGGAACAGAATGTAGTTGACAGTTAAGAGTCATGACTGGAATTTGGTGCAGACAATTTGGCCTGACCTTAGATTCACTTCGTGACCATGTCCTGGTTTTAAGATCGAACCGGAAAGATGAAACTATACAAATAAATACAGACCCCCTCACGTGAGTGAGCACCCTCATCCTCATAGTATGACGACATAAAACACGCATGCGTAGAGCCATAATTCTACAAATTTCATACTATACGTTTCGATCCCTTACGGTTTAACGACAATTCCCGGATTTGGCTTGAGGCCAAGCCAGTTTGTTTAAAAGGGAACTATTTTTGGAATTACGAGGAGGGCGGAAATTTACACACATAAGGAGAGACGGTTGACGCTCTCCACGGGGAAACTAGGAAAATGTTTCCCACAGTTTAGACTTCTCAAAATTTCGGCAAATATAAACCACGGTGGTTTATATATTGCTTTATCTTTCGATCTTAAAAAAACACGGACAATTTAAATGTAAAATAGAGTTGTACTGTCGGCGCACATGAATGTGTAAACGTTGTACGGACATCGTGTCTGAAGTTTCTACTGATGAATAAAACATATATATTCGTGACGAACCTGGAACGCTTGTTTGTTCAATTTCATTGGCGAGCGACATACCCGAGGTAAGGCTACGGTCTTCTTAAACCATTTCCGTACCGCCCAACTGAAGGAAGGAAGGAAGACGAACAACTTTACAATATGAGCCACTTTTTCACACTGATATTCTGGAGCCGTATGACTAGATATTTTCTGTATGTAAAGTTGACGTAAATGTTGCTGTGGTAGACCATTGTTGTGTGCATTATTGCACGCGTAGGTTGTTTACTTTTTAATTAGGACGAACACAATTTCCCAAAATGGCTCATATTAAATGAAGCGTTGGAAATATGAGCATGACCCGTGGATAATATGGGCATACGTGAACATATTCTAAACATGATCTACTTTTATATAACGGTGTTATAGCTGGTAGAAATAACTATTTAATCATAGCATATTGTACGTGGCTAGAGAAGCAATGAGAGGTCAGCATGCACAGTGCATGAGTAACTGCTGGGCTGGACGTTAATGGGAGAAGAGGAACAGGCTGGCACCCATAACGATTGCCGGGATAGCAGATTTTAACAATTAATGCTAGTAGAGTTGCGAGGATTTAACAATTAATGTTTCATTTGTAAGCGTAGAGTAATGGTAATGTTCCAACTAATAATTGAAGATTACAAATTGGGAACATTTTAGTTTCGCCGGGGTTAGTCAGCCCCCCGAATAAGTTAATGTTGCACATATCGTCATGTCCAGACTGGATTATCGGAATGCGCTGCTTGCTGGACTACCACTTGAACATTTGAATAAACTCCAACGCATTCAAAACATGGCAGCAAGAATCATTACTTTTACACCTCGCAGAGATCACATTACCCCAATCCTGAAAGAACTGCACTGGCTACCTGTGAAATGTCGAATCGAATTCAAGATTCTTATGCATGTGTATCGATGTCTGAACGGCACCGGACCATTGTACCTGGAGAACATGCTGAAGACACAGTGCTCTGCAGGGCGCACACGTTCGTCCCAACAATATCTGCTACACGTGCCGCGAACGAAGCTTGTTAGTTTTGGTGATCGTGCATTCGAAGTGATAGGACCTCGATTATGGAATCTGCTGCCGTTTCACATAAAATGTAGTGGAAACCTAACACTGTTCAAATGGACTCTGAAAACACACATGTTCAAAGCGGAATACTGTTGACATTTTACTTTCTTTGACATTTTACTCCTAAACTTATATTTTATTTATCTACCCACGATTGCATATATGTAAATATTATATCTATTATTTATTCTATATATACTTAAAGTATCTTATATATCTTAATAATGTTTAAATAACAGCTTTATATATACATATTTTTATTTATATATTTTTAGTAATTAAATAAAAAAATTCTGTTTTTATAATTATTATATCAAATTTGTATTTTATATCTACTGTGCACATACCTTTGCTAAATTTTAATGTTTTATGACATTAGCTTCTTGTACAGCGCTCTGAGCATTTTATTGGAAATTGCGCTCTATAAAAAATAAATATTATTATATTATTATTATATGTCATTGCAGGAAAAATTATTGATTGTCCGTAATGTTGCACATGATATAATTGCATGTCCGGTAGAGTTGTTTGTTCATTATGTCCCCTACGTGGGACATAGATTATTGTCGGTAGAAGGTATAAAAGGAGAGAGAACTATAGAGTTTGGGTCGTCTCTTTCTGGTTGCTACATGTTATGTTGTCGTACGTTGTACAATAAAAGCCTATGCTATAGGTCGAATCTGGACTTCTGCGATGTTTAATATGAGTCTTCGCTAGTCCTGTCTAGAGAGAATCTTGAACGAACTAGGCAGGACACCTAGTCAGGCTGCGATGACTTGTACAATATTACCCAAGATGGATACATACACACCAGGATCATTGCCTCAACCAGTACAAGAGTCATGCACGCACGCACGCACGCACGCACGCACGCACGCACACACACACACACTAGCATATTTATTTCAAACTTGAGTTACCTCATACAAACAAACATGAAGAATTGTGATAACAGTGCCATACGTAAACTTAATGGTCAATGATTGGGTGTTAAGAAATCACGCAGACATCCACGCTCCTCCATTAACTGCTATTTTTAATAAATCACTGAGGAGGACTTCCTATGGATTGGAAAATGGCGAACGTAATACCATTGCCAAAAATAAACCCACCTATGTCGATTGAAAAGGACATTAGACCAATATCACTAACTCCAAAAGCTGCTAAGGTGTTTGAGTCAATTGTAATGAAATGGGTGGATAAAAATGTGAAGGAAAAATGGATTGTAGGCAATTTGGTGAAATTGGTGGAACATCTACGAGAGACGTACTCGTCGAAATGGTACACATGTGGTATGAGGCGACTGATAAACTGGATTCTTATGTCCGAGTTGTCAAGCTAGATTTTTGCAAAGCGTGACCTCATTAACCATCAATTGTTACTTTAAAAGCTACAATTGTATGATTTGCCCCCACGCATTATAAGATGGATGACAACATGTTTACTAGACAGATCTCAACAAGGACAAATAGGAAATGCATATTCGCATTCTGGTCACCCAAATGAGGGAGTACCACAGGGAACCAACCATATCTTAACCTAAATATTTCTTAGTCTACATAAACGATTTCGAAACGCCTGTTCCGTTATACAGATATGTAGACGACAATACATTATTCGAAGTATGCGATAAAAAAGTTGCATCTGCTATGCAAGAATCGGTTGACACTGCCGCCAGGTGGACAGAACAGAATGGCATGAAAATTAATTCAGGAAAACGAAAGAGTTGATCATCAGTTTTGAACAAGATGGTAATTTTCGAAATACCATACCAAACATAAAGATCAATGGAATGGATATAGATCAAGTAGACCATGCCATACTTCTAGGTGTTACAATTTCACATAATCTTACATGGAATAAACATGTGGAGAATATTGTGAAACAGGTTGGGAAACGATTATACATGTTGTATCAATTAAAACGAGCTGGAATTAGCCAGAATGACCTGGTGACTGTTATGTCAGCGTTGTGAAACCGGTACTTGAATATATATGCATGCCCCGTGTTGTATATTAATTTACATCAATACTTGTCAGACAAAATTGAAATGATACAGAAAAGAGCACTAAAATGCTATGCTGAAAGAAAGAAAGAAAGAAAGAAAGAAAGACGAAACTGCCTGTGAGAAAAATATTTCAACAAGATGGTAATTAGCACACACAAATTAAACCATCTGCTACCTGAAAAAAAGACACACCAATTATGATATAAGAGGGTATGTACCCATTGCCAAGACCAAGGACGAACAGACATCGTAACTCTTTAATACCACGGGGGTTATACAATTGGCAATAAACATTAAATGGCAAAAAAGAAGATTGTATTACTAATGTATAACGTTTTGTTGTATTAATTGTAGTGTTTTATTGATTGTATAATGTGAATCCAACTCTGCTGAGTTGCTAATAAAACATGTTTTATCTTTATCTATCCATCTAATTGAGGCATTATCATTAACCTACGCTTACTGACTAAAGTTTAATAATTAATTCTACGCTTCTCTACTGACAGTTATTATTCAAATATACTATCCGAAAATCTGTATGGGCGTAAACCATTTCTTCTTCTCTCATACCATTAACGTCCAGCACCGCAGTTACTTATTACTCACTTTACACGCTGACCGCGTAATTTCGTCCATCAGGACAAGCAGTGAGCGGTCAACGTTTCTCTAACGACAATGAATATTCTACAGGTCTACGAACAATATTCTACAATATTAACAGTTAAATAGTTATTTCTAAAAAGCTAAAACACCTTTACAATTCAGTTTGTAACAGATGTCTTTACAACACGACATTTCATCGCATTTCGGGACCGCGTTTCGTCGATCCATATACAAATGCATGTAAATAAATTCCTGATGTAAATATTGTATTGTCAAAAGAACCTACAACTTAACATTAACCATAACTTACAACCTAACCTAAACCTAACCGGGTTAGAAAACGAAAAATGCACCGAAAACGCGTCTCGACCGAGGCGTTCGAGTATCGCCACGTTTGGAACGCAGTCATACCACATTATGTTAAAGGTGTGACTCGTTTACTGTATATGGGACTTTCTGCCTTTCTGACAATGCAGCATACAACGATGTTAGTTTCTTCACAAAGTCCCCTCTCTTCCACAATTAGTGGGCTAGCGTGATGTTCTCAGGTGTTGCTTGCGTGCACTAACGGGGTGTGCTGATGTCACTACCCGTGTCCACATACCTGGACAAAGTACTACTCAGCTGGACGAATCTCTACGTGGTATCACGACGAAGTCCATAGTTAGTAATTTTGGGTTCAGTGTATAGCTTACCTGGTGGTGGTTGATGACCACTGGCTTCTGCGAGTTAATGTTGAAACTGAACATCCCGGTAGTGAGGGGGAGGTAGCTTATAATAGGAGGAACATAAAATTAATCGTAGCAAGGTGTATGGTCATGCTGAGTTTGTATGGTGCTACCTAATTTATTGGTACTGTTCAGCATAAAATGTTGTGATTGAATAGATAGCCACCTGCGATAGGCAATGGTGTATTATTGACTTGCGCCAGACAATACAGAGAGGCGGGTTGCCCACATACCGGACACCAGGGTTCTATTGACCATACAAATACTATAAACAGTGCCGGACACAAGACTGTCATAAATTATGCTAGCATAAATTATGCTAAATTTGTACTAGACGTTTGAAAGATAATTATATCCGTGAAGTGTCATTATAACACACTACCATTTGCTCTCTACCTTATATACTTGTTTCTTTTTTGTATTTTCCTTTCTCCACTTCGCTTAAATTTAGATATTAGTAAACTAATCCAATAGTTCAGGTTGAATTCCATGTAAATGTGTTGCAGCAAACAGCGTCAACGCAACCTGTTTCACGTTGTAACTTTTGTTCGTAAGTCTGAATAGATTCTTTAATAAATAACATAACTCCATCTCCCTCTTCCTATACTGTCTTTCTTAAACGTGACTTAACCTGTTAGTGCCAATTCATTATCTAATTATATGCAATTATATATTATATGTGTTTGTTGGCCATGACTTAATAAACATAAGTTCTTATATCGTGCGGTATCCAGTCTGCGCGAAGCGATTTACACTTACACTAGACCTGTTAATTCGAACGCTATCTCGACTTCTCAGGGTAGCATTCAGAAGATTACTCCACGAAGCATATCCGTACACAGATACCCACCACTGTCTACAGCCAGGTTGTCATTTGTACATTTGAGTCAAACTGAAACAACGTGGAGGGAACGAAATTGCCCAAGCTACGAACAGACAGCAAGACGATTCGATGACGGATTCTCTCAAATAAAAATCCGATATTCTAAACACTATGCCACCGCGCTCAATTATACCTGTGACGTGGGTAATGTTAAAACGATCGGGATGGACATTATGCCCGTCAGTGATGCGACAATTATAAACGACCAACACTATTGTGACGGTTGCGGTGGACATGACACATATACGTAGATAGACCCTAATTAATGGACCAATAAATCGCATTAATGTGACTACGTTCGACATTTTACAACCAAATGATGAATTGTTTCTCGAGGTAACTGTCCAATGTGTAATCCGACCATGGGTGTTTAAGATTGATACGCGTTGGACATACGTAGTTGTCGTGGCCAAAGTGAAGACCAAGATTGTGGAGAGGACAAGACGGTCGCAACAAAATAGAACATTACTATTCTTACGAACAAATCCATGTGTCCCTGTAGTAGTCATCTTCCTCGTATGGTTCTTGTTTGTTTTACGTCAGGGAAAAAGGCACACAGTCTGTGATATATGGTAGTTTATGGTCCTCTTAATTATCTCGAAAACACGTGGATTTTAGGTCGATGGATGATTCTTTTGGAAAGCGGGGCTCTGGTTACACACGTGGCAGTGAATGGTGTTACGTGTCTCCTAGCACGTGCGCCACACGTAGGCCCTTTGAGATGTCCAAAGAATATTTACGTTAGGACACCCGTCCCATTAGGGTAGGGTGGGGCAAGGAGCCCGCGTGGGATAACAAGCCCCCATGTATTACGTTGGTTATACGTGTTTGATGTCTGAAAAATGGGCGATAATTAGTATTAGCGCGGGAATTGACATCTGTATAGATCATGTATGCTGGGGACAAGAAGCCCCCCTACCATGCGGTGCCGAAACGAAGATGGCAGGACGCGACTGGCTGCACGGGTTCTTCAAACGGCACGAAGATTTGGCAATCCGGCACCCACAGGGCACCAACATTGCGAGGACTGTCGGTTTCCATCGACCAAAGGTACGCCAATTCTTCGAACTGTATAAATCACAATTGGAGATGTCCACGTGCACGTCAGCACAAATATGGAACATGGACGAAACCGGAATAACAAATGTGTAAAAACCCGGCAAGATTGTTGCCACGAAAGGAGTTCACCAGTTGGGGAAAGTGATAAGTTCATGGGGAGCACGGCGCTACCATCACCGTCACCTGCGGGATGAACCCGGTTGACACATATCTGCCACCGATGTTCATCTTTCCGAGAAAGAGGATGGTTGAATCGCTGATGACAGGTGCGCCATGTCAATCCGTTGGCTACTGCAGTTCCAACGGCTGGACGGACTCTACTGATCTATTTGTGAGGTGGCTGGAGCATTTTCTCAATTTCACGAATGCATCAGTTGACGTGCCCCAGATCGTAATCCTCGTTGGCCACCAGAGTCACAAGACCCTGGCTGCGGTAGAGTATGCGAGAAGCCGTGGCATTACCCTGATTACACAGCCACCGCACACCACACACAAGTTGCAGCCATTGGACAGGTCATATTTCAAATCCATCAATAGTGCTTACACCGCAGCGGCTGATAGCTGGATGATCGTCAATCCTAGAAGGAGAATCACTGCATACGACATGGCAGCAATATTTGGAAAGGCATTCCTGCGATCCACCACACAAGACAAAGCCGTGGCAGGCTGTCACGCGTGTGGAATTTGGTCATTCGACACAGAAATCTTCACGGATGAAGACTATGTTATCGCTGTGGTTGCCGATGATGATGCCTTGCCGCCAACTGCCTGATCATCGTCAGTACTACCGCCAACTGCCGGATCATCCTCAGTCCGAAGTCACGTGTTGCTGAATCAGCTGCGGTGCTGACATCAACTCCTTATAAGAGAAAACTTGTTGAACGAGAGTCAAACAATGAGAAGGCGAAGCGAATGGTGAAACCAAAAGGGAAGTCACAGTGGAGAAACAACAAAAGCCAGATCGCAGTGACAAAACCAAAGAGAAAATGCGTTAGCTGTGGGGAGGAGGATTGGCCATGCATCATCTGCGGGGAGCCGTTTGTGAACAGCAGGTCAAAGGAAGTGTAGGTGCAGTGTCAGATGTGTCAGAAATGGGCATACAACGACTGCACGCCAGGACTGCTAGGGTTCATGATGTAAAGGTCGATCATGTTTAGACCGAATGGTAACGGCGTTATTGTTGGAATAGTTGCTAGAAACTTAATCATAGAATATTGTCCGTGGCTCTAGAAACATTGAGCGGTCAGCTGAATAATGAGTAATTGCTGTGCTGGACGTAATGGGAGAAAAGGATATAGTGGTGTACCGGTCTGCAAGGAGGTTCCGGTCTGAGAGTAAGTTCCGGTTCAGTTTTGCGTATTGCGCATACTCGCGCAAGCGTAATACATCAAATGCGACCCGCGGTGAGCAACGTGACCTCAGATGACCGATCAACTTTGACCCCATGCCAGAAGTATGCAGTGACTGAGTTACATCGCGGTGAGCAACGTGACCTCAGGTAACCGATCAACTTTGACCCTAGCTCGAAGCACGCGGCGACTGAGTTACATAATTAATAATTTTTGTTTGCTGTAGCGACCGTTACTCCACTGACCTACTTGCCCCCCTACGGTGCTTCATACCTGCCAAATTGAGAGGTATATGTGTAATTTAAAATGCGGAGATTTGCGTTTACCACAAACCCGCTGTACGTATAAACAGCGCTGAAAACTGCAACTCTGTGTGACGAAGTCGTAAGATACACAACGCTTTGAGACAATGTCATCAAAATAAAAAAAAAATTGCAAATATTAAAGTTATGCTAATTATGAGGTTTTGTTATGTATGCTAACAATTACAAAATTAACGTAAACTATGGTATAATTGGGTCACGCATAGTTTCGGCAAACAACGTGTTTAAGTTGGCCAAACATAGGCGCTAACCTTTGACATGTATAGTGTGTACTCAAAACGGAACTGGAAAGTACTCTTAGACCGGAACTTACTTCCAGACCGTACAGCTGCGGGCCGAAAGTAGGCGCTAACCTTTGACATGTACAAGAGCATGCGCAATACGCAAAACTGAACCGGAACTTACTCTCAGACCGGAACCTCCTTCCAGACCGGTACACCGGTACACCGGTACACCCCCTTGCCCCGGAGGGGGGAGCACTGCCTATACTAGCAGTAATGTGGACGTACCGATTTCAAGGATCGTTTTTACCGAGGCTCCCTAGATCAAGTGTCTGTTTTTCACATGTTCTCCCTAGAACAAGGGCCAACATTATACAGAAGTTCCCTAGACAAGGGTATCATTTCGAGGAACTCTCCCTAGAACAAGGCTAGGTTTTATCGCAGCATTCACGGTTACCTATCACGTATATTTCGGTATATATCGGCAACTACTCGGGGCAATTTAAACTGGTTAGCATGCCAAGTTAGATGCAGTGTGCATACATGTATCGGAATACACTCACTTAAAAATTGTGTCTTTCTTAATTAAATTTGTTCCTAGATCAAGGGTACACTTTTTGATATTGGATGCCCCGTTCCACTTGCGCCTACTCTGCCGTTGTGAGTAGACCGCTGTTTGTCGGGCACCTCATCTAAGAACTATAAATAATATCCGGGTGACGTTTCTGCGCGTGCGCGTATCTAGGGAATGTATTTAAAACCAGCTACGACTGTCGCGCTTTCATTTATCCGGGCGTTATGTATGTTTATATGTATATATGTATATATATATATATATATTTATATGTCTATATATAAATTATTAAATGTTTGCTTCCCACAGACATAAACAATTTCTGTCATAAAACAGTTTCCTCTCCACGCACACGTCACGTGACTTACTATTATACTTGGTCACAAATCTGAAACAGCAAATTGTAATTATGTACTCTAACTATAACGCTCGTATTACGACAACAAACGTAACATTATTAACTACTGGATATTATTTATCACTACGTTAACGCCCGGATAAATGTAAACGCGACAACGTCGTAGCTCTGAGGGTCATTGGAGTTGATAAACATGCCCAAAGTCGCAATACAGGAAACGGTAACAACTTGTACAAGTCATCATGTCGAGACCTGGCCTTGTCCCTACTTCATTTTCGATTCAACGAAGTCACGACTCTGAAAAACTCACATTGAATTTGGCAGTAGTAGTCCAGATTCGGCCTACAGCGTAGACTTTTATTGCACAACGTACATCAGCACAACTAGTAGCAGCAAGAAAGAGTCTCTATCGTTCTGTCTCCTTTTATACGTTCTATCGACATTAATCTATGTCCTATGTGTGGGACCTTAATGAACAATCAATACTTTATCGGACAAGAAATAATCTCCTGCAATGAAATGTGTACAATATTAACCGATTCCGGGTCGTGGAAGTCCAAAATGATGCCAGTTGTCCGATAGTTATTAATTGAGTCCATTACCCCCGGCGGTATTAAAATGTTCCAATTTGTAATTTTCGATTGTTAGTTGGAACATTACAGTGACTCTACGCTTACAAATGAAACATTAATAATTAATTATACGCTTCTCTACTGACAGTAATTGTTCAAATTAGCTATCTGGCAATTGTTCAATTACGCAATTAAAGCTTCTATTCATATGCTATCCGAATTTTTTTTAAGGGCGCAAGCCATTTCCTCTTCTCCCATTGACGTCAAGCTCAGCAGTTACTCATTACTAACTGCACATGCTGACCGTTCAATGTCCACAATGCAGGGCGTCTAAAATTAACAATTAAATAGTTATTTCTACCAGCTATAACATTCTACAAGCAATAGTTAAATAGTTAAACATGATCTCTTACATTTTGTTTCGGCCGCAAGTGAAGGTTTTTGTGCTCAACCTAGACTCGCTTTCTGGATCCGCCCCTGCTGAGTGTCATTGGATTTGACAAACATGTCCGAAGATGCGATCCAAGAAACAGTAAATCGGCTTTAGTTGGTACAGTTGCCCCAAGCAAATAAGTCTATATAATTATGTAGAAAATATATAGAATGTCTGTAGAATTGTATAACAAAATATGAATATATGAATTGGACTGACTATAAACATCCTATAGGATTCTATAAAGTATTCTACAGAATAAAAAAAAATAGGTGGTCACATACAGTTTTAAAGAATTCTACAGAAATTCTATAGAATTCTATATCAACGAATAAGTTTTCTATAGACAGTCTTCCGCAAAAAACCTACAGGATATATTTTATAGAATTGTTTTGCTATGGATGTACATCAAATCGACAGTCGTTTCCGGTGATAACATTTTAAATCGGCGGTTGGCGCAGTCGATGTTAGGAGCCTAATCGGCAGGTGTAGTCCGGGGTGTACGTTGCCCTTAGCAAAACATTCTCCGCCTCTATGTATCATTCGTTCTGACAGTGCTGACCTACAACAATGGCACCTGGGGTCTGACTCAGGCGGAGTTAAACCGACTGGATTCATACCATCAGTTGCGTCAGATAATCGGTGTTCATTACCCACAGAAGATGACTACAGAAACCTTATATCGTCGATGCCAGTGCGAGCCAATCAGCCGGTTGATCCAAAAAGCCCGGTGGCGACTCTTCGGACACGTGCTACGTTTGCCAACGAACGTCCCTGTCCAGCTTGCCATTGAAGAAAACTACAAGCCGGACAGTTTCGGCTTTCGTGGGCGACCTCTGGTGACACTGCCAACGACGCTGAACGGGTCTTGAACAAAGTTGGTTTGCAACTGCGCAGTTCCGGGGATATCAGAAAGCTACGTGCTCTTAACCGCGTTGAATTGTACAAGTCATCGCAGTCTGACTAGGTGTCCTCCCTACTTCGTTCAGGATTCTCCCTAGACAGGACTAGCGAAGACTCACATTAAACATCGCAGAAATCCAGATTCGACCTATAGCACAGGCTTTTATTGTATAACGTACAGCCGCATAACATCTAGCAACAAGAAAGAGATCTCCCTAACTCTATAGTTCTGTCTCCTTTTATACCGTCTACCGACAATAATCTATGTCCCACGTAGGGGACCTTAATGAACAAACAACACTTTACCGGACATGCAATTATCTTTATCTCATGTGCAACATTAACTGGTCCCGGTGCCAATTGTCCGACAGCTATTAATTGGGACCACTACCCCCGGCGGAAGACTACAAATTGGAACATTACCAATACTCTGTGCATTCAAATAAAACATTAATCGTTAACTCAACTGTATGTTTACAAATGAAACATTAATCGTTAACTCAACTCTACGCATTCAAATGAAACCTTAATCGTTAACTCAACTCTGTGGATACAAATGAAACATTAATCGTTAACTCAACTCTATGCATACAAATGAAACATTAATCGTTAACTCTATGTTTCTCTACTGACAATAATTGTTCAAATCTGCTATCCCGACAATCGTTATGGGTGCAAGTTATTTCCTATTCTCTCATTACGTCCAGCCCAGCAATTACTCATTATTCAGCTGGTTGCTCAATATTTCTCTAGCCACGTACAATATTCTATGATTAAGTTTCTACCAACTATTCCAACTATAACGCCGTTACCATTCGGTCTAAACATGATCGACCTTTACTTCCCTCCCGCACTTACCAGTTGAGACCCCGACTTAACTACAATAAATCAACACACAGAAGACAATATCATGGCACGTAGCAGACAAATCACATACTGTTGTGCAAACATTTACCTAAAACATCTAAATCCAGGCATATGTGCCATGGAGTGTTAACATACTAATAATTACTAACCATGCATGCAACGCATCAACAGAACCAACAGCGTGTAGCTAACCTCAACCCAAAATCACAACATCCAGAAAAAATTAATTATCAGCACCGTTAGTTAAAGGTGCATGGAGTACCAATTAATACCCACGTCTAAGTAAGACCAGGTCGTAGTGGTGGCTGACATTCACTGCTCCGCGGGTTGCTGAACTGCCACTGTCCGAAAAAAAAACGAAACTTGTTACATAGTAAGTCGAAGCTACGCCGTCAGCGTTCACGACGATATGGCTTGAGCATTTAGCATATCCTCCAACAAAGAAACGCGAGCTATGTTTTATATCAGTACGCAGAACGTTATGTATTAGCCGTTTCAGTTAACAGTTGCTACGAGTTCATTTTCTTGACAGGTTTAGGAATTCGTCAACATACATTTTCCATACCGTTCTATCGACCAGGCTTAGTTGAATGAGTAATAGGACATTGCAGTCCAACTGGCTTAGTAGCTAATGCTGGAGACGCCGCGTTGTAAAGGTCGATCATGTTTAGACCGAATGGTAACGGCGTTATAGTTGGAATAGTTGCTAGAAACTTAATCATATAATATTGTACGTGGCTAGGGGTCGAAACATTGAGCGGTCAGCTGAATAATGAGTAATTGCTGGGCTGGACGTAATAGGAGAATAGGAAATAGCTTGCACCCATAACGATTGTCGGGGTAGCCGATTTGAACAATTACTGTCAGTAGAGAAGCGTATTACGATTAATGTTTCATTTGAATGCTAGTCTAAAAAAATAAAAGCTTATGCTATAGGTCGAGTCTGGACTTCTGCGATTTTTAATGTGAGACTTCGCTAGTCCTGACTAGGGAGAATCCTGAACGAAGTTGGGAGGACACCTAGTCAGACTGCGATGTCTTGTACAATGTGTCGCTGCCCAGACACCCACCTGCCTCGTCTCTGGGGTCGGCTGCTCTGCCAGCCGTGTCTTCCTCCTTCGGCGGGGTCGGTGCTTCGCCCGGCGGTCCAGCCAGTCGACGAAGGCTTCGACAAAAGGGTCCTCTTCTAAGCACTCTGCCTTTTTCGTCAGATAGGATAGGGGCATCAAGGGGACACGCAGGTCTGTCGTGATGACACGCGTGTCCGTGTCGTCTTCGAGGCCAGCAAGCCTCCTAGTGACAAGGGTACAACATACCTGATCCGTCGGCTCCACAGACATTGTCACTGCTTTCGTATGTAGCGGTGAACATCGTCTCACGGTGGTGTGGGCTGTCTTCCTCATCAGACGTGATCGCGCACACCAAAATGTACACAGCATCTTCTTTCATATCATCTTCGTCTAACGTTGTTAAAAAAATCGAACCTGGCGTGCGCTCGTCGAATATATAGATCATTATATATCTCCTTCAAATGTCGGAGAAAAAGAAATAATAGCATCCTGGCGCGCAGACTGACTAGGTGTCCTCTCTACTTCGTTCAGGATTCTCCCTAGACAGGACTAGCGAAGACTCACATTAAACATCGCAGAAGTCCATATTCGATTTATTGCACAGGCTTTTTATTGTACAACGTACAACAGCATAACATGTAACAACCAGAAAGTGATCCTCTTAACTTCACAGTTCTGTCTCCTTTTATACGTTCTACCGACAATCACCTGTGTCTCACGTAGGGGACCTTAAGCAACCATCAACACTCTGTCGGACAAGCAATTGTCTGACGTGCAACATTAACTGGTCCCGGTGCCAATTGTCCGACAGCTATTAACTGGGACCATTGCCCCCGCCGGAAGACTACAAATTGGAACAGTACCAATACTCTGTTAACTCTACGCTTCTCTACTGACAGTAATTGTTCAAATCTGCTATCCCGACAATCGTTATGGGTGCAAGCTATTTCCTATTCTCTCATTACGTCCAGCCCAGCAATTACTCATTATTCAGCTGACCGCTCAATATTTCTCTAGCCACGTACGATATTCTATGATTAAGTTTCTACCAACTATTCCAACTATAACGTCGTTACCATTCGGTCTAAACATTATTGACCTTTACAGAATGGCACGAACTGATGAAGCAGATCATTGAAATGGCATAAGCGAATCTGACATTGTTTGAAACGCGAACATGCTTAGTGTATACATGTATATTATATATAAACATTTTAGAGTATTATGTAGAATACACTACTGCATGTTCTACTTACATTCTGTATAATTATATACGTTTCTATAAACATATAACTTATTCTACAGAATTGTTTTGCTAAGAGCATGCTTTCGTGACTCAACTCGGCTACGGTGGTAACTTGAGTAATCAATACAATTTATTATAAAAGGGTATGATTGCGTGATTACTGATTCGTGTAGGCCTACCGACCAAAACACCAAGGTGGTGAATTGACATAGCGACGAAATTGAAACTGAGCTATTTGAGATGTGACAGAAATTACATACCACACGCAACATGCTTCCTACGCTCTGCCAGCATGTGCAAGTCAAATCGTCTGGTCCAGTATTCCGCCGTAGTTCATTCAGGATTCTCCCTAGACACGAATAGCGAAACACCCACATTGAAATCAACAGAAGTCCAGATACGACGTACTAGCTTTTATTGTACAACGTACATCAGCACAAGTCGTCGTCGCAACGTACACCCCTTTTCTGCCGCTGTATCTCCCTGTATCTGTTCTAAACACATATCTACGTCTCACGTGTGGGCGGGCACCTTAATGCAATCCGATACTCCCGGACAACAACCCTCGTTAATGATCACATGTCTATCAAATTATGCTGAGTCCGTCGCCTTTTGGTTTCCAGAATGTGCCGAATGTCCAACAGCTTGTGTGACAATCAGTCAGCTACGCTTCTCTACTGAGAGCCATTATGCAAATGTACCATCCAGGAGGCTTTACGGCCACAACGCAATCTATGTTCTCCCATTAACGTCCAACCCGGCGGTGCATAATTAGTGAACTTCGAGGCTGTCTCGCTCACCACTAAAACGTCCTTAAGAATGTCCTTAGCCATTCGTTGTAACTGTTTCAGTGTATATCTAGTTTGTCTACCAAGATTGCCTAATAAGGATGACTTTGTAACTAAAGCATGACTGTGGCATGGATTTACTTTGAAACGTAATTGACACGAGAATAACATAGTAAAACAGCTCACTCACATTTGAATAATAATAATTGGTTAAATAATTTAAATGTAACCTTAACATATCAGATCGGTTTACACATACTGGCTAATACAATAAACATACACCGCTCTGGCAAATTTGCTTGTTTCCTTGTGGCAGGTATTAAAGGCAAATTAACCGTAGAACTGCATGTTTGCATACTTACATGTATTAGAAATGTTGATTGTGTGTTAAAATTAATTAACAGTGAAATGTATGCAGTGGATTATACCCTCGGCGTTGTTAAATACGTTAGCGGCCATTATTTCATGTAGTGTGATATCAGCGACGGATGTATGACGTAATGATCACTTCCGTTTGATGTCATAGATACCGACGTTTCACGGTACACGGAGAAGAAGAAGTTATAATATTATAACGAAATGAGACGAAGTATATAGATTCATCGTCGGTGGTTTCTAGAAATGAAACGAAGATGACGTCTCCATGCCAAAGGTCAACCGTGGATGATGTGAAGACCTAGGATGCCGATTGCAATCTTAGCCCTAGGCCAGGGCAATGCCAATCCAATGTGGACACGATATGAGTCTTGTCGGTCTTCGTTGTTTGCCTTCGATCCTTTCTTATATTCTGCTTTGATCCGAGGGTGTTACGGCCTCATAGGGGGATCGGCGGCCTGGTACTCCCAGTTGGTAACGTTTATTTAGGAGCCTTTGGTCTGGAATGTGAAGGCGAAGCGCTTCCATTGGTCGCTTCGGTGTAAGATTAAGTTATAAGTCACTAATACCGCTAGCTTTGTAGCCATAACTATTTGATTGTAATTGCTAGTTTTGTGGAGGGAACTGGCTAGTTTGTAATAACTGTTCTGATTGTTAATGACCTGTCCAGTGTGGAGGACATTAAGGTAATTTAAGCGATGACTAAAGTTACTTCTATTTTTTGGCTGGATAGTGTTAATCGTTTCGTAAATCACTAAGCTGCCAGTATGCAGAACACTGTTTGTAATGTTTCTTTGTTTGTAATTACGCCCCTATTGTTCAATACATTAATAAGGTGCGGATATGCGGGGAACGGGAGAGCACTAATCGGGTAGTAAATATTTCACTTGCCAAAGTGTGAGACATTGTTTGTCGAGTAGACCTTTATGCATATCTGGCATTACCTGCCAACTTTTTTTTAAATCTCAGGAGATTCACCAGCGGTTCAACACGCTTTCCCTGTCGCGCTGTCTCGGATTTTGACATCGGAAGACGTGGGGGGTGCTTTTGGATATTTTTCGCCGGAACTTCAGCGGTTCGCTGTCTCGAGGACTCGAAGACGGAGGAGGGGTGCTGTTGGAGATTGTTTGCCGGAAATTCAGCGGTTCAGCACGTGTCAACACGTCTCCCGTGGTGTCGCGCTGTCTCGAAGACGGTGGACGGGGGCTGCTGGAGATTTAGTAGACTCCCGGATATTCTGGGAGAGTTGGCAGCTATATTTATGGTGTGACTATGTGGGGTGGGACCGTTATGTCAGGATACACACACACACACACACACACACACACACACACACACACACACACAGAGAGAGAGAGAGAGAGAGAGAGAGAGAGAGAGAGAGAGAGAGAGAGAGAGAGAGAGAGACAGACAGACAGACAGACAGACAGAGACAGACAGAGACTGAGACAGAGAGAGAGAGAGAGACAGACAGACATACATACAGACAGACAGACAGACAGACAGACAGACAGACACACGGTAGAGAAGAAGAACTATCGAATTAGACAACAGAACAACGAGTTGTCAGTCTTACTATCCGTACGAGTAATGATGTACAAAATAAAGGCCTACGCTGTAGGTAGTTTCTGGAATTTTGCGTAGGGTAATGTCCTTGCTTCTGTAGAAGTGTTTAAGGATTATCCTGAACAAAGTATTGAGACACTTAAACATGACGCATGGGCATCTTCATCTGGTTCTTTGACTACTGATCAACTGGGAGAAGAGGACTTATCGGAAGGCGGGATTCGGGCATTCCGAAGCAGTGGCCTGCGGAGTTCGTTTTGTACAGTCATTGTCTTGATGCTGGTTGTCTTAACCTCAAATATGCGTCGGTACGGCAGTCTTCCTACTGGATGTGTAGCATCTTCCGAAGTAGCATCCTGCATGACAGCTTCAAATGTTCCTCAACAGATTTTGATTGCGTATATATATATATATATATATGTATATATATATATATATAATATGATATACATAAAGTATACATAAATTAATTAAATAGCTATGAAAGTGTTTAGATAACGTCGGCATGCAGATCCGGTTAGGCGAGCAGCCTACTTAGAACAAATGATAAACATATTAGATAGGAGCAACGGAAAAGCAGATGTAGAAATAAAATGTAATTTCAGTCTGCATGTGTTACGCCATAGGTGTTCAGTCTATTATGATCAAAAGCTCACCACACCGTCATACTACTGAGCCGTGATGACGGACACGTAGGGTTGCACGCAGAGCGTTCACAAATCTCTCCGAAGACGCAGACGCTGCGGACTGCCAGACCTGGCCGATTCATCACGTCTTCAACACGCTGTACAAGTCATCGCAGTCTGACTAGGTGTCCTCCCTACTTCGTTCAGGATTTTTCCTAGATAGGATTAGCGAAGACTCACATTAAACATCGCAGAAGTCCAGACTCGACATATAGCATAGGCGTTTATTGCTTTATTACAATATACAACAGCATAACATCTAACAACAAGAAAGAGACCACCCTAACTCTACAGTTCTGTCTCCTTTTTTACGGTCTACCAACAAGCATCTATGTCCCACGCAGGGGATCTCAATCAACCATTCACACTCTGTCGGACAAGCAATTATTTGACGTGCAACATTAGTGCCAATTGTCCGACAGCTATTTATTGGAACCACTACCCCCTAGGAAGACTAGCATTCAAATGAAACATTAATTGTTAACTCTACGCTTCTCTACTGACAGTAATTGTTCAAATCGGCTATCCCGACAATCGTTATGGGAGCAAGCTATTCCCTATTCTCCCATTACGTCCAGCCCAGCAATTACTCATTATTCAGCTGACCGCTCAATGTTTCGACCCCTAGCCACGTACAAGATTATATGATTAAGTTTCTATACCAACTATTCCAACTATAACGCCGTTACCATTCGGTCTAAACATGATCGACCTTTACAACGCGGCGTATCCAGCATTAGCTACTAAGCCAGTTGGACTGCAATGTCCTATTACTCATTCAACTAAGCGGTATGAAAAATGTATGTTGACGAATTCGTAAACCTGTCAAGAAAATGAATTCGTAGCATTGATGAGCAGCACTATTGTTCACTGCCCCGGTGTCGCGGGTAGAGTGAGACAGTCTCGAGTGGCATTGCTGAGCAGCACTATTGTTCACTGCCCCGGTGTCGCGGGTAGAGTGAGACAGTCCCGAGTGGCATTGCTGAGCAGCACTATTGTTCATTGCCCCGGTGTCGCGGGTAGAGTGAGACAGTCCCAAGTGGCATTGCTGAGCAGCACTATTGTTCATTGCCCCGGTGTCGCGGGTAGAGTGAGACAGTCTCGAGTGGCATTGCTGAGCAGCACTATTGTTCATTGCCCCGGTGTCGCGGGTAGAGTGAGACAGTCTCGAGTGGCATTGCTGAGCAGCACTATTGTTCATTGCCCCGGTGTCGCGGGTAGAGTGAGACAGTCTCGAGTGGCATTGCTGAGCAGCACTATTGTTCATTGCCCCGGTGTCGCGGGTAGAGTGAGACAGTCCCGAGTGGCATTAGTTCGTCAGCTACAGATGACTGCATTAGTGAAAGAACATCATAATTAAATTCAAGTCTACACTAAAGGTATCTCTCTTCACACACACACACACACACACACACACACACACACACACACACACACACACACACACACACACACACACACACACACACACACACACACACACACACACACACCACACACCACACCACACACACACACACACACACACACACACACACACACACACACACACACACACACACACACACACACACACACACACACACCACACCACACGCACACACACATTTTATATATATATATATATATGTGTGTGTGTGCGTGTGTGTGTATACATATATATAATATAATATATATATATATATATATAAAGCTCAGCTTTGTATTGTGAAGAATCGAATAAACAATTGGTTGAATTAACAATACACCATGTATTATCATTAATACAATTTACACCCACAATCTATATGGTTTTTCAACATATAAAAAAACACTTTTTTTATTTTAAATTATGAATCCAATTGTCGTATTCATAATTGCTTTATTTGAAATTCGTAATACATATTGAAATGTATACCTAAGTATCCATATGTACGTCAATTTGTACAAGAGTACATATAATCAGTCCTGGTATTATGTATGTATATTGATACACTGAGTAATTATCAACTGTAAAAGAAGGCATATGCTATTCTGATTTGTGACATGTAAATTTTGATGTTGTTTATATTTATGGGGTGGCTCCTGTGCTAGCGATATTATATATCTTAATGGGAGTCTACCGACCTTATCTATTACTTACGTTATTCATCGTATATGTATCGTATTTATACGTCAAATAAATTTATTATGAGTTATGAATTCTGAGGACAGTAAGTCTATCATCTAAATATGGTACACTGGGCAGGGTAAGAGGGAGATAAAGGTGAGGTTTGGTTGAGGAAGAGCAGCGGAGAGAAGAAGATGATGGTACGCGACGAGAACTCTGTTGAACTCTGACAAAATAAACGTGTTTGCTGTAAGCCGAACGGGATCTTCTGAAGATTGATTTTGTACAAGTAAGCATGTTGTTCATTTCTGTATTCTAGTAGTTGTTAGTATTGGAGACTGGACTGACCCTGTAGTACGCTTTTGTCCCGGTGGTGACTTCTGCTGGACATAGAATATGAAGCAGGTTTGCGAGTAATTACGGAATAGGTTACCTCGTGAGAAGCAACCAATCTCGTTTATTACGTGTTGATAGTAAAACGGCATGCGCTGAGCTAACGCTAACCACTCGGCCACGGGGAATTGGCTGACATATAGTTAACCGAAATCAGGGTCATGCTAAATTGTACAGCTTTTCCTTCATATAATGTTAAGATATTATATAACGTTACTTTCTGCAGTTGGATACAATGTTTTCGTGTGTTTGTATGTTGACGAATTGACGAGTGTTGTTATGTTGACTGGAGGTTCTCTCGCTTCGTTTTTTTTGCATTGGAATACCGTATTGCATCGGAATACCACACAATTATTCATTCCGACGCTTGCTTTGACCAACATCTCGTTGTAAACATGCCCTGAATGTATTGAAAGTGCTGACATGTTGCGCGACATTCGCAACTCTGACGTCAGGAACAGGAACGGGAAATGTTTATTTGTCTCAAATACATAATACTACAAAATAATCGTTATAAAAAAGACCATACAATGCATTGCTGTCGAATCGACATGAGAACAAACAAAATAGTAAGTATATAATGTATGGTAGGGAAATAAAGGATTATGTTATATAAGGGATGGGAGACTCCTACTAAAGCCCGCCGCACACCGGCCCGATTGTCTACGCTGCGACGCATCTCGACCGTCGCAGCGTAGACAATCGTGCGTAATCGGGGCGGTGTGCGTGTGCATACGACTACGATTGCCCAGTCTTACGTCGAGTTGGAGGCAATCGTGGCGATTGAACATGTCCAAGCGGCACGACTGTCGTTGACTGGCAATCTTGCACAATCGGGGCGGTGTGCGGCACTTCCCGATTGTGATTTACGAATCGTAAGGAATTAATCAATCAGAGAACTGAAGAGATAATTTGATTCTAGTGAAAATGGCTGATTTCTGGTTTTTAACAAGATTTAACAAGATTGCTATCCAGAAAATTACTCTGGATGGCAGGTGGACAAGGAAGCCTTTTGGCTTATCGAGAGTCCAATACTTTTTATCTACATGTATCCCGCCTTTTTAAGGTGTGTGTCGATTTTATTTTTAAACATATTCACGCTACTAGCACCAACACAATCAGGAGATAATCTGTTCCATTCATTTACAGTCCTTTGTGAGAATGAGAACTTTCTTATATCTAATCTACACTGCTCCTTTACTAATGTAGCTTCATGTCCTCTGGTCCTTCTATTTTTCTTAACTGAGAAAAAAATGTTTCTATCAATATTTTCATAACCATTCAATATTTTAAACACTTCTATGTGATCTCCTCTCAATCTCCTGGTCTCTAATGTTGTTAAACCACATTCTTTTAGGCGTATTTCGTAACTAAGATCCCTCAGATTTGGTATCATTTTAGTCGCTCTCCTCTGTACTCTTTCTAGCATATCTATGTCCTTCTTGCGATATGGCCTCCATGCTTGTATACAATATTCTAAATGAGGCCTCACTATTGTTTTGTACAGCGGTACTATTAATTCTTTTTTCTTATACGCTATATTTCGCCTAATTAATCCAAGGATTTGATTTCCCTTTGACGCTGCAATTCCGCACTGCTCTGAAACCTTCATATCAGCACTAATGGTTAACCCCAAGTCCTTTTCTTTTACAGTAGTACTTAGAACAGTACCCCCCATTTTATATTTTACCTCTTCATTCCCATGACCTGTGTGGAGGCATTTACATTTCCCAAAATTGAACAGCATTTGCCACTTTTCAGACCATTTGATCAACCTATCAAGATCATCTTGTAAATGCTGTCTGTCTCCATCTAAACACTTTTGTATCATCCGCAAATTTTAACACCTTGCTTGTTATATCATCGTCCAAATCGTTGATATATATTAAGAATAATATAGGTCCTAGTACTGATCCCTGTGGTACCCCACTCAATACCGATTTCCAGTTTGAAGCCTCCCCATCAACTACTACACGTTGTCTTCTGTCATCCAGCCATTTTTCTATCCAGTTTATTATACCATTTCCTATGCCATGGGCCTTTAGCTTAAGGAGTAATCTTTGATGTGGTACTTTGTCGAAAGCTTTTTGAAAATCTAAATAGATGATATCTACTGGTGATCCCTCATCTACCCACCTAGTGATGTCTTCCAAAAAACATAACATATTTGTTAAGCATGACCTCGCTTTTAAAAATCCATGTTGAGATGGGTTTATCAAGTTATGTTTAACAAGAAAATCCACCATGTGATCTTTAATTAGTCTTTATAATAATTTGCAAATCACTGATGTTAAACTCACTGGTCTATAGTTCTCTGACTTGTTTCTCGAACCTTTTTTAAATAACGGTATAATGTTTGCCTCTTTCCATTCTAAAGGAACCACTCCCTCTTCTAATGACAAATTGAAAACTGTTGCAAGCGGTACGCTAATTTGTTCTACAATTTCCAATAGTAGTTTGGGCGGAATCCCGTCCACTCCAGGTGATTTATTATCCTTCATAGCCCTTATTTTCTTAGCTACCATTTCCGCGGTTACAACTAACTGTCCTAAATAGTCTGAATCTGCCCCCTTGAACTTAGCCTCTGGTACTGGCAGTGAACTAATATCTTCCCTGGTAAACACTGAACTAAAATACTCATTCAGGTCTTCTGCCATTAAGAATCCCTCTGATATTGTATTTCCAGCACTATCTTCTAGAGGACCGACCTTATCCTGAACTTTCTGTTTGCTTCGAATATACGCATAAAAACTCTTACTGTCATGTTTTATATTACTAGCTAATTTTTTTTCATAGCTTCTCTTTCAATTTCTAATTTCAGCTGTAGCTTGATTAAGTGCTTCTTTATAAATGTTGTAGTCTTCATCATTTCCAGTACATCTATATGACTTCCACATCATTTGTTTATATTTAATTTTTCTAATGGCTTCTTTCGATATGTGTTTCTTTTTAGACCGTTTCCCTTGTTTTTTGAAAGGTACAAATTTATCGACTTTGCACTTAATTTCACTATTTAAGATATTCCAGCATTCGGTTGCTGTCTTATTCTTCAGTGTGTTATTCCAGTCTATCTTTGCTAAATATTTCCTCATGTCCTTATACCTTCCTTTGTGGAAATTTCTCCTATACTGCTTTTTACTATTCCTTTCTGATTTTACTTTGATGGTAAAATGTATCTGGTTGTGATCACTACTCCCCAGTGGCTCACATATCTTGACATTGTCAACTAATTCTTTCTGTGAGGACAAAACTAAGTCTAACACATTCTCTCCCCTAGTTGGTTCTAGCACATGTTGAGAAAGGAAACTATCTTGTACTAAAACTAAAAACTTGTGGTCCTCACTCCCCATACTCTGTAGAGATTTCCATTGTATATGCCCATGGTTAAAGTCCCCATAATAATACAGTTCCGTTTGCTTACTTCCCTTATAGCGTTTTGTATTTTTTCATTCTCTTCTATGCTTATGTTTGGACTTCGATAAACTAACCCAACTGTTAACGTTGAGTTTCCTGTAACTATGTTACACCAAACAGCTTCTTCGCAATCTGCTTCTCTTTCTAATTTTATTTCATAAGCCTGGATAGATTCTTTAAGATATAAAATAACTCCACCTCCCTTTCTTCCTATTCTATCTTTCCTAAACATTACATATCCTGTTAGTCCCAATTCGGCATCTGATATATCAGTGGTGGCCCACGATTCGGTTATACCTATTATGTGAGGGTCAATATCTTCTACCATAATGTTTAGTTCACTTCTTTTGTTTACTATGCTCCTTGCATTTAAACAAATGCATTTATATCCTGATTCAGAACAGTTTTCCAGGCTGTTCTTTTCCGATTTATTTCTGCTGTCTTTATCTATGCCTCCAGTTTCAGGCTTCTCTGTGAATCCCCCCTGCGAATCTAGTTTAAATAGATGCAGCCTGTCCCACTGTCAACAGATTGCAGCAAGTTCTCTGAGAAAACTGCTGCCCCCTTTCCACTTAGATGTAGGCCATCTCTCATGTACATATCTTCCCTCCCAACAAAGTATCCCCATAAATCTACGAATCCCACCCCCTCTTCTTTACACATCTGCTCAACTAGTGCGTTGATCGCCATCCTCTTGCAGTTTCTATATGTCGGCCCCCTTCCTCCCATTACTGGCAAAATTCCTGAGAGGATAATCTGTTCTACTCTTGTCTTCTTTAACTTCTTCACTAACTGTCTGTACTTCTGAACTATCCCAGTTGTTCCCTCCCTCTCTGCGTTATTTGTCCCTACATGTACTAGTATAGACCCTCCCTTGCCATGCCCCAGTACCTTCTCTACCCTTTCAGTTACATGTTCTATCCTAGCCCCCGGTAGACAAACAACGACGTCCTCCCCTCGCTTAGAGTCTTATCTGTCTTTCTCATAATCGAATCGCCCATAAACACCCTCTCTTTCCTCATTGCCCCCTCAATCACTGCCTCAGTGTAGCTCTTTCTACAGTTTGCATCTGTCTGGTTGTAATCTTGTTCCCCTGTCTTCTGCTCTCCCGTCACAATCTCGTCCGTTCCATTCTTTCCTGACGCTGTTTCTCTTGTCACCTTTCTTCCTGTCATCGTCCCTCCCGACTTCTCTTCTGTCACATGTACTCTCACTTCCTTTCTTCCCGTCATCTTTCCTCCCATTGCATTTCCTTCTCTCCTCTCCGTCTCTTTTTCCCTCCTACCTCTTTCTCTACGGTCACTTTCTCTCCTGCCACCTTCACACCTGTCACATTTCCTGCCGTCGATCCTCCACTTTCTTCTCCTCCGATCACCTTCCCTCCTCTCAGTCTCCTTTCCTCGGTCTTGTTGCCACTACTCTGCTCCTTCAGTTTCACAGTATTCCCAACTTTATCCCTGTCGTCTCTCTCCATTCCATCTGTCTCCTTGCTGATTCTCATCTCCATCCCCTTCACAATATCTACCAACCTAGCTACCTCTTTCTCCAGACATTTCACCTTCCAACACCCCACGCACTGAAAGGTGAATCCCTCTTCCTTGGTTTCTGTCCATGACTTCGTACAGCCGGATAAGGCAAAATCTACCCAACTGTGGCAGTCGTCGCACACCAAGTGTCTCTTTGCCTTGACTTGCCGCTTGCTTGGTGAGAGATGACGGAGGACGCACTTGTCGATATGTGGCGTAATTGGCCTTGTTTATTTGATAGTTCATCTTAGTCGTAAGGCTTTAAAAGAGATTGCCTCCACACTTGAAACTGGTGATAAGTAAAAATAATCGCTTCTTTTAATAATTACTTTACCTTTAGTATGCTATTACCGCAACACATTGCCTACTTCAAACGTTCAGTTCTGTCGAACTTGTTTCTTCCTGCTAATGTTATTATAATGTGAAATTGTCTACAATCTAAGCCCCGTATTGGAGTGAACGGAACCGTAGGCGTAGGTCCTATCAATGCCTATGTTTACCCCGTATTGGAGTGAACGGAACCGTAGGCGTAGGTCCTATCACTATCTATGTTTACCCCGTATTGGAGTGAACGGAACCGTAGGCGTAGGTCCTATCACTATCTATGTTTACCCCGTATTGGAGTGAACGGAACCGTAGGCGTAGGTCCTATCACTATCTATGTTTACCCCGTATTGGAGTGAACGGAACCGTAGGCGTAGATCCTATAACTATCTATGTTTACCCAATATTGGAGTGAACGGAACCCGTAGGCGTAGGTCCTATCACTATCTATGTTTGCCCCGTATTGGAGTGAACGGAACCCGTAGACGTAGGTCCTATCACTATTTATGTTTACCCAGTATTGGAGTGAACGGAACCCGTAGGCCTAGGTCCTATCACTATCTATGTTTACCCCGTATTGGAGTGAACTGAACCGTAGGCGTAGGTCCTATCACTATCTATGTTTACCCAGTATTGGAGTGAACGGAACCCGTAGGCCTAGGTCCTATCACTATCTATGTTTACCCCGTATTGGAGTGAACGGAACCGTAGGCGTAGGTCCTATCACTATCTATCGAACCCGTAGGCGTAGGTCCTATCACTATCTATGTTTACCCCGTATTGGAGTGAACGGAACCGTAGGCGTAGGTCCTCTCACTGTCTATGTTTACCCCGTATTGGAGTGAACGGAACCGTAGGCGTAGGTCCTATCACTATCTATGTTTACCCAGTATTGGAGTGAACGGAACCCGTAGGCGTAGGTCCTATCACTATCTATGTTTGCCCCGTATTGGAGTGAACGGAACCCGTAGGCGTAGGTCCTATCACTATCTATGTTTACCCAGTATTGGAGTGAACGGAACCCGTAGGCCTAGGTCCTATCACTATCTATGTTTACCCCGTATTGGAGTGAACGGAACCCGTAGACGTAGGCCCTATCACTGTCTATGTTTACCGCATCGACTGAATTTAATAATATTTCAAAGTTAAACTTAAAGTAGATCTGTTTTAGAATAGTATGTCCCGGAAAGGGTATATGAAAGTGGTCTTAATTTGTTGTGCGATTCTACCTGTATTTATCTGCTGAAATTCGCCTGCGGCCAGGCTCAAAACGTCTAGCATTTAGCAAAATTTAAGTTTTAAATAACCTTGAACACCGAAGTCGAGAAACAATCCGGCGTCATTTCGTTAGGTGCATTCATTCTTTTTCCCATTGCCATGGCACAGCTCCAACTTGGTAGTTGACGTAGGCACACACGTGATCGCGTTGTGGTTTGGCTCTGTGTGTGGGATTGTGACCGGTAGGAAGAGCCGCTTGAGGTAATGGGGTCATGTTCTAGTTAGACTTCCTGCTTGGTTACAGAAGAAAAGTGTAATGTATTTTTGAGAAATTATTTTTTACAAAATTCACATGCTGCGATATAAGTGCATTTGAGCATGCAGATTTTCATGTGTTATTGTAGAAGGTGTTGACTGTAAAATGGTGGATTTCTAGCTGATTTGAATAAGCGGAAGGATATTTGGCAGCAATTTGCCTGTGTGACCTGTTTGCGGAGTAATGCTTGCCGGCATTTGTAAATATTGACGGGTGTGACACATACAGGCATTTTCAATTTTTGTTAAAATCTATCAGCATGTCAATGAGATGATGATAGCAGCAGGTGAGAAGTTTAAGACATTTCATAGGTCACGTTTCCTTATAATCAGACAAAACATAAGACGTCTTGCCTCGTCGTTAACATGGTCGCCTATGGTAAAACCAACTCTGTATTAACCTCAATATGGCTCTGTGTGTGGGATTGTGACCGATAGGAAGAGCCGCTTGAGCTAACATGGGGTCGTTCCTCCAAGCCCCTGGGATGATATCATGGGTCGCTGGGTCTTCGTGGTGTCGTTTTCTCCAATCCGGGGCTTAGACTGTAGACGATTTCACGATTTCACAGCAGGAACAAACAAGTTCGACAAACACTGAACGTTTGAAGTAGGCAATGTGTTGCGGTAATAGCCTACTAAAGGTAAAATAATGATTAAAAGAAACGATTATTTTTACTTACCACCAGTTTCAAGTGTGGAGGCAATCTCTTTTAAAGCCTTACGACTAAGATGAACTATCAAATAAACAAGGCCAATTACGCCACATATCGACAAGTGCGTCCTCCATCATCTCGTTCCAGAAATCAGCCATTTTCACTAGAATCAAATTATCTCTTCAGTTCTCTGATTGGTTAATTCCTTACGATTCGTAAATCACAATCGGGAAGTGCCGCACACTGCCCCGATTGTGCAAGATTGCCAGTCAACGACAGTGTCATGTTCAATCGCCACGATTGACTCCAACTCGACGCAAGACTGGGCAATCGTAGTCGTAAGCACACGCACACCGCCCCGATTACGCACGATTGTCTAGGCGGCGACGGTCGAGATGCGTCGCAGCGTAGACAATCGGGCCGGTGTGCGGCGGGCTTAAGACTATAGTCGCTGTCGTAAGGGCCACCCTATGAAAATATTTGAACCATTACTTAACTTATATAAACATATGAAAATCCCTAGTACAATTAGTGAATCGCCACTACACAATAAATGCATATATGCCTGTATATTTCACACGTACTAAATATATCAAACAGTCGGTTTTTAAATTAAGTCATTTATAAGCAAGGAGGTAAAGAATGATTTCATCATATATTGCATATATAACAATTATGAATTTCACATTATACAGTATAAATATTGAGATAATGAAACTTGGTATATGTTGCGAAGCCATATAAACTGTGAGTGATGACCTTTTCTTTTATTAAATCAGGTGTAGTAGTGTAGAGAATTTAGAATGATAACGCACATAGTATCAATCTTCTTAATTGTTGGATGTTGTACAGGCTCCGAAAAGCCAATTTATATGCAAATGACTAAAGCTGGGGTGGGGGATTTGTTTACATTTGAGGCCATCTGGTTTTGGGGAGGCAAGAGCCCTATACAGAGGGCCTTTGTTCAGAAGGTTACTATAAGTTCACTGGCACCATGACAAGATTTCTAGAGACCCGTAGACTTTGGGAATGACATAACTAAAGGGTCAGCGTCTCACCCAAGGCTATGGTTTTAGCAGTATAAATAAGGGGGATTTGTGGATAATCGGGGCGACTACTGGGGCACACTGCCGGAGGAACGTTTCTCGTGAAGCACTGTCACCGAGCGCCCTGCGAGAAGTACTAACCCAGCTAACAAAAACAGGTTCCCAGAACGTTAGTTTTACGTTACGATAACGTTAGTGATAACGTTCGGAGAACGTTTTTTTGGAAAGTTTTCTTAACGTTCCGAGAACGTTACAAATAACGTTATTGCGTAACGTTAGCAGAACGTTTTTGCCTAACGTTAGCAGAACGTTTTTTGGAAAGTTTTCTTAATGTTCCGAGAACGTTACAAATAACGTTATTGCCTAACGTTAGCAGAACGTTTTTGCCTAATGTTAACAGAACGATAAAACAATAATAAATTAGTCTTCATTACTTTTATTTACACATGGCTGTTACATGGTAGTTACAAAACTCAATCTTCCTCGTCATCATCTTCAACCTGGTGGACCAGGGTGACTGCCGGCATCTGTTGAATATAAACATGTATTCTAAATATCAATATGAATCAAACACTATTTATTTTGGGGAATGTATAGGCCTTCTGTAAAGAATATGTTTGATGACGTATTGTTGAACAACTAGCTGAGTAACCGACTTTGCCTGGGGGAAAAAGGCTGTTGCTTGCACTGAAACTCTTGAAATTGTGACTCCCGGGACCCACACAAAATTTCAGTCCCATACATGCAAACCTGATGGAGATAAGTGCCATTTAAAAATAGCGATTTCCCAAGATCCCCACCACCCAGAAACATTTAAAAAATATATAAATCTATGAACCACCACAATGGGCCCCATTAGATTGCACAAAATATCAGCCACATACTTGCAAAACGGATGGACAAAAGTGCCATTTTAATATTGTGACCTCCAAACATCCCGACCACCCAAACAAATTTCGAAAAAATCTAAATCTACAAACCACCCAAATGGGTCTGCTAGGCGGGCGGGCGGGCGGGCGGGCGGACGGACTGGCAGGCAGGCAGGCAGGCAGGCAGGCAGGCAGGCAGGCAGGCAGGCAGGCAGGCAGGCAGGCAGGCAGGCAGGCAGGCAGGCAGGCAGGCAGGCAGGCAGGCAGGCAGGCAGGCAGGCAGGCAGGCAGGCAGGCAGGCAGGCAGGCAGGCAGGCAGGCAGGCAGGCAGGCAGGCAGGCAGGCAGGCAGGCAGACAGACAGACAGACAGACACAGATAACCATATTGTTTTATATTATATATTTTGCACACAAAAAACACAATGTATATGTATGTATTTGTTGCAATAATGTAATTGTATGTATTTGTTGCAATAACATGAATCTAGTTATTATTTTGCATCAGAGACAGGTGTTATTTTACATAAAAAAAGAACATAGTGTATTAATATGGCTTTCTCCAGCAACATTAATCGTGTATTAATTATAACCACTAGGAGAGAGTCATATTGATTTCATGAGAATCCACAAATTTATATCTATGGCCTACCACAGAATGGCAAATTCAATAGCAAGGCCAGGGGGCATTTCATTTACGAAAGATATTACTAAGAGCAAGTCATGGTCAAATACCTTGTTGGTCTTTCTTCCTCCTCTGTGAGGTGCAAACTTCAACGTTTCTGCGATCACTTCTTCAATGTAATTAACTTTTGAAATTTTGTGAATGGGTGTTCACGCTTCTGAAATCAACGAGAAAAACTAAATGAGGTAACACATTTCAGACTAAAATATCTTGAAGGGAAACAAAAGGCAACTTTTGTGGTTATGCACCTAAAAACTTAATACAAGCTAACCATTTGCAACTACAATCAACATCTTCACATCAGTGGTTAACTTGAAATGCGGTCTCAAAATGGAAGATTCTAAAATGTCCGATATCAAGGAAACCAGCCTCTTGCCCATGACACAGTAAATTACCAGTGGAGGAATAATGGATCACGTCCAGAGTTTTGAGTTTGATCAATTGCTATGAGGTGATAATTGTATTCATCGGTGACCAGGTGATATAAAAATAAAGAAAAGAGAAACAAACTGATCACAACTTTCGCTTCAACGTGTTCCCCTTGAGGCTGTATTGTCCAAGAATATCATTCGTTGCCACCTTCCACAGCACGCGACGAATACTGCTGCCATTATTAACTCATCCCAAGGAGCTCAAGTACAGAACATTAGGATAAATCAAAAGAAACAATTAAAGTCATGTTTCAAAACAACTTGATATGAACACCCTGAGAAAATGTATATCCACTGATATATTGCATATCAAAACTTTGTATTGATACAATTGTCGTTTTGTTTATTGTTGCCAAAATACACACTTTTTTACATTTATCTTTTAACATACGTGTAGCAATATGTTTGATTCACTAAGGGCTTTTCCATTTAAACAGTTGGGGGAGTGGTCATGAACTTGTTTTGGCCCCACTACCCACACATATTGAACTACTTAAACACCCCCTACCCACACATCTCAATATAATTTCTGCCACATACATGTACCTTAAGAAAATGCCCCCTCCTGCTTTTTAATTACTTTTCAACTTTTCAAATACCGATGCCTCACAAACAAATTAATTGATACCCCCACCCCACACAATTTTAATGTTATTTTATTTTACCGGGTAACGCATTTAAAAAACTCAGGTCCCCACATTAAAATGTTTAATACAAAACCCATAATTGTGATTGAAAACCACTCCGTACAGTTTTCTTCTGGAATTCCCTGTCCTCAAGTTTCTGGCAAAGACCTTCCAGCTCTCCTAATTGCCCCATAAATTCCAGCCAGTTCCTAAGGCTTACTTTCGAGATTTGCAGAAGCAATCAAGCCATGATTAACCATCAACCCTTTGACATTACTAGTGGACATTCTATTGTTAAGGCGTAGATGTGACTTTTTAAACATTTGTTTTCACCAGAATGACATACAATTATCATTCTATTCCACGGGCGTCCAGTCGTACAACCGGCAACTTGATCACACAGACATGATCCTCTACCCGATGACTTTATGAAAACTTTTATTATACCCAGGGCTGGGTCCAATTATGTGATTGTATTTGTAATTGATTACAGAAAAATGCTGTAATTGATTATGTTTTTGAACATGTCCTGCAATTGTAATATATGTTTCTGTGTAATTGAGTTTAGTTACATCAATTACAGTTTTCAAAAAAAACTATTAAAAAACAGCTGTCCTTCAGATTTGTTGCAGTCTACAAAATAGTAAACCATACAAGATACCTAATGCCTGAGTTGTGATACTGTGATCCCAACGTGTCATTAACATAACTACTAATTAATGAGAAGGACACATTTGGCTGGCAGTGTCCGATACTACTGGTTTCTCAGACAGTGGATTACCGTCAGTCACTGTCCAAGGGTCAATAGAGACCATAATATGTATTACAGTTAAGCACTAGTCAGCATGCTTTGTGGAATCTATTTGCTCAATAACATTGTATTTCAATCAATTGTCCTTGTCTAGTTATGTCTTTATTCTAATTAAGTCCTGCTGTCACAAAGTCATAATGCCAATCCTGTAGTAGATATTACCATTAGTGTAAACACTGTAATGGGGACAAGAGAATGGCAGGGGGCAACTTTAAAGGGGTGAGTGTAGATGACAGTGAAACTAACAGCTGCAGCACCGTCAGTGTAGCCATAACACCACTGCTGTCCCGCAGACCCACTAAGGAGGCACCTTGGAGACCGATTAGCGAAGTAGCCCATGTTTGGGACTTGGAGTTCACCTAAGGTGATTAACTGACCAAATGGAAACTTGTGTTGCCCCTTTGTGGTAAACAGGGGTTGGTAACAGGTCAATTTACCCCTTTGGGAGACATCTACACTGGATATATAATATAGTTTTGTTTACGTTACTTAGTATATATTAAGGGTCTCTGTGTACTATCTTACTGATTGTTATAATAGTGTTATATAATATTTAATTGCACATCAGTCATGAACATATATTAGTAGTTTACACTATTATTATCATCCAAATGTGTGACTAAATTAGAGTAGGAAGACAACATTGGATCAACCAGGTAATCTGTCCCACAACATTGAGATGGCAGATTCACCACAGACCCACTCTTCCCTGTCACTGTTAGTGAGTCACTGAACTGGAATTGGAAATGCTAATCTTGTTTTCGATGCTCAGTAAACCCGTATAATTTATTTCGGCCGACTATTTGTTTACAGGCCACAATATTACTCATATAACGTATATAATATAAGCACTCGTGAATCCGGATCCACCCTGATTTCGCCGTGATAACTTGAGTTTTGCCTAAATTTGATACATCAGAGCGTTAGTGCCATCATTCAATATCATCCCAGGTATATTTATATTACGAAAATATTGTGTCTTAGCGCACTTTTGAAGCCCAATTAGCGACCCGGTTTGCGCTATTCTGCACCGCTGCGGTCGTGCGTTACCGCATCGCGCTCATAAAATGAGCGATATAGTGGCGTATGTTGATGCAAATCGGGGCACTATGTACGCCTTAAAAGTGCACTAAGACGCAATATTCGTAAACGTAAATATGCGTGGGATAAGGTTGAATAATTGAACTAACGCACTGATGTATCAAAGTTAGGCAAAACTCAAGTTACAACGGCGAAATCGAGGTGGATCAGGATTCTACGCAAGTGCCCATATGTAAATTACATTTCCTAAGTAGTTCTTGCGTCGCGCAATTCCGTGACAATGCGATATCACTGAACTAGACAATGGACGAATTTAGTCACAGATCTAGTTAGAACAGCAACGATATAAATATATGTAGATAGCATAGTACATACCTCTCAATAAATTCAAATGATGTGTTCCCTTCGCTTCCCTAGTTCCCTTTCACAAATGCCTTCGTCTTCCAAGCCAGATTACCGGTATTTTGGGCGTTGAACATAATTATAATATGGCATATCGCATGTACACAGCAACCCAGCGCTTTAGCGTCTATGAAAAATTAGCTGCCAACAATAATGTGGTTGAAGACGATTGGTATGTGGCTGGTCAGTGTTAAACGATGCCCTTGGCTAGACGAATGACGGAACCACTTTATCGGTGCCAGTGCTGTGGCCTTCATCTCGCCAGTGCTTAGTTCTGATTCTAATTTTAGAGATAAACGAGTCTATGTTGTTTTGTGTATATAAATCTGGTTTGATTTGGTTTTAAAACTGCAAATGTGAAATACATAGGCCCACACACCACAAGTTATAACATTGTTGGATGGCAACAAAAATAGCATTGTCACCATTGAACGAATATCCCGTTTACACTTCAGCAAATAATTTCTGTATAATTTATAGATTACATCAAGATCTGCAGATCCAGCGCCCAACAGATATATATATATCATAAAGAAATTATTATAATTGCTTTATGACATCGTCAATAAGTTATTGGTCCTCCGTAATTTTAAAGTCAACAATGTCGGCCCGGCAATTGGTTTTGGTTAGTTACAGTTCAGATGTAATAATTATAGACGAAGTCAATACTTTTGACAAGTTAAACAAATTAGTGCATTTTTATTAAATTGACTATGGGTAATTGTCATAAATTATTCACACATTACCTCCTTTGTCGATGAAAGAAGATAACAGTTATGGATATGTTTTATAATATAAATATTGTTTTAGCCGAAATGTACATTGTAGTACGAATACACTTTGTTATAAAAAGCGAAATATGTTTATGTGAGCAACAGCAAGGGTATAAGTACTGTTTGAATGGTATACATATATGTTGTTGTACAAAATGAACCGAATCATTCTCCCACCAAAATATAATAGTTCGGTTGAAAATCCCCACCCATATTTTCCATAATTCCCCGCGAAGTACTGACCATTTTCTGACGAATCCCACTTGAAAGTTACACTGGCGCGCCTGCGCATATGTCACTTGCAGGTGATGGACGTGATCGTTATTTCGCGGGGACGTTGTGTCAATGGTTGGTGGATGTCATAGATGCAGTTTTTAAACCTAGGCTTCGTAGACAAACTCTATTGTTTCGTTTTTTGACCTAGTGGACCAATCGGCAGACAGTTTTAAATTTGACCGATTAGCAGATTTTGTGCTGGTTTTAACAAGGTTTTGATACACTCAGTGTTTACAAGTGTGAAACATGTTTATCGGTCATGTAGAGTGTTTGGATCAATATTTTGTCTTAATAGGAGTCACAGACCCCATCTAATTTGAAATTACACTGCATTTGTATATATGAATGTATATGCCTATTCATGTTACGTTAATTTTATATTATACACATATTGTAATTGGGGTCTAAATAAAACTTTCTTGTTCTTGTTCTTGTTGTTTTCATCTTAATCATCATCTTCATATGCATCACCGTCATCGATCTCTTCTTCATGTTCGTTGTCAATACCATCAATCATCATCACGATTCTACATCATCACAATCCTAATTATTGATAATCATGATTTTCATCACCTTATTCGTCTTTGTGTGTGAGCAAGTGTGTGTGTGTGTGTGTGTGTGTGTGTGTGTGTGTGTGTGTGTGTGTGTGTGTGTGTGTGTGTGTGTGTGTGTGTGTGTGTGTGTGTGTGTGTGTGTATGTGTGTTCGCGTGTATGTGGGGGTGTGTTTGAATGTGTAATCATATGTACCTATAAAAAGATAAGTTCTTATATAGCGCAGTATCCAGTCCTCGGGATTGCTCAAAGCGCTTTACACTTTACTCCCTGGCAGACCTGTTCAATCGAACACCATCTCGACTTCTCTGGGAAGCATTTAGCCACGCTGCAATTAATGCGCGAAGACTATTCGTACACAAGTATCCACCACTGTCTATAGCCAGGTATTCATTCGTACAGCTGAGTGAACTGTAGCAATGTACAGTAAACGAACTTGGTTCGAACCCGCCGCACAGGATTAGAACCCGCGTTCCGGAGCTCTTACCGCTGCGCTACTGTGTTCCACGTGACCTATGCTCCACTCCACCCATCCTATATATATATAATATATATATATATATATAGTGCGTACATATATGTTAGTGTGCGACGTGATGCTTAAGTGTCGAGCACCAACCGGACCTGTCACCTAAAATGTTGAAGCCTCGTCAATGAAAACTCAATATTTAAGCCGGAATTTCAACAGAATGTCCGACAGCTGCTAATGTTCGGCACCCTCTTTGACAGCTTGACGGACCTTAATTGTTGCTAGGTCAATGGAATGACAGTCGATTTTATATCACGATGAGATGGGAAAAGGTAATCTAGCTGTTCACTGTAATTTTCGTATCAATAAAACTATGTATATCAATTCTCCCGTATGACTTTTCTTCCAAAAAAAAAAGTATAATATATATATAATATATGAGTATAATATAGACCCCATATTTATTGCAATAAAAATATGTCTAACATATGTGTCTTTACACTCCATTGTGATATGTCATCCGCATGACCAACAGAACATTAAACACCTGTAAGAATGTAGGTAGGTAGGCTTTATTTGGAAATGTATATATTATACATACAAACATAAACAATCGGTAAAACAATCGAAAAAATTATATACAATTCCAGGTTGACAGCGGAGCCAATTAAGGCTGTAACCAGTTGGTTTTAATTATTCCAACGTAAGATGATAATGAGGAAGTAAACTGGTCGCCGTCATCCACAAAATAAAAACGTCGTGTGCCGGCCCGCTGGGATTAGACAACATTCGCACGACAAATAGGAAGATAAGAACGGGACGATAAATGCCATCTTTGAATACGAGAAGACGTCCAACGATGATATTATAATTATAAAGGATAATATGAAATATTACATATATATGTATGTATAATATACTAGTCAAATTAAAGCTTAGCCCTATGTACTTGCCCGACAGAACATGGATTCACTGGCTGGCAGTATTGTTGAACGGTATGTATCTCATATTACACATTGAATTCACGTGTATAGTCTACTGCCGGGATGGGAACCACCACAAGATTAATCTGTTTTCAAAACAACCCCTCACCCGAAATGGCCATTAGTTGCACGGAGGTTGTTAAACTCCCATCAATGAAGGATTCGCGGGCTTCGGTAGATGCTTTGATCGTGTGTGCATGGATATAGTCAGCGATACACCACTGTACGTTTATTCACGTGGGTCAAGATAACTGAAAGAATACCAACTAACCATGCTTATAGTGTGTTCTGTTTTCTACAGTGTTTGAATTTGTCACTTATTTATATTTATAAGATGACCTTATAAGTGCAGATCGAGGTTCATTAGACTGAATGGTTCAAACGAGTGATCTTTTTACTATTGTTACACAGTCAATTTACCTTTTCATCGTTACGTATGTGTGAGAGTCCGTACCATAAGTTGACCTTTTTCACGTGATCCGTTTAATGTTCAAGTTTATTGAAGTTACAAAACTAATCTGTGCAGGAGTGCAAATGAATAAACACTTTTTCCTAGTTCCGCACATGATGTGAACACGTGAATTCACGTACGTCTAGGACCGTACCAATTAATTTCTCAAGTTCTGCACGCGAACAAAAAAAAACACGAATTCACGTGAATGTGCGTACGGGTAAAAACAGTGCCAGTTTCTTCAGTTCCACATCTAAAAAAATAAGTGAATTAATTATTCACCTGAATACACGTGCTGCTAGAATCGTATCGGTTTCCCCAGTTCGACACGTGAACTTTTAAAACATGTGAATTCACGTGAATACACCTTCCACTACAACCATACCAGTTTTTTTTCTTCAGTTCAATACGTGAATTGATGAAGATGCACGTGCATTCACGTGAATACATGTGAATTAATTATACGCACACTGGTGGAGCCGTACCAGTTACGAACAAGAAAGACATTTGTGAAACTGCATGGTTCCAAATTGGTTCCTTGTTTACTGGGTAGTCTGAAGGGGGGAACCTCCAATTGCACCCCCCTTAATTGAGGCTTGCCAAAAAACCTCAAATGGCGTCGGAACGAAATTAATTAAATATAAAGTGCCATGCAAGTGCAAGTGCTTACGACAGATTACTAATTTGAAACTCACAATACATGGTATCCCCATGCCTTGACCGAAAATGATTGAGCATGTAGCATAGTGTACCATTAATTTACTTGCGTTTTGCAATAAAATGTACATTGTGTCAGAACGTTCTAGTAACGTTCTCGTAACGTTATTGAAGCGTTACGTTCCACGAACGTTCAACGAACGTTCTTCGAACATTGTGTAGGAACGTTCTAGTAACGTTCTCATGACGTTATTGAAGCGTTACGTTCCACAAAGTCTTTTTCTTTTACAGTAGTACTTAGTACAGTTCCCCCCATTGTATATTCTACATATTCGTTCCCATGTCCTGTTTGAAGGCATTTACATTTCCCAAAATTGAACAACATTTGCCACTTTTCAGACCATTTGATCAACCTGTCATGATCATCTTGTAAATGCTGACTTTTAATCCTTCTAAATACTTTTGTATCATCTGCAAATTTCAACACCTTGCTAGCTATATCATCGTCCAAATCGTTTATATATATTAAGAATAATATAGGTCCCAGTACTGTTCCCTGTGGAACCCCACTCAAAACTGATTTCCAGTTTGAAGCCTCCCCATCAACAACTACCCGTTGTCTTCTGTCAATCAGCCATTTTTCTATCCAGTTAATTATACCATTTCCTATGCCATGTGCCTTTAGTTTAAGCAGTAATCTTTGATGTGGCACTTTGTCGAAAGCTTTTTGAAAGTCTAAGTAGATGATATCTACTGGTGATCCATTATCTACCCACTTAGTGATATCTTCAAAAAAACATAACATATTTGTTAAGCATGACCTCGCTTTTAGAAACCCATGTTGAGATGGGTTTATCAAGTTATGTTTAACAAGAAAATCCAACATGTGATCTTTAATTAGTCTTTCTAATAAATTACAAATCACCGATTTTAAACTAACTGGTCTATAATTATTTGACTTATTTCTCGAACCTTTTTTAAATAACGGTATAATGTTTGCTTCTTTCCATTCTAAAGGAACCACTCCCTCTTCTAATGACAAGTTGAAAACTGTTGCAAGCGGCATGCTAATTTGTTCTATAATTTCCAATAGTAGTTTGGGTGGAATACCATCCACTCCAGGTGATTTATTATCCTTCATAGCCCTAATTTTCTTAGCTACCATTTCTGGGGTTACAATTAACTTAAATAGTCTGATTCTGCCCCCTTGAACTTAGCCTCTGATACTGGCAGTGAACTAGTGTCTTCTCTGGTAAACACTGAACTAAAATACTCATTCAGGTCTTCTGCCATTAAGACTCCTTCTGATATTATATTTCCAGCACTATCTTCTAGAGGACCGACCTTGTCCTGAACTTTCTGTTTGCTTCGAACATACGCATAAAAACTCTTGCTGCCATGTTTTATATTACAAACTAATTTATGTTCATAGCTTCTCTTTGAATTTCTAATTTCAGCTGTAGCTTGGTTTAGTGCTTCTTTATAAATGTTGTAGTCTTCGTCATTTCCAGTACGTCTATATGACTTCCACATCATTTGTTTATACTTAATTTTTCTAATGGCTTCTTTCGATAAGTGTTTCTTTTTGGACCGTTTCCCGTGTTTTTTAAGGGAACAAATTTGACGATGAGGCATTGATTTTCACTCTTTAAGATATTCCAGCATTCTGTTGCTGTCTTATTCTTCAGTGTGTTATCCCAGTCTATCTTTGTTAAATATTTCCTTATGTCCTTATATTTTCCTTTGTGGAAATTTCTCATGTACATCTTTTTACTATTCCTTTCTGATTTTACTTTGATGCTAAAATGTATCTGGTTGTGATCACTATTCCCCAGTGGCTCACATATCCTGACATTGTCAACTAATTCATTTTGTGAGGACAAAACTATGTTTAACACATTCTCTCCCCGGTTGGTTCTAGCACATGTTGAGAAAGGAAACTATCTTGTACTAAAACTAAAAACCTTATAGCGTTTTGTATTTTTTCAATCTCTTCTATGCTTATGTTTGGACTTCGATAAACTAATCCAACCGTTAACGTTCAGTTTCCTGTAACTATGTTACACCAAATAGCTTCTTCGCAATCTGCTTCTCTGTCTAATTTCATTTCATCAGCCTGGATATATTCTTTAATATATAAAATAACTCCACCTCCCCTTCTTCCTATTGTATCTTTCCTAAACATTACATATCCTGTTAGTCCCAATTCGGCATCTGGTATATCGGTGGTTGCCCATGATTCGGTTATACCTATTATGTGAGGGTCAATATCTTCTACCATAATGTTTAGTTCATTTCTTTTGTTTACTATACTCCTTGCATTTAAACAAACACATTTATATCCAGCTTCAGATCAGTTTTCCAGATTGTTCTTTGCTGAATTATTTTTGCTGTCTTTATCTATGCCTCCAGTTTCAGGCTTCTCTGCGAGTCCCCCCAGCGAATTTAATTTAAATAGATGCAACCTGTCCCACTGTCAACAGATCGCAGCAGATTTTCTGAGAATACTGCTGCCCCCTTTCCACTTAGATGGAGGCCATCTCTCATGTACATATCTTCTCTCCCAACAAAGTTCCCCCATAAATCTATGAATCCCACGCCCTCTTCTTCACACATCTGCTCAACTAGTGCGTTGATCGCCATCCTCTTACAGTTTCTGTATGTTGCCCCCCTTCCTCCCATTACTGGCAAAATTCCTGAGAGAACAACCTGTTCCACTCTTGTCTTCTTTAGCTTCCTCACTAAATGTCTGTACTTCTGAACTATCCCAGTTGTTCCCTCCTTGTCTGCATTGTGTGTCCCTAGGTGTAGTAGTATAGGCCCTCCCTTGCCATGCCCCAATACCTTCTCTACCCTTTCGGTCACATGCTCTATCCTAGCCCCCCGGTAGACATACAACAACATCCTTCCCCTCGCATATAGTCTGTTTTTCTCAGAATTGAATCGCACATAAACACTCTCTCTTTTCTCCTTGCCCTCTCAATCATTGCCTAGGAGTAGCTCCTCCGGTTTGCATATGTCTGGTTGTTGTCTTTTCCTCTTGCCGTCTTCTCTCCTGTCACATTCTCTTCCATTCCCTTCTTTCCTGTCGCGTTTTCTCTTGTCCCCTTTCCTGTCATCTTCTCTTCTAGCACATTTATTCTCACTTCCTTTCGTCCCTTCATCTTTCCTCTCATTTTCTTCTCTCCTCTCCCGTCCCTTTTCCCCGGCTACCCCCTTCACTATGGTCACTTTCTCCCCTGTCACCTTCAAGCCTGTCATGTTTTCTGTTTTTTTTGCTGAACACTCTGTCTTCTTCCATCAGTCTTCTGTCTCACAGTCTTACCAACTGCCTCTGTGGTATCTACCTCTTCACCACCTGTATCGCTGTCGCGTCTCTCCTCGTTCTCTACAGTCTGACTACCTGTTGATCTATCCCCACTGACCCGTTTTCTTTTCCTCTGCCGAACACTTTTCCATTTATAGGTTATAGTTAATTATATTTGTTATCACACAGTGACACACCGTGCCTTACCTAGTTACAATGTCGATGACAATGTATTCAAGTTAGGCTTAGATACAAGGTAGTCTTTACAAAGTATGTTTCCTGTGTCCTCATATAACCTCTTCAGAGGCGTGGCAGTGCTACTGAAAGTGGTCTGGCCCGACGAACGAGGGCACCGAGCGGAATCGGTTTGGGGAGGAAGAGGTATCCCCCTCCGTGACGTGGGAAATTGTGAGAAAATGAAACAAAATGGTGCATATAGTTATTGGTACACTTGATAACACTGTTTCCGCCCTGACAGCATTGATCGTTCCAACTTAATTTATTAAAACACTGTTATGATATATTGCCTTTATCAATAGCTACCCAAAGGGCCTACACCCTTAATCGCTTTTCGTAATTTGCATTTAATAAAGTCGAACAATTTGAATTAAGTTCTTCAAAATCATCCATACATTTTGTGACATTTTACATCAAACGTTAGAGATCATTAACGAAACCCCAAAGATGTATCATTACGATATTCTTGGATATCATTATCAGGGTACAGAATATGTTTAATAGCTAATTGAATAAGTATACCTTTTTGTAAATGTGTGTCGATTTTTCAGTGTACAAACTAACGCATGCACGCACACACATCCATAAACGCATATATAAGATAATATAATATAATGCTTTATTGTCTGAACTATGGAGTTGAGAAATTTATCTCGGGTGAGAACAGACATGACTGCAATATGTACATAAAACCATAAAACCATTCGATGAAAACAGCAGATAAATAATAAATAATACATGCATACACATTATTTATTCTAAAACGACAAGTGACACTGTGGCAGCAGGCATCATGAATTAAGTTGTTTAATAGACAGTGGCACGAATTAGTGTTTGTATCTACTAAGTCTGCACCGAGGAGTTATTGAACGTCTGCCAGATGGCAGGAGCTGAAATTCAATATGCAGAATATGTTTAGTATCATAAATAATCTTGACTGACTGTCTATTTAGTGTATGTTCAAAAATCTCCTGAAGGGAGATTATGGGAGATGTGGAACCTGTGATTTTCATGACAGTTCTCACAAATCGAGAAAGCTGTGATTTTAATTGAACAGACAGATTACCAACCCAAGCAGTAATCCCATAGCTTTCAATAATGGAGCGATAAAAAAGAACAAGTATTTTCTCTTCGACACCAAAAGCTCTCAGTCTGCGAAGAAAGTACAACCGCTGGTGGACTTTGGTGCACACACTGTGAACATGGGCATTCCAGCTAAGTTTGTTATCAAGATGGACACCTAGGTATTTGTACTGACTTACCTGGGCATTTTCTTCACCATGGTTAACAGGCAAGTGATCGGCAACAATACATTTACCATTAGAAACCATATCTTGAGTCTTGTTGACATTGAGTTTGAGGTGGCTGTTGTCACACCAATGTACAGAGCTTTCAATTTCAGACATGTATGTACTGATGTCAGAATCAACATGTAAGAGACCAAGAATAGCCAAGTCATCAGAGAATTTGATTATGTAGTTGTTAGTACTGCTGCTGATATAGTCATTTGTATACAGAGTATACAAAACCGGCGAACTGACACAACCTTTGGGTGCAACAATATTTTTTACCACAGTTTGGGAAAGAGTCTGATTTACCTTAACAAGCTGCACTCTGTCTGTTATAAAAGAACGATACCACTTGATGATTGACATTCATTTGTTTCAGCTTAATGAGCAGAATGTGAGGTTGGATACGATTGAACGCCGAGGTAAAGTATATGAACAATAGTCTACCATAAGCCTTGGGGTTGTCTAAAGTGTTTCAAAATTAAATGGACAACAGTGTTGACAGCGTCGTCTGTTCCTCTGCCATGCCTGTAGGCAAATTGGAATGGGTCAAGATAGTCCTGAACGTCTAGCTGTAGTTTACGAACCACTATTCGTTCCAAACATTTCATGAACATTGGTGTAAGTGCAACAGGTCTGTAATCATTGTTTTCTTTGGGGAAAGTTTTCTTTGGTACATAAGTAATATGTGAGGTTTTCCAGAGTATTGGTACCATATGGCTATCGAAAGAAAGTTGGAATATGGGACACCAAGCCGGAGCAAGCTCCTCAGCATATGTTTTCAATAAAAAAGCCGAAATGCCATCAGGGACTAGTTGCTTTCCTACTATGTACATGCTGGAAGACTTTGGTGACATCATGTACATCAATTTCAAACATATCGGCATTACTGACTAACACATCACATCTACTGGAAGAGTCCTGAGTATCAATTTTCTTTGGAATCACAGTCTCGATGCAAAACTTGATATAGTTTATCTCTGCATATGTAGACGTGTTGATGTCGGGATTGTCCCGAGAGAAAACCTCCCAGTATGTGCACATGACACAGCCCTTAAGAGTCCACATTGTCAACAGACCACAGTATCATGGTCTAAGTTGGCAATAGGTGTTTTGATCATAGCCGTGTACACACCTGGTATATTCCCGTAGCATTTGTCCAGGGTTTTGCCTTTTCGAGTATCACATGCAATATACTGTGAGGAACCTGGAAGGTTGAATTCCAGCTTACAGTGATTAAAATCGCCCAGGATGAAAACTGGTGCTTCATGAGTCCGTTCTAGTTGCTTGTGGACACAGACTGCAATAAGTGCAGCTGCTCGGACCGCATTTGCACTGGGGGACACGTAAACAGAACAAATTAGAACATTCCCAAACTCTCTGGGGAGGTAAAAAGGTCTGAGGCTTAAACAGAGCAGTTCAACTTCAGGGTTGCACATCTTGTCTCTGATTGTGTGCTGCCTGCACCACTGGTCGTTGACGTACACACCAATGGCTCCCCTTTGCCCTTCCCTGAATGTCCATCACTGTCTGGTCGAATGAGCGAGAAGCCATAAATTTCCATAAGAGAATCGCACGCACACGCACGCGCGCGCTACTATTTTCAGATTAATAATTAAAATGGTAGATTCAGTAAACGATAAGTGAAACTGGAATTGTTTAGTCATGCAGCGATGCTAATTATACTTAGGGTGAATCAGTGCATTTAGGTGAACATTTGACTAAATTAACTTAGCATTTTGTTAAGCCGTAATCAGTGGTCATTGTCGTAGTCAATTAAGGTGGCGAACTCAACTAGAAACACACGTTACTCTTTTTCGGTGAGGTATTTTGAAACCAGCAGACTAGGGAAGAGAAGAATTATGAATAATTTGCTTTATGACTAAGGATGCAAATTTACAATACGTTTTCATTTTGCAACTGAACAAAAACAACTGAATGGAAAAGGTTGTTCTTTTTACAATTAAAGTGTTGTGTTTTGGACAATGCCCCAATACTGTGCTTTGCCTTTTTGGTAACGAAAGGTAGGCTGTTAGGGCTTGTATGCTTTTGTGACAAAACATGGCCGATTGAGGTGTGTAGAGGCCCGTGGGTTGCTACGGACCTGACATCATATTATTATTGTTATTATTATTGCCACCGAACCTATTATAGTAAAGAAATCATTGTAAATTACGACATGTTTTAATTTAGAACACAAATGTGTATCTTCTATAAATTTTATTTCCAATTACCTAGATATTTTAGTGATCCATTTGTTTGCCACATAGTGGCACAACAAGTTTTAATAACCTAAATCTTATTTTACCCCCAAAACCAAGGGGCATAATCCAACAAACCTTTATGGAGGTCCCCCCCATAAAACGCTATTTTGTGGAGGCGCCAGGACAACTGTCATATCTGCACTGTTCTAAATGCGGCGTTAGACAAAAAATGCACCTGATTGGTCATGCAGTGATATTAATTAAACTGATGGTTAACATTTTGTTAAGCTGAGGAAGTAATTTAACTAAACTAACAGCATGCATTCTCATTTTACAATTTTCCAGTCAATGAGATATTTTGTCAATTAAAGTGCAAGTTTAAAACGTTCATTGTTCCAGTCATTTGTCCTTTTATGAAGAAATTGTTTAATTGTAAAACCAAAATGCTGTTTTGGGACATACTTCCTGCAAACAAAATCAGGTACCTTCCTCTCAGTAAATTGCAATTTT